>VZRZ01000473.1:1516201-1603510 GCA_013398175.1 Climacteris rufus | reverse complement strand
TCTTTCTTTCTTTCTTTCTTTCTTTCTTTCTTTCTTTCTTTCTCTCTCTCTCTCTCTTTCTCTCTTTTTCTCTCTCTCTCTTTCCTTCCTTCCTTCCTTGTACAGATTCAAATGAAATAAGAGATAAATACAAATTAGTCTAAGAAACTGAAATTAGTCTATGCAATTGAAATTAGTCTATGCAACTGAAAATGCAGTAACCTCTTTAAACCTGCAATGCAATGCTGTACAAAGCAAGAAATTAAATACTGGAGCAAGCTATTCCTCCATATAATATTTAAAGGGACTAGGGTCATCTATCTACCTGTATAAAATCCAATCTGTCCAGTTCTAGTGTTTCTGTCCTACTTTTCCTAGACAGATGAACAGATTTGCATTAGTGAGGTATAAATTGCACTCGTGTACCATCTCTAGGAATCCTGTTTCAGTGTCTGACCACTGAGCTGTGGTCAGCCAGAAGTGATCAGGTAGTTGGACCACTCCCTGACAATGGGAAGTATTCCATGCTATGCTGTGCTAAATAAATGTGTGTGAAAGCCATTGAACTGAATGAAACCTGAAAGTTGAAACCATCTGGACCTGTTGGAGTCCTGGGAAGACACAGTCGAGGCCTTGGTGACTGGCATGAAGCACTACTGCTGAGCACAAAATAAATGGGGATGCACTTGTTCAGTAGTCCCAGATGTGTACGCCAAGAGCTGTGGGTGAGGAGGGCCCATTGTGATGTCACATAGTGCTGGATTTTGGTGCCAGTGATAACAGATCCCATCCACCTGGTGAAGGATTATGATGTCGCATAGGCATAGAGGTGGCCTGGGAGGGGAAACCTTACTGTGAGGAGCTGGGAAGGTTTCCTTCTTGAGGGACCTGGGCATTTCTTCCACCCTTCCTCAGGACAGCCAACGACTGAGGCCTCTCCCCCACTGCTTGTGCAACACCCGCAGCTGCAGCACTCCTGAGAGGGAGCAGCTCAGCATCCTGAGCAAGCCCTTCTGTTAGACAACTTCCAGCACTTTGCACGTCTCTCTTGGCAAGACATGGAGAGCAGTGCCAAGGAAAGCTTGGGGGAGAGCGGCTCTGCTGCAAGGGGCAGTGACCAGAACCAGCAGCCGCCGGCTGAGCTGAAGGCAGCAGTAGGCTCGGAGTGCCCCATCTGCCTGCGAGCCGTGAGGAAGCCGGCCTTCGTGGCCTACTGCATGCACCAGTTCTGCTTCAGGTGCATCCGGCACTGGGCCCGGGCCAGGGAGGACTGCCCCGTGTGCAGGCAGTCCCTGGAGCAGGTGCTGCACTCCGTGCGAGGGGACGATGACTACGAGCTGTTCGTGGTGGGCCTGCCCGACCGCCTGCGCAGGAGGATGGCCTTGGACAGGGCCCGCAGCCGCTTCCCGCAGCGCCGCTACAACCTGCGCAGGCGGCCGGCCACCAACCCGCCCTCGGCCGGCACTGGGAGCTCCCAGGGGCAAGGAGCAGCTCCAGGGCCCTCCAGGGCCCCAGACCAAGCGGCTCCAGCACCCAGCACATCTCGGGAGCCGACCTGTGGGACTGGGCCTGCTGCTTCTCCAGACCCACCCAACAGCAGAGAGTAGCTGTGGCACCCCTACTGCTTTCAATGAATGGTTTGGTGAAAGGAAAGAAATGGGTGACTGCGGCCTCCCTCTCTTCACCAGTCCAAAAGTCTGGACTTGACCCACTGAGCAAAGTTGTACATACTATTCTTAATACATTCAGATAAACTGCCTTATAAAGTGAAAAGTGAAGCAACATGCTACTGAATAAACTTCTTAATAGACTATAGCATATCCATGTTCAATATTAACATGAGTAAGATAAGAGAAAATAGAAGGCATCTATTCATACCTTGATTTATACGTGTCATAAGTTGAAAACAAACCATGATTCTCTTTTGCAGTATTTAGGTCATGTTGTACTTTTTAACAACTGAACCAGAATATCAAGGAAAAACACATTACCATAAAAATAGGGCTGAAAACAAGTATCAGGAAATACACTTTATGTTTGTCTGAATCTGAAAACTAAAAGACTTACATATGGCATCTACTCTGCATTAATTTGATTTACAGTATGACTCAGATACTACATGATAGTTCACTACTATTAGAATACAGTCTATGAAGAAATTAGAAAATATCTTTTGTTTTGTATGTCTCCCAGTAATAATCACATTAACCACTCTGTTTATTACGTGTAATTAGTACAGAGTGGAATTTTACACAGTAGTAAATGGTAATATAATTACAGATGCAAACTGTCTCCTAACATATAGTTAAGTCAAATTTCTTATGCAGAAGGTTTGTATTATAGTTGATACATATTTATAAGCAGACACACTTGATGTCATCTCTCAGCTAAAACCTAAAGAAAAACTAACTGTGTACATCCTTCACAATTACTAAAATTTGCCATGAATCCAAATTGGATGTTTGGCCCTTTTAATTCTATGACTGCAAATAGACGTCTCTCCATTTTTAACGATTTAAGGTCATTATATATAGCCAAACTTTAAAGTATTTGTTTTATGAATAACGGTGCAAGTAGATACATTGAGAGAGAGATTTGGAAGATCCATTGCAGCCTAGACAAAATAGATAAACTGCATTAGGTTCATGAAGTCCCTGGAGCTGTTACTTAGCAGCTGGGACAGTATTAGGGCCAGTATCAAATAAGCTTGCCCTGCTCTTCAGATATTGGCTAATGGTTGCTGTTCCCACTGGTTCTCTCTCTGTTGTCTTACTCTCAATCTATCTTATTTTCTTCTCCAAAAATAAAATAAAAGAGATCAAGAAAATAACAAGTCAGTTAAGAGATAACTGATGAAAAAAGGGAGAAGTGTAAGAGGCTAATTAATAATAGTAACATGGGAGGGTAACTACAGGTTTTTCTGCCAAGCCATCTGTTTTCAGAACATTACACAAACTTATTATGTAGGCTGGTTCCAGGGGTGGTGGTGAAAAAAGCCAGAAGTAATTCCTTAATATGTAATTGAGAGAGCAGGGTACAACTGGGAGTTACCTTGGCTCTGTTGGTAGATTTGTCCTTGGGCTGTTTGGAGGACATGCACAATGAATGTTTATGGCCAGTGTATGACTGATACACCTATGTTACAGTAGGAACAGATGGAACAGGTGGTTGTATAGGTGACTAAAATTTTTTCTTCTCAGGAGGACTAATCCAATATATTGATCTCTTTTGCAGTTTGGGAAACTAACCCTGGAAACACCAGTTTGGAGGCAGTCAGTTTTCTTCTTTTTAATTCGTGCAATGCTTAAAAAATAATGGCAATGCTTAGATTTGTAGGACTCCTTTCTTCACTCTCCCAACACACCTTGTCCAGAGAATTTTATTCTGTGGGCATTTGAGCAGCTGAATTCCACTACAGCAAATTCAAAGATTCCTCATTTCAAGGCAGAACCAGCAAAGCAATAACAGGCATTGATTTTACATCCGTTTGGCTGTTCAGATCAAAAATGTTTCTGCAATCATCCAGTTAAAGAAGAAAAGCATTAGCACAAGGTGTACCTGCCAACCACAGTTATTCAGCACTGAGTCAGATATGTCAAACTCTGTATCAAATCAGGAAACTTAGGCTTTGATTTGTTTTACTTTAGTTTTTAAGACTACAGATAATCTCATTACACCACTTAACTTGATTGCATGATCCATATTATAGGCTGATTTATATGCTGTTTCAAGGAGAGGTGAATTTAAACCTGAGAGCAGGTTCTCAGGCTAGGACACAAATGGAGGTCTTTTTCAAAAACAATTTACTTTTTCTTAGTGAAAACATAGCAGGTAAAATTTAGAAGCAAAATGAAACTTGAGAAGTGATACCTTAAAACCAGTAAAAAAATTAAAAATGGTGGAAGCATTAAAGGGCATCTTCACAGATCTCATGGAGAAGGTTGTGGAAATACAACCACGTAAAGAAGTAATGAAGCTTACTAGAATTAGCATCAATATCTTTGTGACAAACTTTAATATGGCATCTTCTTACTTCAGTAAATTACTTTCTGTTAATCAGATGTCACTGTTTCAGCACATGCTCATTTCCCTATCTGCTTGTCAGCAGCTCTGCTATTGGCACAGGTACTTCATGGTTAGATCAGGATTACAGCTCAGCACTGTGTGTTTTGACGCACAACCATTTTGTGACCTACACCATGAAGTCTTTTAGCTGGCACATGGCACACACACAACAGGTAAGGTTACCAGAGCCCCAAGAGCTCCTGAGAGTTCTTCAAATCTTTCTCTAGAGAGCTGTCATGTGTTACTTCTCATCAACTGTGTGAGCATACACTTGTAGGACAGCTCTAATAAAAAGTACAGTAGAAACTTGTTCTTTCAAACTAGATAAAATGTAAGTCCAGATTGATCCTGCATCCAATTAATAAATATCATGAGCTAAGGTAAAATTGTTTCACACACAGCTCAGCTACAATTACAGCAACAGAATACATCTCTCTGTTTTGTGCTTAGAAAGCTGCAGATGTCTAAAGACTTTACTGTCCTTTATAGTTTGTATCATCACAAGTGTGGTGCCTGTGACCAAAAACCTGAAGTGCTACAAAAATAAAAGGTAAACATAGTAGTTGACAAAATGGTGAACAAAAATAAATATGATGTCTTCATCGTGTTAGGAGGAGAGTTGTGGAGGAAAGTTGTTTCTCATAGGTCATCTAGCTAGGGAAGAAAGACAGGAGAAGACCCTCCAGAGAAAGCCAAGTACTGCCTTTGATGCCCTGTGGGAAGCAGGGGAGCCCAGAGGGCTGGCCAGCAGTGCTGGAGTATGAGGGCATCCTGTGGGACTTAGTCCATGGCTTGGAGGATAACCATGAAAGTATTTTAAACAACCTAAATTATAGAGAAATAAGAGAAATAAGAGGAAGCTTTGTCTTGCAGATAATTATCAACAGTTAGGTAGAAAGTGAATAGTAGAAATAATTGTTCAGTTCTCATAATAGAGAGATATTACCATGGGAAGAATTGCTCTTACATTGCTGTTTTCAGCATCCTCCTGAAAAATCCAGAAAGTGGAGAGATGCATAAGATATCAAGGTTTGCTAATGATATAAAATTATTCAAACTTGTCAAAACTAAATTGACTGCAAAGAGTTGCAGAAGGCTTTTTAATTGAGACATAAAGGAGCTGATGAGATTTCAATTCGATAAATGCAAAGTCATGCACAAGGGGAAAACACAGTCCTAACTTTATACACAAACAGATGATGATGAGCTTGAAATGAAATATTGCAAGTTAGGAGTCACTGTAGATAATTCTCTGAAAACAGGGTAAACAAATGTACAAAAACTAGTAGAGCCCTTCTGCTGGATCTTAGGGACAAGGACAACCCTCCAAGAATTAAGAAATTTGTGCACTGAACCTGTGTTAACCAGCACTTACAAAATTCACTTGTGTACTCACTTTAATTGATGCTAAACCTAGTAAAAAATCATGTGAAATCACAGTAAAAAATAATGTGAAATCACAGTTCATGTTCTGGGTTAATACTTGAGTAGTTTAAATTCCTGTCTGTATTGCTTGACAAATTAAGGCTAAGTATCAAGGAAACAACTTTATTTTAGTCTAACCAGATAAAGTAAGGCCAGGTGAACCTTGAGGACTCATATAAAATTTTGGTTCCAAAAAACCAGTGTGATTGAGAGGACTCCATACTGGGACATATGGTAGGGCAAAAACTGATGGAAGCTTATTTGTCTCTGTGCCACTGACAAAGGATGCCAGCCAAAGATGTGTCTTAAATTCTGTCCTATCCTTTCACTCAGAGCAGCACAAATCTAAATATATGAGCATAATAATTCCCTTTAGAGAAAGGAGGGCTGTTTTATCAAGAACCCTCCCCTTTGGATGTTTGTGCTTCCCCCGTGTTACAGGCACAACACACACACACACACACACACACACGCACAGGTATTTTGCTTGCTCTGTGCAGTGATCCCTTCTTCCACGTGCAGCATAGAGATACTCCTGTGCACATGCTTTGCCCTTGCTCTCTCCCAAACACTGAGCAGAAGCTTGGAGTGCCTGTAATTCTGCCTCCATTATTCTTTGACAGGAAGAACTAGAGTGCAACTTCTGTCCAGTGAGCACAAGTTTTTGCGTATAAAGGTAAAAAAAAAATTAAAAACCAACTTCACAAAAAACGTGGATTTTGACAGTACCAAAGGCTACCAGAATTGAATGTTTTTGCATTCATAAAAATGTCATTTCAGCTAAAAAGATACTAGCAAAACAAATCATTCAAATTGATCTCAAAATCTGATCTTCATGGCACAACAGGATCCCATGGAAGAGCAATCAATTTAGCATAAACCTATTCAATCAACTCCCGTGCCAAGTGTGTGCACAACTTTGGCTAACAGCTAAGGACTTCACCTGAGGTGCATCCAGATGCATTTCATTTAGCTAAGGAGAAATATGGATCCCAGTCATGGAAAAAATAAGTTAGGCACAGTCTGACTTTGAGAAAAGTGGGTACTCCAAAAAGCAAGTACTGCACCATTTTTTGGGGGAGATATTGAACTATTCTCAGCAGTCAGAGAATCAGCAGGGGACAGGCACCAAAATAACACCTGAGCAGGATCCATTAATGCAGCAAGTGAGCTTTCTGTTCAATTGGTCCATTGACTGCCTTGGGACCAGACACAAAACACCACAGACAGCACTGTCTTGCTCACTTCCCTTGCCTCTGCCAAGTGGATCCCATGTTCCATCGTGCACCTGAACCAGGTATTGAAGTTTTTCAATAGCTAGATGGGCAAGTGGAGAGGATGGGGATGATATCCAAGTTGAGCATAAGGAATATTGGAAACCTGTTTTTTTTGCAGGAGTTGACCAATATGTCTGAAAAAGACAGAGGCAGCTGAAAGTTGGGCTCAAGCATTTATAAGCACAAGTAGCTACAGGCACAGATAGGTACCTACAATATTAAAAGGAAAAAAAGAGGAAATATTTACTTACCATAAATAAGAATCAACAGGGAAGCCAAATAACATTACTCCAAATACCACTCGGAATAAGCTAGAAGTTAAACCAGGCTATCCACTCCAAATATTAATAGAAATGTTGTCTTGCCTTTACCTTTCGGCAGAAGAGAAAGCATACATGCAAACTCTTGATAGCCTGTGACAGCCTGACCTCATCAAAGCCATGTAACACATACAGCAATTGTACTGCAGGCAGAGCATTTAAGGCTATTGAAATCTGTGTTCAAAACACAGGCCTTTACATGCCTGTGGATCACAAAGGGTTTTTTGTTGGGCTGTAACTTCTTTGTCTATGAGTGTATGAATCTAAACCATTCCCTTGCAGGGAAAGATGTGTGGGTTTGGGGGAGATCCAGTGGATGGCAGTACACCTGCAAGGTTTTTGCATTGTTCTTCACTTTTTGGGAAAGAACATATGGATACCTCGCATATGTCTGCTGTGTTTTTGTAATTTTACATGCAATATATTTTGTAAACATTTTTAATATTAAAGATACAATACTTTGGTGGTGTATTTAAACCCAGACCTCTCCTTTCTGCCCTTAGTTACTGCTTTGCCCCAGGCGATCACAATTTTGCTGCTGCAAAGCAAAGTTTTCCAAATAAAAGTCGAAGTATTCCAAAGAAAACTTTTCCTGTGAAATTAAAACGTTCCTATTGGAAGAGACTTTTTACAATTTGCTCCATTCAGTACCTGGCCTTCCAGCAAATGCCTTTCTACCCTATACTGCTTCCTGTGAATTGGTTCTGGCATATCAGACATTGCGACCACTGAGTCGCTCATGAGAACTAACAAATACAGGAACCATGCAAGCCCTATTGGACACTGCACTCCTCCCTGCAAGAAATTCTTCAGGATGTGAACACCCTGAAAAATGTGCTAAAATATGGCTTTAAAGTGTTATTCCTGTTATCAACATGACTATTCTTTACTGAATATTAATGGTGACTTTGTGTTCTTTTACTGCAGAATCCATCTGCAATACCTAAGTCTAGGTCTCTCATATTTAAAAAAAACCGTTTTATTGAAAAATTGAGATAATTCACAGCATCATAATCTGTTTTAATATTTTCAGTGTACAAAACTTTCAGTTACTGGAGTTCTCCAACCTGTAGTCATTATTCTTTAAAGAAAGAACCCCCAACCATTATCTTGTAAGCAGTGTAATTAGAACATGTAAAGTCACTGCATTAAAAATTAAAATTGCATAGTTTAGACTGTGCAATTTTGTCTTTTCAGTACTTAAAACTAATGACCTTATTGTGTTTGGTGCAAAAACACTTTCCAGCTTCTCAAAGAAATAACACAAGAACTTTATAGTCTAAATAAAGAGCACTTCAAATGCACTTTAAATGCATCTATAAACTTATTTCTTCATGGACCTGATGCTAAATACACTGTCAAATTTATGTGGGAACAAATGAGAATTTAAGAACACTAAGCAGAAGCCATACCATATAACTATCTCAAATGAAGTAAGTAGATCATATATGTAGTTTCTCCTGCTGTCAGACAAGATGGGAACTTGCTGAGTTCAATTTTATCTTGGAGTTCACAGCCTTATTTCATCTCATTACAATAGCTTCTCAAGGATCATAAAATATTTTGGTAGGGAAAAAACCTCATTCACCTTTCATAGGTTTGTGGTGCATGATATCAATAACAAGAACATTTCCAGCTCTCCATTCTGACACCTCAGAGGCTGCTCTCAAATTTCCATGCCATACCCAAAGTCACGAGGGTGCAAATCACACCCTGTCACCCTATGGTCCACCATGACCTCCTGTCTCAGCATGGCAGGAGAGTGTTGAGGGCATTTTATTTCTACAATTAGTTAAAGGGAGTCTGTTTTAGTGCTGGTACAATTAACTTGGGCTCAAATATGACATTGGTGGAGTTGGATAAAGCAAGACAATAGTGAGAGGAGAGTGATTTCATTGACATACAATTATTCCATGGTTCACATCTTTTCCCAGGATAAAACTGTCTTTCAGGTGCTCAGAGTCTTGAGAATGACCATTGTCATGCTGTAGAAGCAGCAAATACAAAGACAAGACCATAATTATATATATAAACTGTAGTGCACTGCTCCATGGAAACTGTAAGTAGGTTTCCAAGGCAGCCAAATCAAGAAAAGAGCAAGGCTATAAAAGAGTGAAGCACAAAGAACATCAACTAACAGCTTGATGTGTTAGGAGGTAAATTTTAGGAAGTGCTTAAGCCCCATTGGAAGTCAATGGCAGTTGTGTCCCTAAATCACTGAGGACTTTCTGAGAAGCCCAGCCAGAAGCACCATGGCTTGATGTGTGTGACTGATTATTCATTGTCCAGCACAGCTGTCCTGCAGCTGCACTTTCCTTCCACCCTGTGCTCTGCTCTGGGGCTGCTCGCCTCTCTTCCCTCTCCCACAGGGGTTGTGCTTCAGGGGACTGTTATTCCTCCTCATCCTCCTCTTCCTCTCCCCAGCTTACATCTAGCTTTATATCCACCTGACAGCCCAATAATTTTATGGCTTTTCTAACAACCACTAGTGTGATGCCAAAGTAGCGCCTGCTTTCAGGCCCAATGACCAAAGAAGGTTTGAGCTAGCAGAGAAAAGCAAGTATGATCCATTCTCACCCCTCACAGACATTTCTGCATATCAGGCTGAACTAGCAACAAGAGGAGGAAGAGCCACACTGTGATAAGCACAGATAACGTGGTCCCCAACAAGGACTCCGAGGAAGTGAAGAAGCAGAACTCCTTTTTTCTAAAAGAAACAATTCAAGGGCAGCTTGTTATTTTGGAAGTTGGTCCTACCAAACTGAACTGACCTTGAGCACTGCATTTCTTTCCAAGCTTTCATCTTTTCCATTTACGTTAGTAGAAAACAAAACACTCCAGCACAATTTGTCTCAGCGCGCCAGGGTACATGACATCTCAGTAAAAGCTGCAAGCAGCCTACGAGCTCTGGTATTTCTTAGCAAAACTATTGGAAAATGCCAAAGCAATAAGAAGTCTTCTTGGAAAAAGTACAAATAAGGATGAAAGTTTTATATGCAGTTAAATCATCTTTGTAATGAAAACATGTACTAGGTGAGATTAATAAGATTATTAACCTTATAAAACCAGCAAACAATCCTCAAAACATAACACATTTTTCATTCATACATCTGAAATCCGATAAAGTACTCAATAGGAGTACTCTTCAAGCCTCTCTTTAAGACTTTGGCAATGGAATACAAACAATAATGCTATGCCAATATAATCAGTTTTATGAAGCCTTTTTTACCCCCTTTCTACGTTTGAAAATTTCCAGGTAGTGAAAACTCCTCAGAGACCAAAATGTAATAACTATGTTATGGCACTTGCCAAACAAAAGTGCAGACCCAATATAATAACTGAAAGTACTTTGAGCATGGATAGAAAAATTCCCCCTTCCACTTGAAACAGAACTGGAGTTTGGTTTTCAGTGCATTTGCCACCCTAGGTGTGGTGTGAAAACAATGAATATAACCATTTTACAACTAAATGCTCTCAGTTAAGGAAATAAACATGTAAATAAATCTATTAAGGAAATAAACATGTCAAACATTCCTTTAATTTGGAGTATAACTCAGATTTAAAACTAGTGGTTTATGTAGTTGATTTATAGTGAAGTCTTCTAGCTATGAAGATACTTTTTACTGAGGAAGATAAATATGTATTTGTGTTCTGTGCTTCAGCTGAAAATGGATCTCTCTCTTCACAAAGTTCTTCCTTCAGGACAGTTACCCAGTGAAACCTCCAAGAGGCATCATGCAGATTATCTTTCTGTTCTCAGATATGAAGATCTAAGCATTTAATCACAAGTAATGCAGAAAGTAGCTAATATCAGGAGGCTTGACTGGAAACTAGTGAGGGACAGTGACTTCTTTTGTTGATTTTAGTAGTGATATTTGTTGTCCCAAGCTCTTAGTTCAAAAGGATTAAAGAAATTTTCAGAGTAGTGTTTTCTGAAACTTTTGTGGGGAAAGGCTTGCTGCACACATTTACTTCACTGTTTTTGAGAGATTTCTGAGGTATGCTTTTAGAAAAAAAAGAAAAATCAACGAGTACTATATGGATTTTTTGAAAACTTGTATTCAAAATAATAAAGAAACAACCAGCATCTTAACAGCCTGTAGTTAAACCTGTTATTTTTAACCCAGGATGACTGTGGTAATGGCTTGTATATCTTTGCAACCTACTGTGGTTTCAGGTCAAGATGATGTTGACAGCCTGTGAACTCAGACTGATCCGACAAACACATCCACAGCAGCAATGTGTGAAATTTGGCATGCCTGAAAGCTCCCTACACTGTACAGGCTCAATGAAACAAACATCATTTATGTCATAAACTCAGATCATTCTTGTCTGTCACAAGGCAGAAACTCTCAGAAGTCATGTGGCCACAACAGCTTTTGTTGCATGGGTGACAGATTTTCTGGGGAGAGAAGGAGGAGGGAGGGACAAAGATGAGGAGGAAACCATGTCCCCTGTGAGGAAATACTGAAGCTCTATGGGGCATGCCAAGTGTTACTGATCCCAGATAGTGGGCAGTGAAGTATTGGAAACCAAGAGAAACTTCTTGTCCCAAACTATAGATATGCAACATTGCCCTCCTGCACCTGTCTGAATAAAAAGCATTACCAGACTGAGGGTAGGAAAACATCCAGACAGCACTGACTGAGAAAAATGGCCCTGGGACCACAAGGATGACTTTTCTCCAAAGATGTTGAATGAGTTCAGTCAGGTTACATGATGATTGGCCAGTGGGCCCTGAAGAAGAAAAGCTTGGACCACCAGAAAGACCAGTCTAGGGATCACCACCCTAGGGGGACAGTCAAGTGAGGCAAAGGAGATGGAGTCATGAGGGAGTAAAATATGGGCTCCCCTATCACTACTAAACCACTCTGGAACAGGCTGCACTTTTCATACCTGTATGTTTCTTTTGGGATTTGACTAATCACATCCTAAAGGTCTTAACACATGAATAATGCCCAGTCTGGCTTTCTATGAAGGTCACACTCCGTGTTTTCACACTTCACCCTTGAAGTCTGATAAACTGCAGTGATCAAGTAGAACTTATTTAGAAATCCATTTGTTATTTAAAGTTATAACTCCCAGCAGACTTTTAGCTCACTTTTTATTTTCAGTTCTTTGCCCATCTTCAGATATTATCTTTGAGTTGTGATGAATTTGCCTGGCAAAGAAAATAGTTTTGTCTAAATATTTAATACGGTTCTTTTGACCTTTTTCTTCAAGCACAGATAAGGTACTTACAGTTATCTCTTCTGTCATACATTATCATGTTTTCAGAGAAGTAGTTTTGAGAAGTTGTGATAAATATTTTAGTTTGTATTTTTTTAAATTATTGAGTATGAGGTGAGGAAATTAAGCACAATGTACATGTATATTGAACTAATTATGTAGAAGCATAATACAAAAACCAAAATTTGAAAATAAAAGCCTAGAAGCCATTGCAAAAGTCAGTGTCACAAAAGTCAGAAAAAATTGTTGATTTCCAATGTCTCATTTATTTCATCTCCCTGGCATCATAGGAACATTTTCTCTAGAAATTATGTTTTATTGTGGTTTTTATTTCTTTTAAATTTAAAAAGACATGACTAGGGAGGTTTTTATAGTTTTGTTGAGGTTATAATTTCATTAATTTTTATCTCAAAGTATTTCAATCAGTTATCATTAGACTTTTCTCCACATGTATTGAAATAATTATTTTTTCACTGCTTCTAGTACATCTGAAAGTCCTGCATCATATTTGTTCACCTTCATTAAATTCCTCCAAGTATTGTTGGTTCCTCTCTCCTTTCAGTCTTACTATGACCAAAGAAATATGTACATTTGAAACAAAATATCCAGCACAATAAAATGCCCATTTTTTTCCCAACACACAACATTTTCCTGTGTTTATCCCCTCTCTGGAAGCATCCAAAGCAGACTGAGTGCATGCAAGAGAGCAGATATAGGAATAATAAATCCATTAGAAAGAAGAGGGAATTCAGGGAGGCAATCGCTTAAATTTACATTGGCTGTGGTGGCAAAGAACAAACCACATTTGAAATATGCTGAATAAAGAGGCAAACCCTATTTACTTGATATAATACAAAATCACATTATGTCACTCTATCAGGAGTAACCTGGAGCAGGACTCGGTTCTTGTGGAACTTGGGGTTTCCCCAGGATGTCTTTGCTCCTGCCTGTCAACCTGATCTGACCCTGCTTATTCCATGAACCTTCCCCACTGGTGGTGTGTCTGCAAGCAGGATGCTGTGAAAAATTAATCGCCTGCTAAAAGAATCTCAGCTTTGGAAACATGACAGATATAATTCACTTGGAAAACAGGTGGACTGCTACTGCAGGGTTCACATCCTTGCTTAGGATCTCAGTTTCCCTGCTTACTGTCTGCATTATGAACTGGATACAAGACATTTTGGCAAAGGAATCTGTTGGAAATATAAAAATAAAAAGTATCTTTTTTTCTGGAAATTCTAATGGGCAACAGAATATATTTTGTAATCTCAGAGGTATTTGATCTGTCAGTGTACAAAGTCTATACCAGATAAATATGTTGGACAATGCAACACAAAATGAGATGCTTAAACACAGTGATGGATTTTCCTAAAGATTGCATACATTACAAAAAAAATCAAATCTTTCAGTTGTTTAATTTAAAGCTGGATCATTTACGTCCTCAGAGGAATAATTAATTTGGAAAATACTTAAGTATTCCACCAGCAAATGAAGGCTAATATTTTTTCCATAATTGTCACAATGACAGCTGACTTGAAGTATTTTATTGATTTCCCTGTAAATAACTTTGAGCTGTGGAAGAAATACACTGCATGTAATGTATCTTGGCTTATAAAGCAATTACACAATATTAGAATGAGGACTTAATCTACTGCAGCAGCTTGCAAAATCTTGTTTGGTGTGCAGAGTCTTCTTTGGGTCATAAAACCTCACCGCATTCCTTGGAAAAATGTCCATGGCCCCCAAGGTACCACTAACTCAAGGGTTATCTTGCAGAATCTGATTGATCCATTATAGCATCAGACTTCTCTCAACACAGCTCATGACCTTTTTCTGAGGGGCTGCCATTTCAAGAGTGTAGTACATATGGAGGGACATGGGAAAAGTAAAAAGTTACCAACACAGGGTCTACAAGCTGAAATGTCCCTGTGCTGCACCTGTCAGCTCACATCTTACAGAGTGCAGCTTCCTGGCCAGGTGAGCCCACCCACAACAGGGCCCAAATAATCTGACTTCAGAAGAGATCCACTATTTAAGGCCTTTCACGTTAGCAGAGGAGTCACAAGAACTGAAGGCTCATCATGGATGGACACAGTTCATGGAAACCTTCATGGGCTTCCTCAGAGGAACGCAACTTCCCTCATGAAACTACAGCACCGACCGCCTGGTTGACAACTGCTGTGACCCACGTGGCCTCAGAACACACAAATGTAGCTACTAATCTTGGTAATTTCCACTATTATTACAGAATATTTTGTTCCATGTTTGTCACCTGTAGCACCAAGTCAGAGCCTGAGATAACTGGTTGAAACAAGGCAGGATGGGTTGTCAGCTGTAACTGTGGGGCACTGAAGGGAAGCTCCAGACTCTTGAGAGAACTTATGTAAATTGTCTTAACATTTTAAAAATGGCCTCAAACCTATTCAGGAACAGTCTTGTCCAAAATTCCCATTTTCTACTGGTTGTTGCAGTCTTCTGACTGGAAAAAACCGTAGACCCTCAATGACCATATTGTAAAAGGAAAAGGAAAAAACTCTGGAACAGGCACCACTGTCATGAGCAGCTGCTACTTTGTGTGCATTTTTCCTCTGCTACATGAATAATATTTTAAGAAAAACAGTAAGAGTGTGACTCAAGAATGAATCACAAATATATGACAAATTGTATATGTAGTGGCTACGTTGGCCCAGGAACAACTGGTCTTCTGGCTTACCCTTGCACTGAAACCAAATCTGCCAAGTCCTAGAAACTCTGACTGTGAAACATGTTAAAACTTTTTTTTTTTTTTTTGCTTTACTGAGAAATGTCTAGAGGGAAAAACCCTGCTGACTGACTGAAGGAAGACAGTCAAAGGCTGTGCTGAAAAGCAGTGTCACAGTCCTGTAATATTTAGCTGAAATTTTAGTCCTGACTTCATTTACTGTTTTTCTAAACTGAATGAGATTCAGAAGATATTTTTGTTTGCTGTGTTAATTATAATTTTTTTCTGTATCTTCTGATTCTGTTCATGGAAATGTTTTGCTTCTTCCCATCAGTCAAATACTACTTTTCCCTATCTTGTACACATCTATCCTTAACCTTACCCCTAGCTTGTGTTTAGGAAGGAAAGAAATATTTTTTCTAAGTATAAGATATCTTGTCAAAAGTAGGTAAGGTGAGTAGCAAAGCACAAAATAAGTTTATTGTGCTTAGTAAAATTACCATACTCCACCTATATTCCCATTTCCATTCTTGTGATATATTACCTTGAACACAGACCAATTGAATTTCAGAATATTTTCTTCTGAAGCTCACAGGACAATTCATTCAGAATTTTTATGGACTGACTCATCATAAAGCTCAGCAAAGGAAGGATGAATATCTATGGTGTTGAATTCATGCAGCAAGTTAATTAGATTAAAAAGAGGGATGCTGACTGGTATTCCAGTGGCTTAGGAATAACTTGGTTTAAAAGAAAAACTACCTGCTGTGGTGGATACTACTTGTTTACCAGCAAAATTTGGTCTACCTGAGAAATATTATAGCACATTTTAATTCACTCACCTGTTTCAAATCTGCATTAGTGCCACTTACAGAACACAGAATCGCTGCTGCTCCTATTACAGTCGGAGGAAGTAAACACAGACCACAAGTTAAACAGGACAGTAAAGGACATACATTATATTGGCCCAAGAACAGCTACAATAGCCATGAAAATGGTGAAAGTGATCTGCTGTTTTTATGCAATGCATTAAAAATTTCTTATTTTCCAGGGACACTTGAGGGAGTCAAAGAATTTCATATGGACTTTTGTTGTACGAATAACAAAGATTTTTTAAAAATTATTTTTACTTTTCAGTTCATTCCCTCAGGGTTCAGCTCTATGACTGCTATCTACTGTGCTGATGAGAATTTCTGTCAGCCTTGGAAGGCCTGTCTGCCACTGGCATTGCTCTTGCTCAGATACCCACTGCCTGGAACTCACACCTGTCTGATCTCACTACTTCAACACAGCAGCCATCCAGTTTGGGCTAAACCTTTTAATGCATTCAGCTTAGAGCAGCTTTGCATCTCCAGTGCAGGGTTTGTCTCATTACTTGTTAATTGAATCTCCTTTGCCATAATATATGACCTAACAACTATAGCAAATCTCAAACCTCAGCAAACAAAGGGCTTGGTTAATGAATACAGAGTAAACTAAATTGCTTTTTTGTGTTTAATCACCATCAGGAAATTTTTGGTCCTGTGGTCTGAAGGCAGCTTCCCTGTTGACTTAACTCCCAATTACTTGTGAGGTACTTCATCATTTTACCTAACTTTGCTGATTATAAAAGCTCTTATGTGCCTCTTCTCTTCCCTCTACAGAGTGTCTTGAAATTCCTTTGAACTTGAACATAGTGTTGCAGGAAGCAAGGCAAAGATCTGTCATGTTTCTCCTCTCAGGCACTTTTATGGTATCTCCACTCTTTCCCCTGACACCTCATGCTGGAATCACACCTGGAGTTTGGGATAAAGAAAATCTTTAAATGTGTTGTACTTTGTGCTGTTCCTTCTCCTCCCTCTTTGTCTCTCCGACATACTTAGATGAGGAAGAATTCACAAAATTAACATTTCATAAGCTGGGGTAAACGATGTCATGGGTTTTGGGAGATATTTGTGAAGAAGATAGATTTTAAAAGCCTCTCAATATAAATAGAGAATAGTTTAGTTTTAGAGCATACACCAGGGAGATTAATTTATTATTATTTTCAGCAGAATCTTAGTATTGTGGTGCACCAGGTGCTGCTATTAAATCTACAAAATCTATACTCAGCCAGTGAAAACCATTTCAAACTGATAAATATTTACAACCAGTTACTCAAAAATTAAGAGAAGTTATATTGTCCTCAATTTTAATTTTAAAGATTTAATCTGTTTAAGAACACTGACTGTGTGTATTTTTCCTTTCAAAAATAAGTAAAGATTTACAAAACAAAACATAGGAAAAGGGAAAAAAATGAGTATTGCTTGAAGAATTATTTTTAAAAACCCCAGCTAGATTAGTCTGGCAGCTATCTGTGGTGATAAGAAGGAGAAGGGCTTCCTCCATCACTGGGAGCCTTATCCAGGGTGTAGCTCCTGGTCAGTGAAGGCCCTCATGGTCCTGCAGGACCCCCATGACAGTGGCATTACATTACAAAGGCAAGAGGTAACACAATAAGAGATTAAAATGTTAAATGATCAGCTTTAAAAATAGAATGAAACAATTCTTTTTTAATGAAAAAACATTGAGCTTCGAGGGTTGCAACCTTTACAGAGAAACCCTAGTATTTAAATGAAAGTAGTGAAAATTTAGCAAGTACACTTGGCTGTTTTCCAAGTCAGCTCAGCTGTTCCAATGAATTTAAAATGTGAAATAAATCAAATGTATGAGACTGGATCTTTCATAAGTCATGTTTTTCCTCTTTAAATAATGAACAAAACTCTAGCCTATCCCGGAAAAAAATGTTCCATTTTTCATACAACTTTTAGGAGCTGTTTCTCAGCTGTGTTTCCCAGCACAATACCCTCCAGCTCCCCAGATTCAGGTACTCAGCTTTAATTTAGATATATCTGGATCATGCATGTTCTAGGTGTGAAACAAACAAAACAGGAAGGCTTGAGAAAAGCAAGGCACTTGAACAAGTTACCTCCTTTGCAGGTTTGTCTGGGATATTCTCTGCTTTAGGGACTGAGTGACTCCTGCTCTTTTTTGGATGAACAAAAAAAAATGTATTGGGAAAAGCAGACTACATAAATTTGGATCATTCATTGATGAAGTGAAAGATTAATGTAGTCTGAAGTTATTTAGTTTCTTCATTTATTGTTTTCATTCCATGTTTTCCAAAGGATGAAGTGAGCACCACAATGATCAAGAAACATTTTCCATCTGGTAAACTCAAGCAACAACTGCTATGCAACAGCACAAGCTAAGTCAGAAGAAGACACAAAACACAAGGTGAAAAAAAAGGAGACTCTATATGTACTGCCAGGGAAATGCTCTCCAAATAAGATAACACAGCACAAAAAAACCTGTGCTGAATCGCATGACTCCTTCTTACAGGGCCATATACTCCGTTTTTAATATGTCCAGGGTTCAGGCTATGTACATTGTCCAGCATGAAATTTTATTGAAAACAAATCTTGTTTAAGTCAAGGAAATACTCTGAAACTTCTATGTGAAGGGATAATAAAAACTGTGCATATATTGTACCCTAGGGGCAGTTTTAAACTTCATCCCCAGCTTTTGTTGTAGAAAATGTCCTTTCTGCTTTACTAAACTAATTTCAACAAGCCTAAAAGGTATTTATACATGAGGTCATGGGAACTGGAAGCCTCGGTAGAGAAATGATAAGATCATGAGGTTAAGTTTAAATCAATTAAAAAAAAACCAAAACCAAAGCCAATCAACCAATCAACGAAAAAAAAAAGTCTTTAGAACTTCGTCAAAAATTAAATTTTACAGTGTTAAAAATGTAATTTTTTGTTGAACTAAGAAAAGCTTAATTCCAAGATAATTGGTGCTCTATAATCTCATTTAATATCCTTGTTATTATATTTATTAAAACAGAGGACATCCCATTTTATGTATATACACATGAAATACTAAACACTAATAGGAACCTAACTGATTACAGTAATATTCCTGCTCTATTGTATCTCGGCAAAACTATTTTTCTCTTTCATCGCTTCAGCGTCTCTACACAGTTGCTGCAGTAACAAAGTAATTTTCTGATAAATTCATCAGGAAAAGTGCACTACAGAGAATATGTATAACTCTAAACCTGTCAGACCATCACAATTGTAAGGCAGTTATACTCCTAGGGAAAAAAAGGAAGATTACATAATGTAATTGCACAAAGTGAAAGATAAGTTATCATAATTTTATGCTACCAAACCCAGTTTTCTTAGATCTTCTCAGCATAGGGAGATGCTCCCTTATGGACAATATAGATCATCTCAAGCTGTATCAACCACAGTGCCAGCTAGGCTGACAAATCAAGATTTCTGGCACACTTGAATCACTAGAAATTATGGCTCAAAGGAAAAGTTTTACAATAACATTCATCTTCCAAGTTGTAGTGAACATTTTGCTAAGCAAAATTAAATACAACAGTCTCCTTAATTCAATTATTTCGGGGGTACTCAAAATCTATAGCACGAGTGAAAGTGTAATTGCTGTAGTTAAGCTTGAGATTTATCCCGTAAAACATGAAAACTGCAATACCTGAAACTGATAGCAAATCCTGGATAATGGGAATAAGAAGCTGCATTTGAAACACTTTATATGAACCTGCCTTCACTTGTTAAAGGAAATTGAGGACATCATGAAAAATGCTGAAAATACTAATTTCTAAACTGCCTTCTGTCTCTCCTTCTTCCCCTGATACCACAAGAGGTTTCTAAAATGTCTTTTGGATTAAATACAGTATAAGCAGTTTTGATTTGCTAAATTAATAAATACCTACAGAATCTCATATTTTCTATGAGTCCATTACTGGCTTTAAAAAATGCAGCATTATGCCTTATTATGGCATTCCATATATCTTAGCTGTGTATAAATCTAGTCTTTGTAAATTTTTTACCTTTGACTCTTTGATTAACAATTTTTAATTATGACCCAAAACATTTTAAACAAATGATTTGTTTAGGATCTCCTCTTCTTAAATAAAAGACCTTCAGTGTAGATCAAGACAAAAACTATTTATCTCAACAGCCAATATGGATCTAAAGCTTGAAAAGGCTGAGAATCTACTGATGAACTATTAGATATATAAGTGGATAATTGCAGCAAATTTTTTCTACCAAAAGAGGAGGGTGACATCAGACATGAGTTTATCACAATACTGAAAGGATGATAATTTCAAACATGAAAAAAAGAAAAAATAGAAAGAGAGAGACCGAGATGACTGTAGTCAGTTCAGAAGGAGTCCTTTCCCAAGTGCAAAAGGACCTTTCTGGCAGCCTTTTGTAAGAGGTTGAAAGTTTATAATGAATCTGCATACCTGGAAGATTGGCACCGTATCTGAGCTGATGAACCAGCTTTTGACACAGCCTTTAACGCAGTATAGTGAAAAATGTCTTAAATTAGGAAAAGCCACTAGATGCCTTAGAGATTTATTCAACAGGAACAGAAATTTCCAGTCAGCAGGGAAAAAAAGGTTGTCCCAAATGCTTATTCCGATTTGATAATTTCACAAGGTCCATCCCAGCATGATGTGATCTAGTCGACAGTTTGGAACCTAATAGGGTTGTGTTTTAGATTTTCTTTCTGTTCTTCTATTCATATTTCATACTGGTTTTGTGTTTATCCCCAAAGGCATATTTTTCCATACAAACTCAGGCAGAAAACTTGTCAGCACTGCATGTCTAAGTGGAAAAGCAAATATTAACATTTCTGACATGACTGCCTTTATGCCAATGTCACAGTAGTTCTAGACTTCTGATCTCTGTGAATTGGTTTGTACAGGTTGGACAAATTATTAGTTGGAGGAACACAGTCACTTTGGTATTAAACTGGGATTTAATACTGAGTCCTTGCCTCAGAAAGTTTGCTACTACATTTTTACTTCCTCATTAAACAAAGGTGTCAAATAGTCATTTTTAAGATTTGGATGGGTTTCTGCATATTCCTGAATTCCCAACTATATGGCTAATCTGCGTCATTCATTTCAGTTTGTTTTAGAAAATACTGTGCTGCAGTGTTAGGATGGAAACTGAATCAAAGTCCTGTTCACTAGCCAGTGAAGATCTGGAATTTCCAGTAGGTTGGGAAATGGTGGGGCTTCTGTCTTGCATCAATTGCATCTTCAGGATTTGAATCTGGGCAAAGATTTTGCTTTGTCTTTGGGAGATATTTAATGCAGTTCCATGTTGAAAGGTGGATGCATCCTATCCAAATAGGACATGCTTCCATGGACAAGCGAAGTCAAACAGCTGTGTAGCAAATTGGTTTTCATTCTAAGGATGTATTGTCACTAGACAGTTAACTCAATGATTCCAAGCTTTCTGATAATCATCCTAAAATTATGGATGTGGGCATTCATACTAGGAGTGTGTCTGGGGTTGTGCATGGAGTATCTTGTGGTTGCCATGTGTTAGCTTTAATGTGACCTCATCACTTCACATTAGCTGCTCTCCAACAGAAGTAACATTCCTGAAAGAAGATAAAGGACAATGAGTCATGGAATAGTGATTTAAAGAAATACGCACCTGTCAGAAGTTGAGGAAAATTTTGGATACAAGTATGAATATTTGATTCGCAATTTGGATTTTCAAGACTGATCCATTAACAACTTCTGCATGTTCTGATGTACTATTTTGACATTTGTATTGAGCTCTTCAAAAGGCACTCACTCACCTCTTCCATCAGTGTCTATGAAACACAGTGTTCCAAATGTATCTCATAAATAAAGAATGATCTAAGTGCTGTTCAAATTTGCAAGTCATTAAATGCTTTTGGAGCTCTTCAACGTTAGAGGCATCAATTTCTCACCTGCAGGAGAGTTTAGTGGGAGATGAGGTACCTGCTGTGTCCTGCTCATCTGATTTGAGGAAGGGAAGAGGAGGAAAGCAATCAAGAACTGCTCTTGCAACTCTTGCCTATTCCAGTAGACTGATTTACTCCAGTCTTGGAGTGGATTAGCCCTTTTGTAAGCCACATCTTCTCAACCTCTAAAATTAAGAGACTGAGTGGGAATTTTGAGTTTCAGCAGAAGGTTTATAGACATCATATTTATGGAGTAAAACTTGAAATTGTGGTGCAAAGACCTCCAAAAGGCTCATAAACCAAAGGCAATTTAGCTCAATAAATAGCCTTTTCACTGCCTGAGATTAGCAACACATGTATAGAAACTAGTGATAAAAGATACTGGCTATGTTATTAGGGAGCACCTCTCTATGAGAAACACATTTTTATTTCAGTCAATCCTGCTTCTTGTCATATCTCCCAGTTTGTATTAACACCATTTTGAGAAACACCATTTTCAGAGAGACTCTTTCTGTGACTGATTATTGTATGTGAAAGATATCAGATACCTGACCTGTATTTAGGTCAGTTTTGGAAATACAATTGGTCTGTAAGGGCTGCTGCACTAAAGTGGTGAACAAAATGACCCCTTTCTTATTAAAGGAATATGGCAAGGAAGAGGCTGGATGGTAAAAATGAAGTCTTTTTCTACAAGCTACAAGACTATGATTCTGAAATGACTTTTTGTTGTTAAAAGTAGGATTCCTTTGAGTGCCACTTTTAAGATGACAGTGACATGCTCAATGAAAACCTACATTTAAAATAGAAATAATGTAAGGGATATGCAAGCATAATTTCCAATACCCGTAAGTCCTGTCAGTATTTATGCCAGCTGATTTCACAAACATTTCACAAGCATCCACAGACACTTTCTCTGCTATAGACTCAGTAGGAACCACAGCAAATGGTCCCAGAAAATAATTCTGGGTAGCACATGAACTTCCGTATATACTTGAATAGAACCTTGGCTGATTTTGTATTATAAATTTTCATAAACTACACTCAGTTAAACTGAACTGAAAGCACAGGCTTACCACTGAAATTTAGAAACATGAAGTTGAAGGTTAAGAAGGTAAATGAAGTTAGCAAGTTGACAAAATAGAAATATGTATACAGCATAATAAATGCTGTAGAGCATTCATGTTTTGAGCTACTTCACATCCCCAATTAAGTGTGACTGTAGACAAATGTTACCACATCTGTACAGATGGATATTGAGTGATACCACTAAAAGTTAGTAATGTTCAGGCAGATTTCCACCATTAAGTTTTGATCCATCAGCTGTGCTTCAGCATGACTCCTTCTATCACATAAACAATGCTGTATTTAATTAGTGTTTGGTTCTGATCTTTTGTGATAACTTTACTTAAGATGGAGTCATCTGTATATCTAAAAACATGTTCTGGAAACCCCAACAAATAGGAAAAACAGTATCATACCAAGCCTTTTTTTCCATGATAAGCAGAAGTATTGAGGCATGAGCATCTGAAGGAATGAAGAAAAGAAAATATGAACAGTGACATAGTTATGTCAGCCCTCATAACAGTTTAGAACAGACTGAGAAGAAACAATTAAAAGTGAAATTACTGTAGCACACCTTGCAACCTATTTTGCTGTCTGTGCATGCTCATGAAGAGCATTTCCTCACTGTGGTAGAGATCTAGCTAATGTATCTGTAGAATGCCAAACTGTTCCACTAATATTGTGTAAAAAGTTATGTTTCCTTCCTTTTCTTTCTCTTCCCTCCTCTTGGATGGTTTAAGAAGCAAAAGCACTTCTAAACAGAGTCTGGAAATCTAAAGTTTTTGCAGGAAATGTGTTTAAAACTACAGCAATGTATTTTGCACTTGAATATTCACAGTCTCAGGTATCTAACACATGGCTATTACTGCACAACTTCTTTTGTGATGGGGAAGTTCCATATAGTTAAAAAATAAACCTGCAAATGAACAGGTGTAGCACATTACAGTATGATATACAACAACTACACATAAAGAATGGGATATACACCTTACAGCTACAGAGTGGGAGTAACAGGGAGGGAAAAGAAAAATCCTCGTATTTGTAGCCTCTTTTTCTTTTATTTATTACTATCACAACTGCAGGTTTTTTACTGATTTAATTCAAGTTTGTTGTCCCTCTGCAACCAAATTCAGGATATTTAATTTTTATTTAATAGACCACATCAATGAAATACATAGCTTCTGTAGTTCTTTAGTATTTTTTATCAGATCTCTTAATTTGCACTATGAGTCCTGAGTTCAGGACTTGTTTTTCAATGCCTTGTCTTCTACCCTCCATTCTTGGTGTTTCTGGGAGAGACGAGACATGTGCAGGGAATTAATTCTATTTACCTTCTCCTATAAGCTAAGGAAAATGTCTTGATCTTTTTTAATCCTTGAAACTGACATTTCCATAAAAGCCAATTCCTTGTAACCAAATTTACAAATTACAGCCATGCGTTATGGCTTCACCCTTTGAAGAAGATAACTGAAAGCCAGGAGAATAAGGCCCCTTGTTTTTTGTTTAAACAAACTAAACAACTACCTCTCAACCTCAGTTGTCTCTAAGGTTTCAGAGAATCAGAGCAGAAAACCAGTAGCACACCAAGTTCATTTCCTAGGTGGATAATTTTCATTCAGCTTGAGAAACAGCCTGGATATGGAAGACAGTTATTCTTTAGTCAATAAAGTACTGAGAAGAATCTCAAGAGAAAGCTGGGAAAGAATTACTCCCTATTGCCAAGCAATAAAATCAAATGTGTGTTGTGCTCTTTTTTTGGAGTTGCAAGTGGTATCTCAAAAGATGACATCCTCTCCCTCAAAGAAAGACTTCCTTCATGTTTCATGATTTCTTCTTACTTCAAATTAAATCACTGTCTTTGAACATCCAACACATCAGATTGAATGTTGTACAACTGGAAAACTATGCCTTTAAGAGCCTGAGTGACCTTTCTTCTAAAGCTACAATAAAATGTCAAAACAACACTTATGAAAATATGTACAACACATTTTATTTTTGATTGTAGTTTACTTTTGGCCTTCTGATGCTTAAAATAAATCCAGCATAAAGCACAGAAACCACTATAAATGTAAAAAATCTGCCAATGAGCCTAATTTCTCCTTCTAGACCTTCTTCTTCACTCAGGAAAACAAGTGGAACCTTATGTATATATTTCCCTGAGCTTGCTCTGTTGCTGGTTTAATTCACCTGCTTCAGTGTTCTCAGGCTGGGATGATCAGCTCACTCCCTGAGGTCTGGCATGAGCCATGGTTTTGAAAGCCACAGTGCACACTTCGTATGAAGACTGTAATTCATATCCAAAAAATGTGACTGAAGGCATTTAACATTACATTTTTGTTTAGATCTTTCAAGTACATGTCCCAGACATCTTTAGTTTCTGTGCTTAACTGATGGCACCATGGAACAATTATACAGGAGGAGAACTGGATGACTTTTGGGTGACACTAAACCAGGAAATGTGCTTCAAGTTTGCAATTTTTTTGCAATTATTGACAGGTATTCAGTGCGTCTCTGGAGCTAATCTGAAGTAATACTCTTAAGCCCCTACATCTGGACACTGGGTTCTCGACATCAGGTTCTCTCCTAATGTACCCTGCTAGTTGTTAACACACACTTGGTCATCGTGGGACTCTTGCTGAGTTGCCACCTTGGTTCCATAGAAATCTGGAATCACACCATGATTGCTCCTTGGGCACCCAACAGCTCTGTGTCAGCTCAGCAGTGCTGATAAGAGCTCCAGGAGGAGGCTGGATGTGGCACCACCTGTTTTTCTTGGCAAACTGAACTACAGTCTGCAGATGACAGTGATGATGAGGAAAGGTCAGGATATATGACCTATGAAAAAAGATTGACAAAAGTGTGCTGCTGAGCCTAGAGCAAAGAGAAGAAAATCAGGGAAACGGCGGCAGTCTTAAATACCTGAAAGGAAGACTGCTGAGAATATCTAGCACAAAGAAAACCTTTTTCTCTCTGTACATTTTGAATTAGACAAAAATAATCTGCCAGTTTCTGGAAAGGAAGATTTAGGTTAGGCATCAGAATGAATTTATAATTACAAGAATAGAGAAGCTTTGGAGAAAATTGCTTGAAGAAATCATGAAATCCTACTTTGGAGTCTTTTAAAAATAGGCTAGACATCTGACAGATATCTGACAGGTATGGTTAGTCATATTGTGGGGAAAGATGATGGCCAAGACAACCTTTGAAGCTGCTGTCATATTGTCTGACATAAATTCAGAAGGACTTAATTTAATAAAGACAAGTGAAGTTGGTACCCACGGAGATTTCTGAGGTCATAAAGAATTAGAAAAAGGATATTGAATGGCTAAAGTGTGGCCATTAATGTGATCAAATTTCAGGAGCTCTTTACTTATGGTGAAGTCAATGGGAGTCTTACCTGCTCCTGAGAGCAAGAAGGGCTCTTTGATTCAGTAAGAGCTTATTTGTGTGGATGGTCAAAACTTGATGACACTGGCAAGTCCTAAGAGCAGTGATTGAAAAATGAGAGATACAAGTGTCACATTATTGATATTGATACTTGTCATTGATTATTGATACTTATCACATTATTCTGGGGAACTGAGAAGTTAAAGGCAAGATTCCTGATGACCCAAAGGAATACATGGCAGGGGCAGAACAGGGGCTTGGTTTGGGTGTGTTCATTCTGCCAGATGATGCTGCATTTCCATTTTATGGTTTTAATTTTTTCTGACGCCTTCCTGTTATATAACTGCACTTTCTGCATCCAAGACCTGAAGTTAATAACTCTTAATCTCCACATGAACATTGCTGGGTATTTATTTATTTATGCTGTTGCTGGTCTCCTGTAGAGGCACAACCTACTCTAGTGCATACAGAAGAGAATATTCCAAGGAGGAGCTGGTGGAAGCAGGAAAAGAGGCTGCACTTATGAATGAATTAAGCTCTCTAAATTATTTACTTCAATATATGTCCTGAATTCCTTTGTCAAGCTATTCATGACTATCTGTAATTGTTGCCATGCTGGCTGTGACTGTGGTCTGAATCTTAACAGCTCAAAACTTGAAGTTTTACGACATAAGAAGAAAGCAAAGCCTGAAACCAACACCAGAGGACAAGCAATTCCCATGGAACAGAGGCAGAATGCATGACTGTATAATTGATGTGTAACTGGAACTGAGCAAATAATGGGTGTCTCAGTGACTCAACAATAAAACCACAAAGATGTTACACTATTATTAGAAGAATGAAACCTTCCCTAAAATTTAATTTTATGGGGATGTGAACAGATTCCTTTTATTTCTAATCTGAAATGGAACGTTTTGATGCATTTCAGATGTTCAGCTATTCACTTTTATTTAATACAACATTGTTTAATTGTAGCATGCTGTTTTAAAATGAAGAAATAATTTTAATTGCCATAATGTCAGAATGACAAAAATGAAACTCAGATTATACACTATTTTAATAAAATTTCGCTGACATTGCTCAGGAGAAAATAATTTCTGGTTTATTTCAAAATTAAAAACAGATGAAATGCCTGACCAATAATTCTTTCTTTTCCCCCTGAAATTAAATATTTTTAAAAGAATTGCTACAATTCTATGACTAACACATACTGCTTTATCTTATCATACTATACAGTGATTCAAACCACCATATCTGACATATAATTGCTCATCATTTATCATTGCCTGAAATGCCTAGTCATCTGCTTATTTAATTCTGAATCTACCGAGCCTTTAATGTTTTATATTCTATTATTTATTGCTGCTGATTTATTTTATATCTCAGAGAAACAGGGTAATATGGTCAATGTCAGATTGTCCCTAGTCCTTACAGAAGAGCATTATATCATCGTGTGTAGAACACATCACACACAGCTTTAGTACACCTGAGTGCTGAGGAACATCCTGTTCACTCAAAGTTGATCACAACAATCGAAAGCAAGATAACACTGTAGACTTTTGTCACAGTGTGCATATAGGAAGACCTAAAAAGGATCTAGAGGAAAGTAAAAGTATGCAGGTGCTTTGAAAATATCCCAGATAGGCAGTCATCAGAGAAGCACAGGGTTGTACACATATTTATGACAGCTTCACTCCTTTGATATGAAGCAAATAGGTAATTTTAATTGTATCTCAAAAGATCTGTAGGTGTTAATGCAAAATAGCAGTTCTTAATTTTCCCTGGTGTCCTATAGGTCTCAGTGCACTTTGTGGAACTGGTTACCAGAAAAGACAAAATTTAATTCAATTGCTTGAACATATGTGTAAAACAAAGTGCTCACTTGCAGATCAAGCAAAACAAAAATTGGATATATTTATTCCAGAAATAATTGAATAATAGACACTAAAAATATACACCATTCAGGAAACATAGGAAAATTGCAAGTATTATAGAAACTGTAGCTATTACAGAGTTATATTAAAGCTGTTAAAATTGATAGCACTTATCAGGAGACAATGGAAAAATACATAGTCATATTACAGGAAAAGTTAATGTCTGCAATGAAATTGCTCGTCTGTATGTGTATATAGATTGCAAACACAAAGATGATTAAAAGCATTTAAAATTTTTTATTGTTAGGCAAGAAGGCAGGCAAAATAAAACTTTTTTTTTTGTCCCCCAGCAAATATTAGAATAATCTTCAAAATAAAGCAGCAAAATATTCTAGTTCTGCCTGTGTGATGTTAGCTGGTGACTTGCAAAGATGTATTTAGAGTTATTCAGGAATTTGTCCTGGTGCACTGAACACAATTGTGTCAGGTAGGGTTATCAGGCAGGTGGGAGGAAAATGTTGATGTCAGAGCTACTGTCTGCTACTAATTAGCTTTCCTACAATAATCAAGACACTCTTGGCAGGACAAATCAAAACTATCAGAAAATTATTTACCTTTTCAGCTGCATATACATATATATATTTGTGTATATAAATAGACATGCATTTGCATATGTAGAGACAGGTCTATACTGATGTATAATTCATGTAGCTGTTGAGAGGTTTCATCCATCATATGCAGGGCCCAGCTTAACAAAGCACAAGATGCAGTGTCAGAGGATGGATCCCACTGAATAGGTTATCATATAAAAGCAAATATATTTTCCTATGTGGGATTAAATTTCCTATGTGGGTGCCAATGTGGGATAAGACTCTCACATGCTGTTTCTTATTAGCTGCATCTTTCAGACTCCATTTATATATAAACTTGGAGCTTCTCTTACCTGGTTTGCTGAAGTGAAGTATCAATCCTTATCAACAGGTTTTTTTTCAGATGACATGAATATAAAATGTCCTGCTGAGAGAGAAAAAGTTGTACTTCAAAGCCTGGTCTCTAAAAAACCTACTGATTAGTGCTAAAAAAATCAATTTAACATAAGGAAACTTCATAAAAGTCTATTGACTCTGCAGAAAAGAAGTCTGTTATTCCATGGGGAAGTAATGAAAGAAAAAAAACATCTATCCAGACAGCTTCTACAAGATTTTCCTTCCCTAAAGGGCCCTTCTGTGTGTAAATTAAACCACTCTACTTGAAAGTGGTTGATTCAAAGGGAGAGTTCTTTGTTTTAAAAGCTGACTTGCTATTATGCATATGCCTCTGGGTCCTGTGTCTTATAGGTTTATTTTGTATAAGATGTATATAACATTTATGTAATTTATTACACAAATAGCCAAGGAACCTAAGGCAATATTGTAGTCTGACTTTAAAAAAATAGGGTTCTCTCGAAGATAAATGGAAAACAACATAAAAAAGCTGGTAAGTCTTGAAAGAACATTAAAATCCCATAGATAATAAACAAAAAAAGTGTAAAATTTTTATCTATATATGATTTTTATATAAAAAATACTTTGTAGATGACTAAACACTTGGCCACAGATTTTTTTAAATTAATATTTTCCTTGTGTGATTTCATTTTTGCGTTTTGTAATGTTTTCTTCTATCTTAAAAAAGCTGCTGATTTATCCAAGGGAAGATGTAGATGTCTTATGTCATCATATATCCAGTTTACCTTGATTTTCAGGTTTTTTGGAAAATGTAGGCAATCAAGAATGGTTTTACTGCTGCCAGCAAGATTTTCTTGATGTCACCCTGCATAATATCACTGACTTTAACTGTGTTTGCATATTTGTTCTGCCAGAGAATCTGGTCAAATAGTTGCCAAATGCAAGTCCAAGAAAGCAATATTTGAATCCACGTTTGCACACTGCAGATCTAGAAATCAATGTATAATAAAATTTAGACTTTGGTGTTAAGGTCCTTATTTTTCAAAATGTATGTCCCTGTTACTAGGAAAGTAGAAGAGCAACTCAAATGTGTTCGCTATAAATTTTATTCAATGTTTTAAGATAATGCTTTTTGTGAAATCCCTGCAATTCAAATGTCAACACCCATGTCTCCATGTTTTGATGGTTGCAGTTTTGGGTTGTCTTGTGTTAAACTCCAGCTGCTGTCACTGTTTTTCCCAATGTTTTGTCTCTAGGCAAGCTTTTTGGTTTAGTCATTGGTATCCTACTAAAATAGCACAAAACATCACGGAACCATAATTTTTATATATGTTCTTTCGAGGCTGCAAATTCTCCTTAAGCTTTGCAGAAAAAAACTGAAGGTTTTTTCAGCAGAGCTGAGAGTTCTCTGGGATGAGGCATTTGTCTTCCCATAAAGATTGGTTCCACACTTTAGTGAGAATAGAAATTGACTTTAAAGACATAAATAAGGGAGTATGGTAAGAAATTCAAGCCTGCAGGCTTAAACTTACCATGGATGGATGCCCACCTCCAATGGAAGCTTTTTAGGGTCTGCATGCTGGAACTAGCAACTGAGAGGTTGATGAGAGGATACTGTAACTGAGAGGAGATAGAGGTGACTAACTGTAAAAACATAGAAAGTTAATTAAGTCCATGTCTGGTGGTTCCCAGACTGGCAAGGTGAACATTTGTGTGACCGTACTGATTAGCACTCCTGATCTGTAGATAAATAATAGAACACTGGTGAATATTTTTTCCTCATCCCTCTCAGTCACTTGTCAGTTTCTAGTCCTGTTGGAGGATTATGGAAATTCATGTAAATTAAAGCTATTTTTGTCTGAAATTAAACATTATTTATAATGCACCCAAACTGCTAATTATGCAGTTAATTTTCAGATCAGTTGTTTGCTAAATTAATTGTTTGACCTCTAGCAAAGATATTTTCTGCAGGAGCTGTCAAATAAAAACATTTTATCTAAGATATATAGTATGTGGTCCTCAACTTTGCGAGTTAAATTCTGCCATGACTTCTGGCCAAAGGTTCATTGTAGTCAGTGGGTTTGAGTTGGCTATGGAATACAGCTCAGTTTCATGACATTGTTTATAAATGAAAATTAAAAGCCCGACCCCAAACTTTAGGATTATTTGTAGCCTCACAACAATCTAACAGTAAAACTGACAGCAGACAAACCATAAGAAACTGACATCATAAAACTGGCACTGAGTTTTTATTGTTGCATTACCATTATCATTTCATTTGAAAGCAAAACGGTAATAAACACACAAACAAGGAATCAAAAGCAAACCAGCAGGGAAGGATGTTAAAATGTTCCTCATCAATCTTCTAGCAGGGCAAGACTGGACTGGAACTGTTACTACTCAATATTTTATTAAAAAAAAATATTGCTGGAATTTTTCTCTAGAGAAGAGAAGAAATAGAAACAACTTACTCATGATAGATGTAGAACAACACTGACTTCAAATTATAATTTTAGGAAGGGTCCTCTTGAGAGTGATCCACTGTCCATGGCAAGCCTGTGTTGCTCATAAGCATGTCTCCTTTTCTCTGTCAAAATTTTGTTTAGGAAATTTATCCATGTTCTTTGTTAACCCACTCAGATTACTGGTGAACTTGGGCCGGAGTTACAGAGTCCCACGAGTGGGGAGGACTTTTTTGTGTCATGGCTCCCTGAGGACTGGCAGGGAGACAACTGCTGAGGAGAGGTACAAAGGACCTCTTTCAATGAAAGAATTTGGTTAATCTGGTTTGGGCACTTCTTTCACACTGTGAAAGCCTTTCTGTACAATTTTCCCTATTCATTCTGCTAGACTATTTATTTTCCACCTACTTCCAGTGTTGATTAATATAATTTTTCCTTACTGTTTTCTTGATCTCCTCACTCATAATTGTTCCTCTCAGTCAAGTCAAGTCCTCTCATGTTTTCATGGTATGCAAAAAAGATTCAGATATAAGTTTACCTTTTATTTATAAGGACAGAAAAAACCTATACAAAAGTCAAACAACTCTTGCACTTGAAGGAGGATCAGGTAACATCTGGCAGCACAGTTTCTGCATGCTATGGTAAGTGCTTACAGTGGAGATGGGAAAGACAGACAGCATCTCAGTACTAACACACCCTTTTTGTACCATTCAGAAATAACAAAGTGCCCAGATTTGCCTGCTAAACAGAACTGCCTTATTTAAAGAGAAGTTTATCATAGGTACAACATTTTAGCAGCTTGCCACTCCCTCACCAACTTTGAAAAACATACCAAGGAGGAAGTCACTCAAGAAGTGGCCAAAGTTTGTGAGAAAACATGCCTGATCTGTTCCAGTGCTTCTGGCTGCTTTAACATCACGGTGAAACACACAAATATGAACAGAATTGACTTGCAGAATTTTGCACTTGAGCAGCACTTGGATGCAAGGAAGGATTTTCTTTGGCACGTATGGCAACACATTGCTCCCAAATCCATGCAGCGCTGGCTTAGTTCACCACCGACTCACTGGTGCAGTGGCTGGCTTTTTCTGAGACATGGGCCTTCACCTAAACAGAAAACTTCAATTCCACATAGATCAGCCCTCTGCAGAACTTTAGAAGTCATATTCATCCAGCTCATTTCTTCTTACCTCTTCCAGTGAATTATAGTCAAGCCAATTGTTTGTCTGTGTGAACAGTCATTTAGCTGAAGCTTATTCTTTCTTCTTCTACATCTGACAATCATCTTTTTGAAAGTACACAATAGGAAACTTCCCAGGATGACACTGTAATAAACAAAAGTGCCAAATATGCCTCTAATGAGTTACACCTCCAATACTGAATGCAAGGGGCTCACACTTCAAGTTTTCTTAGCACGATTTAACAATGACAGAAGCACAAATAACAACCTTCTCTTATTCTGATTGACACATGTTCATTTACAGGATAAAATGCATCAGGGCAACCAGCTACAATACCTTTTCTCTCTTTATTCCTTGTTTTTGTGCCTATTAACCCAGCATTCTGTTTTTGGAATTCAGGAACATGAGAGAGATGCACAGAAATCCAAAGTTAATTAATTTCAAGTGTACAAGGAACACATCCTATAACCTCCTTCTTGAGGTTTTTAGAGTTTTTTCCCCTCCTTTTTATCTCTTCAGTCATTTTGCATTAAAATAAAGATTCCAGGTGAAACTGGAAGTTTTTAAAATGTGGACTGTTGGGCTGGATGTAGACTTCATTTACCAAATGTTTGCTGCACAGCTATGTGGTGATAACTGTTCTGAACTACTACAGTGGTCACTGCTCATCTGTCTGCTGAAAGGGTAAGCAGTTACAAGAGGCCTTTCCCACCATTCTTCCCCTCCCCCTCTTGCAATATGTAATCCCTTGCAATATGGCATTATGTAGTCTCTTTGCTTTTGTGGATTTTGTCTGGCTATGCTAGATTGCTAGAGCACTGTTAAGCTGTTGGCTACCTGAAGGCAACTCAGGATGTGCCTGAGGCAAGATGTGTACTGTCAACCTACCAGCAGGCAGGGTATGTGAGAGATACACACACTTCAAAGAAAGAAACACTTCAGAAGGTATCTACAAGCTCTTACAGAGGATCTGAGCAGCAGCAAAGAGAATGTCTGCAGAGATGCTAATACTCTTAAGAAACAAACTTCAAAGATCCTCCCTATCTCAATGTAAAAGCAGAATGAATTGAAAAAAAAGTGTAATTTAATGTGGTACATTTCTATGGATAACTATTAAGACCATTCTTAGGCTCCATATGCATGAACAAGACACAGAAGGTGTCAGGTCTATGTTAACATTACATCTGAGATACCTGTCCTTCAAAGCAATTTCAACACCTGGCATACTCTGGATACCTTGCATTCCATGTACATACTCACCTTGTTGGCAACTGATGCTCAGTTGGAATCTCAAAAGAATGCTGATTCTAGCTATCTTTTCAGCCCTCACCACCACGGGTTTTTTTTGCTTTTTTGTTTTTTTTTTTTTCCAGCAGGTAGGTGTGACAGACTGTCTTGTCCACCTGGAGTTGATCACAGTACATCAGCACACAGACAAAGAGTTTAGGTGAACACTGTGGAGCCAGACAAAGAGTAAAAACCTTTTTGGGTATTTTCTACATGGAGGGTGTTTTCATGTGGACCAAGGGATGACCCTGGGGGTAGATAAAGTGCCTGAAAAACTTGGTCTTGATCTTGTTTATTTTCTAATGCAGAGATGTAAAAGTAGGCAGTGATTCTTAGCTTAAGTTGAGGTTGAACTCTGAGAACTTCTTATTTTTATCTGGAGAAGTAATAGAAATAGGGAGGAGAGGAAAAACTGTTTTCCAAAGCAAAATTAATTTTAAAATAATGAAAGTGCATTGTTTGGAGATAGGACTCTTACCCTGAGCATCTGAAAATTTAAAAGCTAGATATTTCTAGCTAGTTTAGATTCAAGAGTCTCTATTTTATACTTATAAAAAGTAAGAACTTTTTGGATGACTCTACCCTGCCACTATTTGACATTTGTCCATGTCCTCCATGATCTGCCCTTCTGCTGCAGCCTTTGTGAAGTTTCTTGATGGCACCTGAGCAGTCAGCCAGGTTGACCTCCATCCCTACTCACTTGCAAAACAGTTCTTAAATGATGTGGAAGGCCTTCACACAAAGGGGTGCAACTTGATGTAGGCAGATCAAATACTACATCTGTTGGAATAAATATTCTCTTTTACGTCAATGGCCTTTGTACAACTCCATAGAATGGATGTACCAACAAGGCTGATCGAGGCTGGACTTATTCTTAATGATTTCTCACTTCTTCCCTTTTCCTGAAGACTGTTTCTCAACTATATTTATACTTGTATTTAGAAGACTACATATGTGGCTTTATAAACTGTAAATGCTCTTTCATTTTTCTTGGGCTTTTTTTTTTGTTTGTTTAGCTGTTTTTTTTACCTATTTAGCAATTGTAAGCACTCTGCAACAAGACGGAGCAAGGCGTGAAAGATGAGGAAGGAAAAGATGTTTGCTCTGATCCAGCTGACAGTCGTGCAATTAAACTGCCAGGAAAGAAAACCAACGTGCTTTACTTGTCTAAAGAATGGTTTCAAGCCAAGCACATTTTGTACTGCACATTCGAGGGAGTAATTAGCATATCTGGCATTGTAATAACCCAGCTGATGGGCAACAAGATATTAGTCACTGCAAATAGCTGCAGTTTGCGACTAAAGTAAATTACACGGATGGTTGTTTGACACCATTTATTTGATGAGAAAGAGCACACAAATGCATCTAAATAAATTAGAATGCAAAATTACATTTCTGCCATTCCTTTCGAGAACAGGATTAAATTTATTGAAATAAATTTTACATGCTTGCCTCACACTGGCTTTTGTATTTTTTTAGACTAAATGGGCTGTAGACAGTGAGCAGTCACAGATCTACCAGCCTGTGCATCAGCACATTGCACCTAAGAGCAACAGGATGGGGATTATTTTATCTGAGTCCATGCTCTGCAGTAATGATAGGGACAAATCCCCTGTAATTTTCTTTGTGTAGGATTCTGTTCCTCAGGTGAGTCAAGAAACAATTAATCTGAATCAGTTAACCGTGAAAATATAGGTATAATACAAGATCCAGTGCAGAGTAATGCCAGGGTAAGAAAATTGTTGCAAGGAACTACACTTGGGTCCAAAATCTCAGTGTCAGACAGGAAGCAAGTCAACCTCTGTACTCACACTGGATAGCCTGAGATCAAGACAACCACATAATTTCTTTTTCTGATAGAAGCAAAACAAAACACAACAAAAGTCAAACTGTAGAAAGGAAATTCTTGCTGGGATTTAGTCTTTCCAAGTATTGCCTTCCATAAAATTTCCATTGAGGGTAATTATTTGAGTCTTCAAAACTCTGTTTGTCCCTGCATACTCAGGGATGTCACATGCTCAGCTGACAGAATATGAATGGCAGGTCTGATAAAATAAGTATGTGTCAGCTCACATGTGACAGCAAGTTTAGAATTAAATTATCCAACAATGCTCTCTAGATGAGTCTTCACAAAAGTGAGGTTACAACTCTGTAACAGATCTCTGTGCATTGGGGATACCAACAAAAGCTCATTGGCAAATTGGACTGTTGATACAGAGGCCTTGACACTGGTCTGTGGTTGTAAAACATGCATATCACATACCATGAAACATTTTACAAGATGATAATAGATAAAACTCACCATAGACTAAGTGACAGAAAAAACCTATCAAACAATTCTACCTCCAGGAATGTAGAGATTCTTTTTTTTTCACCTAGAAAAACATCTGATTTTAAGCACAGAGTGAAATGTCACCTGTGATTATCAAGATTACTACTGTAGGCAGGTGTCCATAAGCGAATTATAGAAAACAGATAAAGCAGCTTATTACCTGCATCTATTATTGATTACATGAGAAACTCTGGGCATATAAGGGGCTCTGAAGAAGACATTCAAGAGGGATATGTTTACTTTTCTTAAATGCCTGAAAAGGCACCAAATCAGTTTAGCTGTTTGTCAGAGGACTCATTTTCATTTTATTGACCAAATCAAATTGAACTTCAGTACTTTTAGATATAATGTTCTTGGAGGAGTCATCTATTGGGAATTTCTATAGTCCTTGCTGGCACAAATGTTAGCATCTTTTGTGGAGAAACACAGACACAGAACTGCAGACTTGCAGGTGGAATTGTAGTTTTTATGTAAGGAGGAACCACAGGGGAAATTTTATTCTTTTCAGGGGAAAAATTCTCTTCAGAAAGGATTGCATTCTGTTTTATTTCTCAAGAACTTCTTTCCTCCTGCTGCTTTTACTTTGATTCTTTTTTGGCTCTCAGCTGCAGTTTATGCTTTTATAAATTGGCAGTGGGAGTACTGCATGTTTCCAATTCTCACTACTGCAAATGTTCTCATTGTTCATTCAAGAATTAATCCTGCATCTGGAATACAGTTATACTCCTAATCCTAGCCCAGGTAGCCACTCTGAACTGAAGTATTCAGCTTTTTATTCTTGACATGTACAACAATCAGATTATGACCTGATCTGAATATTAGGACATGTACAGTTCTATATTGTCCTTGTGTCCAAGGTCTCCCTTGGAAGAGCATGAGATGATTGGAAGATGAGGGCTGGTCTCCTGAAATAGTTGATTTGGGTGCTATCACTGAGGTCTGTTCTTATTCAACCTGCTTGCCCCACTGCCTTGGTCCAGGCCCTCTCTGGATTGACAAAAATTCTTTTCTACTGCAGTTTGAGATGACTGGGCAATTTGTAAATATATAAATGTCCATACAAACTGCAACACAAGAGGGAGGCAGGCTCAAGGAGTATTTTGCTTTCTCTATTTAATTTGTTTTGAGCCTATAGCAGTAATTTAAAACTTTTCAAGTAATAAATGGGTAAATCTCAAATTTTTTGTTGTTTGCATGCCACATTACCTAAATGTATGTTATGTATGTCTAGTATTAAGTCATGCTGGTTTCAGGCTTTTGGGTTTGTTCTGTTCTTGAGTTTGCCTTTTCTTCTGGTTGAGCTGCCTAAAAGGATGATCTTATAATTTGTAATCTACAGTACTTCCAAATATAGTTGTTTTGGTGCAACTTAGGAGGTGAAATTGGTCCGTGCTGTTTGAGTTAGTGGAGGTATCACCAGGTAAATTGTCCAGCAGCTAGTTCCATACTATGTGTTGTCCACAGGATCTTATGTTTGGGACGACTTGAATTATTTTTTTTTATTTTCAGGATACTTACAGAGTGAAAAATTTAGTGAAAAACACGATACTGTAAGAAGAAAAGCAGCAAGAAAAAATACTCAAAATGAGGAAGAGAATGTGGTTATTCATTAGCAACAAGCAGTTTGACAGTATGCTAAATGAGACAGAAAAAAAGAACTTTGAAAGAGCTTGTTCAGCTGTGGCATTTTTTCAGATTCAACAAAGTAAAGAGCCTTTTAAACAGCAAGAAGGCACAAGAAACATGGGATATAACTATCACACATTTAGAAATCAACATGTAGTGCTCAAGGTTATCAGAGAGTGGGGACAAGTAGAGGAAAACATAGACGCTAGTTATGGTGTCACTAATGTGATTTTGCACAAATATTCTCAGAAAAAGAAAGAAATATTTCCTTATCCTAATTACATCGTGACACAAATTATCTTCATCTACATCTGCCTGTTCAGGAGACTGTAGTGCAGGAGGAAGTGTACCACAGAGAGACTTTGGCATTGTAGTGTCCCAAGGTTTGGATAGAAGGGAAGATGCAGCAAAGGGAAAGGGAAATTATTACATTTTCTGTGACAAAAGGGGAAGATACTGCTTTTATATTTATTGAATAGGTATGCAGCAGGTTGAAGAATACAAAGTTGATGCAGCTGAGGGATACAGGCAGGCACTAAGGGGGTTTGACGGCTGCCACTCTAAGAAATAGTTTTACATTCTCAGGGATGAGCAGAACAGGAACTCTTTGTCCATGCAAATGGGTAGGACAGGGAATGAAGAAATAAACTTTGAGTCTGCTCATGTCCTCTATAGTTTAGGCATCTTAATTGTGCCTTTCATGAAGAGGGAGTATCCTGCAAATTCTTGCACATCATCTCTTCAGAAATCCACCCAGGGAATCCTTAGCTTCAGTTACCATATAACTTCAAAAGTGAAGGAAACCCACAGTTTTTCATGAGTGTAAATGCCATGTTCCTAATTCCATTAGTCACAAATTCTCAGGACTATTTAAAAATGTATGTGATAGGGGTGGTTAATGTCAACACGTACATGTACCTGAGTTTGTGGTCCTTCAGGTATGCTTCAGTTGCTCTTTCAAATTTATGGCACAATAATAATGGTAGCATTTTCTTTAATGAAGGCTCAAAACCTTGTGGGGCCAAAGGCTGAAGTTTTGGGAAACAAAAAGCCTCAAAACCCTCAGAATGAATACTGTAGGATTCCTAAGAAACCTGAGATATCTGGCTGCTCCCTGTTCAAAAAGACTGGGTCTGTGTTTTCATTTGTTCCTTATAGAGACAAAAGCCCTATACCAAGATTAAAACAAAGGCTGTAGTAATCTTGATAGACAGTAATGAAATCTAACAAATTGAAAACCCTGTGCAGATTGTATACAGCAGCCAGTGCACCAGTGCTCCTCAAAAAGAAGATCTGAACAATGCTCCTTTGGCCTTAGTCATCACAGAGGGCAGCAGGATTGTTCCAGAAACAGGACTGTGAGATGCAATGAATCCACCTGCACATTCAGAAACTTTCCTTTGGATACAGGGAGCAAGAACACTCTTCTTCCTGGGAAAAATACACCTTTGTATGCAGAGACATGCTATATCTATCTGTATACCTCATTTGTTTCTCTGGAAGGCATAGTTATATTTGAATCAAAATGCTTGCAATTTGAATGTGTGTTCCAAAGTAAGGTGCTTTATTGGTGTCTTAAATCTAAATAATACAAAGTGACACTGAACACTCAAAGTAATTTGTCTGACTGCTGTCACCAAGCATTGCTTCTGAAGATAGATGATAAAACTCATTGAGCTTTTCTGTTTCTTAGGTAAACAGCTGAAGGAAATGTGTCTGTGTTGCTCTAATCTTGCCCCAGGGCATTTTGATTAATATTGACATCACCAAGCTCTGTGCCAGTGGACCAAAAGAAGAATAGCACATTCTGGTGACTAATCCAATACCAACAGCAGCAAACAGCCTGAATCCAACATAGATAAATATACTTAGCGGATTTCTCATGAGCCGTGGACTGAAGCCAGCACTTGGAAAGTGTCATAACTCACAATCACCTGGAACTTTGATAGCTTTTGAAGACATGAAACAATATATTCTTACTCTTTAGCATCTTACCTTGCACAATCAGTTTAAAGATAGCTCCATTTTTAAATTCAACTTCTTTGGACAAACCAGTTATTTAGATATATCTGCCAGCCTGCAGTGCTGAGCACACTGAGTTGTATAAACAAAACCAAGCAACAGCAGCTATGGTACACTTTCAGAATCAAATGTATCACATGACTTTCACTAGAATTTAGTATGGTCCATTTCCTTCCCTTTCTCTTCCTTTTCCTCATTTTTGTCAACTCCTCACCTATGTAGTTCAGTTGGAAATGTTGTTTCAGAAGAGCAGATACTGATGGGCTAGGCAGAGAGTCACCCTTGCAACTGAAAATTGTGTTGGTAGGGAACAACTTGTGCTGGTGGGACCCTGTTTTTGCAGGGAACAGAGGAGTTGGGTGCAGCCAGTTGCTCTGAGGACAGGATATACTCTCGCTTACAGAGTGGAGAAAAATAAACCAGCATCTCACATTATCTTCTGCAAAAGCTGTATGCCATGGCTGCTCTGACATTCAGAGAAGAGTGGGGTTTTCATGTCAAGTTCTTCCTCTTTGTGCAAGTGGGGAAGTAGAGAAGGTACAAAAAAGGATAAGCTTGGCGTTTTCAAAGTATCATTTCAAATGGAAGTGACCTGGATTGAGGAGATAATAACTTGTTATGAGAAGAGTCACTTGCACTTTCCTTCCTGATGCCAAAAAGAGAGCCCATGAATACAATGAAATGTCACTGATTAGACAGCCCCAGGCTGATCCTGGATTTTGCAAGTTCTGCCTCTGGGGAGAGAAGTGAGGCTCAATCCAGTCACCTACATATCACCCATGAAGGAAAGGAAATGATTGAATGGTGCAGAAAGCTTTTGGGTGACATGCCTGAAAGGGAAAAATACAATAGTTCCTTTCAGTACAAAACCATAGATTGCTGTGGTGGGGTCTCTAGCTGGAACAAAATAGAAGTTTATATTCACTGTCAAATGGGAAAGAATCTAGATGTGAGTGTCCTAGTCACCAATGGCTCTTGAGGCAGGAGAAAAAACAACAGACTCTTTAAGAGATTTTAATTTTGTAGCATGCTGACACAGTTATTCATACAGCTTGCACTTTTAAAACATTACTTGCAGATGTTCAATTAGTGTTCTGAAAGCTATGCTTGATATAATTTTACTTGAGTATGCAGCCTGTGTTTGTCTGCATAATAGACCTTAAGTATCTAAATTCAATAAGAATTCAATGTAAATATTTAAATCTAATTATTACTAGCAGGCAAGCACAGAGATAAATATTACCAGACAAGAATGCCAGTCAAAATTAAACATAATTCAGTGCACTTGGAAGACAATCAGAGTTTATATGAGCTTGTGAGTTCTTTATGCAATTAAGTGGATACCAAAATTTGCTTGTATTACCATGCTGTAGGGAGGCTATCAGAATCTTCTAGCTAAGACCCCATGTGGCATCATGGTTGGGCAGAGTCAGACAACTTTCCTTCTCTTATTCGAAAGAATTAGAAATCAAGCTCTAATGCTACTCAGATAAATGGTACTATATGCCTGAATGACATTTGTTTTCCTGTTGGAGGTATTTATGTAAAGTCACTTTAAAATCAGGCTAAGGGAATAATGAGAACCAGCCGAAAGCAACAAAGCATTGTGTAGTTTGACAATATATTTTGTTTTCTTTTTCTTATCTATCCTGGATTTCTTCCTCCTGTCTCACCTCAAAGGCTGCTTCTCTGAAACATCCTGAATAGAGGTTGAATTTATGGTTATGCTGATCTCATCAAGAGCCTTTGTGCCACAGCTAGAGGATGTCGCTCAGTTTCTGATGCCAACAAAAACATTTCTAAGACAACGAGAATGATCCCTTGCATTATTGTAGTGGGTGGTCATTTTGAATACAAAAATGATTACATAGAACTTGGGAAGAAGGTAAGTGAATATTTGTTCTGATGCCTGGCACTATTTCACACTTGTGTGATAGGTTCGACTCCCAGTCTTTAACCTTAGTGGATTGCTTTTATCAGGTTTTAGGAATAAAGAACTGCTCAACAGTTTCAGAATAAAATTTTAGAAACAAAAACCAGACATACATTTCCAGGAACACCCACTTTCAGTTTTTAACCAGCAGCCACAATTCCTAACCAAAGTTTTGCTCTGACTTCTTCCTGTGAAACACTACTTCTGATCATATGCAGAGGAAAAACTAATTGCCAATTAATTCCCTGTGCTAGTGCACTGCCTGCAGGTGATGCTTTCCAGCCAGATGTTTCCCATGCCCACCTTAGCAGCTAGAAGACCTGACATTGTCCAAATCTCAGCACATTGAAGTCAGAAGCACAAGCTACAAAGGAAAATCAGCAAGGAATTGCTTGACACTGTCTCTCTGGATCTCTTCCAGGTTTGTGGGGTTGCCTGCTGTGCTGGCCACGGCTCTGGCCTTAAGGACCCAGGCACGGGTACATTTTTGTTCAGCTGTGATTTGTTAATGATGAGGAAGGTAGTGGGTGACTAGGATGGTCAGCTGGCTTGTTTCAGACTGACTTGATATCTCAGGGATTTTAGCAGAACGTTTCCTTAACAAAAACTATTTCATGGTTATATTATTCAGTGATGTCCAATACTGATAGTTATGACTTGGTTTTAACCAGATGGATTTAACAAATACAACTTAAAGAGCAAGGCTAAAGAGTAGAGAAATTTATTAGGCAGGTTTCTTTGTGGACTTAATGGACTCAGAGCTCAGAAATGAACAGCTGAAATGTTGAGAATTCCCAAATGTAAATTCTAAGTTAAGTTAAATCTGAGTGTCAATGAGCCATACTTCCATTTGGTTAGTTACATCCATAATTAAGTACAAAGCCATTATTCTATTTCAATATTTTGGGGATTTTTTGGTACTACTGACAAAATTAATATTCATTGAGTGAAACACTATGAATTTTGCCTAAAACCTGTCTATCCAATCTCACTATTGTTAAGACTTTACAAATAGTTTATTTTAATGTAACATCACACATGGTATTTAATATGTAAAGTCTCAGATATTGATTTGATTCCTGAATCTCTGTGAGCACTTCATAACATCCAATCCTACAGAAGGTCTTCTTTAGTCATTCCAAAGACAATTTTGATCCACAAATGTTCTGTGTTTGAAATTATGTTAGAGTTGGGACACACAACAGACTCTTATCAGTCTCACTCTTTGGAGAAAGGCAATTGTCTTCACCATTTTTCTTGAGAAACGGCATCAGAGCAAAGAGAATTTATATGGAAAATCTATGAAAGATATTAAAATGGGAAACTGTGGCTGGTCACCTTAACTGGAAATGCACTACTCCATGGGATATATAACACAGACACAAAGAGAATTGATATTTTTTGAGGATGTGCGGTGTGAAGGCTAAAGACATAACATATATGCTGGAGATGACAAAAAAGCACCTGAGTGTGAGTGAGTATGCTCATCACTTCAGCAGAAGAGCTTCAGCTGTGATTGCTGCATTTTAAAATTCCAAAGGGGAAGAGTCATAGATCAATTTAAGCATGGTGGGCATGTTAAGCAAAATCAATGCATGTGCAAATCAGAGCACTTGCACTGCTCCCAAAATGCCACTTTTCAGAATGTGACAAGTGACAGAGATTTCTGTCTTTATACTGCCCCAGACTTACAGATTTTAAAATGTATTGTGTTACTGTAGCCAGCATTGTGATCAACTGAGCTTCATACAAGCAGCACAGAGGAGGGAGTTCATTCAGGATGTTTTGTTCTACAAATACATGTGTCTGTCATCTGAGTTAAAAACCAGGTTCTGTTATCTACACCAGTAGCAGCAGGAGGGCTTTTATTCAACTTTCAGAATGACATAGTAAACAATAATGTGGCAAAATCATATTTCTGTCTCGTTATCTGAACCATTGTGTTTTAGCAGGACAAGAGGTTACTAAATATATTTTAAAAAATTATTTTCTACCTCCTTATGAATCATAGCTTTTCCTTTGGGAAACTCTCACATATTCTGTGTGAGGTACAAATCCATGTTGAGGAATGGTAGTTTTGTGGCCTAGAAGATGGGAGATCTGGATTCACTTCTGATCCCTGATTTTCTGTGCATCACTTTTAAAATTGTGGCAATAGTATGCATTGACTGAAAGATAGTGTTCTTTTACGTGTGCAAGAACACCTAATAATTAGCAAAATTATGTCATATATGTTTTTTACTGGGCTAAAATGTAGAACAATATGGCTTTTTACAGGAGCCATTCTCCTTTCCTGAAGTCAATAGGATGTAAGTGTTTTACTGTATTTCTGAGACAAGCTTGAAAGGGAGGTGACAGCTGCCAAAAGTTTCCCTAAACTGTAAGGTTTTCTGAAAGCACATGGGGGTCTGGAAACACAGCATGGTGCCCCAGGAGCCCTTTCACTTGAAGGAGCAGGTGGAGGGGAGGGTAGGGCAAAGGCTCCCACCTGACAGCCCAACCTGTGCCCAGTGCTGGGGACAAGGCACTGCAGAAGTGGGGACAGCCCTGCACCTCCAGCCCAACACCAGGAGCTGAGGAGATGCCACCACGCTGCCCTGGACAACACCCATTTCTTACTTCTTGCTTGGAGCAGAGCTGTCAGAAAGGCTAAATCTCTCAGAGCTTTGTTTGCCTTCCTCTCTTCTCCTCTTTCTCTGACAAGTCTGCTCCTGATTTCCCTTCTGGTTCTTGCGCCGTTTTAAGCTGCACATTCTCCAACTTCTCTGCGGGCTGGTAAATTTGATTATTGTAAGGAATGAAGATATATTCAGGAATGACTGAAGTAGAAAGGTTTCACATAGAAATTATATTGCACAGATTTCACTGCAGTGAAATCTTAGAGATAGTTGTGTTGTTTCTATGCAAATTACAGATAAATTTTCAAAATAAACTATAATGTTTATAATCCTCAGAACCTGTCACTCCAATGAAAATTTGCATTTTATATATGAAAGAGAGACGATTAAGATTAAAGACAATGGCAAACTGGAATGACACTACCCTTGCTAGAGAAAGACAAGCAGTTTTTCAAAGAAAATAGAATCTTTCAATCACAGATGTGAACCAAGTCCCTGAATTGATGTGGAGAACTGAATTGCGTTTAATATCTTGGCAAAAATTTAGCTTAGGATAGATTGATGTTCATCCAGTGGAGATCAGAGACGGATTGGACCTCAATAATATATATCCAGTGTCACTTCAGGAGAATTACAAAAGCCTGCCAAAGGGCAATTGCTTGTATGCTGCTTTTTCCCCCACTGTTTGTCATATGGAATTTAAGCACCTGGTAGAACAGAAATAGATCACATCCAGCTGAAACTGAACACTTGTACCTTAGGTTTCCTCTTTAAACAGTCCTTGTAATTGCCAACAAAGATCTGACATGTTTGAGCCTGGATCATCATTGCTTCATAACGTGTTGTCATTAACACCAATTTAGTTTAAACAAAAATTCTGTCCTATCCAAATCTGGCTAGTTTTTTCCATTTAATGGTGGTAAAGTTCTTGTCTGCTTGATCTATATGGTCATCCAACCAGAAACAAGGAAGACGGAAATAAGGCTTTTGTCTCTTAAGTGAAATACTTCAATATTCTTAAATACTTGAATAATATTAAATTGAATAATTAATCTGTTATTTAAAACATGGTCTAAAGACTTTGAAGATTACAGTAAACAATGTCATAGCAGGAAAAGGAAGATAATGTGAAAAGAATTACACAAATTATTTGGAGCTGCTCAATTTAATTGTTTTCACTCAAAAGCATCCTCTCTTGAACCTTGCAAATCTGGTGGCAAAAAAAAATCATGTCTTTTCATGGTGTAGAATTTTAAAGGAACAGTTGCATGAGAGAAAACACCTTGTGATGACACTTGGGTGTAGGCAGGGCTGCTCAGCTTGGGGCCATTATAATCCACTAATCTTTATTTATTTTTGAAAAATTTGCTTTCATAAGGACAACAGAAAAAAAGAAATAATTTTAATGACTTTATTTCTTGTTCAAAATACATATGAAACAATTAGAATAAAATTATTTCAAATGAATTATTTTATTTTTCTTGTCTTTTTTAAATATAAAATTATCACAAACTGTACACTTCATAACATCTTTTGAGGTTTCATTGTTACATATTTTTTTCAGAACTGACAAATAGAGTCACACTTTCTAGAGAATACATTGTAAAAATACTGAAATGTGTTACAGCTCTCAAAGGCTAGTGCAAAAAAACCCATTTACTATCAGTAGTACAATTTATATTGTCAAGTTTCACAAATGGCCATTTAGCGCATACAAAAAGCCAGGAACACAAGTTCAAAAAGTTTTGTTTTCTTGTCTCTATAATGCAGAAGCCAAGGATATTGACTTGAACAATGTCTAGGTATCAAATCACAGACTTCATTTAAAAAGTCACATCATGAACACTGAATAAAGGGTACTAAAACAGTCAGGTATTTAATATTAGATCTTGGTCAGCCAACACCACATAGCAAGAAGAGACAAAATCTTAGAAGAACTCTGCAGTTCTCTGTAAGCTACATAGACTTGGCAACATTTCTGATCTAATCATAAATATTATTTTAAAGGTAGGGAGTTCTGTTAGAGTTTGGGCCACTTAGGGCCTAATCCAGAACCCTCATTGTCACAGCAAAAATGCTTATTCTGACAGGTATTTTGTTGGGAGCTTTCTTTTAATATTTCAGAATACTGAGTGTTTAAATATTGAGTGGATTTTTTTTAGCTGTCAATATTTCCTATGGCCAGGAACTCTGTTTTAACTTCCTACCTTTTGAAGCATACACTCTGGAGAATGCCTTCCCCACAAACAAGCATATACTAGGCAAACATAATGTTTAGTGCTGAAGAAAAGATGTGGCTAATTTCTACTCTCCTTCCCCTGCTTCAGTTTTCATGGGGAGTGCACTGAAGCCGGTCAGCTTGAATGCAGCATGGACTACAAGCTGAGGAAAAGGAAGGAGGTTTTTGGGACTGCCCTTGCAGTGGCTGGGGGAGCATCTGGCTGGCTCAGAGGAGCCAGTGCTGCAGTCCTGCTGCCAGAGGTGGTGGGGACTGGGCAGAGCAGGACAAGGAAGAGATGCAATCTGGCTTTGCCTCCTCCCATCCCAGCCTGCAGGGCTACACTGGCATGGAAGGAGCTGAGATTAACAGGTCGTAGTTAAAAAATATTTCCCGTGGTTTGCTAGACAAAAGTCCTCGTGATCTCCCCCAGAAAGTGGAGAAAGCAGAAAGGCCCTTCCAAGTCAGGATGCCAGTGCCTACTTCCAGGGTAGAAAACTAACCATATCCTATCCTTAGACATGTGCTTATAAGTCCAACATATCCTTCTGAAACTACTCACCAAAACAGAGAAGAATAGAAAGAATTTAGACCTACACTTGGAAGAAAGAGAAACAAGGAACAATATTAAATATATATCTCTACTTTTTCCTTCTCTTGACAAATAATTTTCTATTTATTTAACAAAAGTAAATTTTGTTCAATATTTTTTCCATAGAAATATAGACTGAAAAGAAGTGCTTTATATTTGATGTGCAACATGACTATCTAAAAGTTACATATGAAAGGTTTAGTTTGTACAGACACCCTCTGAGCTTCAAAACAATATGCCATTTCATGGAAACCTGTAGGGCACCATTAAAAAGGATAAATCCTGTAAAAATACATCACCTCCATGCCTGACTACATTGTCCAGACATTTTTATTTACCAAATCAGGCAGCTGAGGCTCATCTTTCTTACCAGTATTAGTAAAATTAGCATTTGTACGAATAGTTCATACCCTAGAGATGCACTGAAGACTTTTAATATAGTCTGAGTCAGAAAGTGACAAAAATCCATGGTGGATGTAAGAGAAATAATTCTGCTTGCCTTGAGACTCCTTACTGGGTTCAGTTCATAGGATGTTATGACACATCATCACGCAACCTGACACAAAGTGAACTGAAATCAATAGCAGTGGTCCTGCTGGATTTCAGCCTTGGGCTGGTCAAGTGCATAGTGCTGTGCTTGGAAATGAAACAACATATTAAAAAGACCTATAGAGTGATTTTGCTGGATATATTTAATGATCTATTGCCATGATATTAAAAAGAAATTCATTTTAATTAACACACGAACAATTGCTGTATAAAGCAGCAGGTGATAGGTCTAAAAGAAAGATCCTTTTGAAAGCATTCTTGTATTCTTGTATATTTGAAATAATGTGATGAATAGATTTTGGTAAACTTTTTTATCAATGCAGAATATATAAATGCATATTGTTAATTCTACACCTTAAGAGGCTGAATTGAATCACTTTTTTTTGTGCTACATTATTTCAATAACTATTGAAACTACATTAGATACATTTACCATTTTTTACGTGAGATAGCCCATAAAGGGAGGTGGAGTATTCTAATTCTAATCAGAAAAAGTCACATAAAAAGCAAAATGTATTTTTGTCAGCATCTTTATATTTTGCTGCCACAGATATTTTTTGTGAAAAGGCTTTTAAACTTTTTTTTTTGCATCGATATTGTTTTCAGTGCATGAGTAGATTGGTACTTTAATACCACCTTTTGCCCTGCTAGAGATTAAATTACAAATTCTGTCTTAAGAAAAAGTCAGTATTTAAAACAGTACATAAAACAATACAAAAAAAATCTAAAAGATGTGTCAGTATAATTTGAATGAAATCTCTTTTCTCAGCACAGGTTGCTCATCATAAGCCGTCTTGGACTGCTTTGACTTCATAGGCTGCCCTGGGCCTGGAGGGCAGGCAGAATCACACTCAGGATTTTAGGGGTTAATCCTCAGAGCTTCTCTGAAACCTGGCTATGACCTACAATTGTTTGTCTGCTACTGACAAGTAGCTAAAGTGCAATAGTGCCAGGCTCCCTTTCAGGGTAATACAGAAAATGTCCAGCTGTGCAAATTCAGTTGCTGACTAAGATAAAGCTGTACTTTTTTGTTAGTGATTTTGGTTCTCTAGCCCAAAGTTACTTTTGTGGACTAAGAACTGAAAAGGTTGTGGGTTGAATCAGGTTCTTGTACTGTAAGGATAATTAAGATCATTAAACACTTATGTACACTTAAGTACATAAAGCTTGAAAGGAACAAGTGTGAGTGTGAAGTGCTCTTTGGAGAGTCCACAAGATCTCCTTTTTCATTTTCTGTGGTAGGCAAATCTCTACTTACATAAAGAAGAAATATACACCCATCTACACATACACAAAACTAATTACAACTGGCAATTCTCTGTCTTATTCAGCTATGCAGTCATTTCTCTCATAACTATTATTACAAAATTAAGCCTCAGAAAACCATGGTGAGGGAAGTAATGGTCCTCTATTGATCACTCTGATTTTTAATAAGAGCCAGCCACTCCCGGGGTGAAACATTCACAGCACACCCACTACTATGTGACAATTCAGGATAAAGGAATAAGAATTCATTATTCAGCTGAACCTCCATGAATGGGAAGAACAGGAGGAGATGGGATTTGTCTGAAACCTCGGTTCCAGGGCCCAATTCATACACAAAGACCTGTGAGATGTTAGGTGAGAAATACACCATAATTAGTTTTTTGAGTCATCGGAGAATTAGCACCTGCAGCAGCCCAATGACTTGTCCACTATTGTGTGGTATTAATTAACCTTGACTTGAAAACAAAATCAGTACCTTGTGTATCACAGCAGCATTTCCAGAGTTGTTTCCTATTGGTGATTCAGGTACTCATTGACAGAAGCTTTAATACTGTGAAGAGGTGACATTATATAAAAAGATTTTTCACCTATTGGGTCTTTCCCAACCCATGCCAGGTGCAAGTAAATAGGAGGCCATTAAAACATCTAAAGAGGAATGTGTCTGAGTACATGCAGGCAATATCCTTTTTTTGCCTCAGTTATGCTGCAAGAAAAAGACCGGGGTGAAGGATGTGCCATGAGCAACTACCAGTGCTCTTTGCATTGTGAAGCCTCTGGGAGCAAGATCTATTTTAAGAACAGACTCACATTCTGCAACATGGCTCCCACTACCCTTGGGAGCTTGCAAATGGTCACACAAGAGGTAGGGGAGTTACATCAAAAATCCCTTTCTTTGTTCCACATGTATTTTTGTTCCACATGTATTTGTTCCACATGTATTTTTGTCTATTGAAAAGACTATTTGACCCCTTTTTATATTTTCCAATTTTCTTTTTAACGATTTTTTCCTTTTTTTTTCCTGTTTGTTTTGTTCTAGAGGGCCCTTTTCATATTCAATAGTCAAAAGACTCCTCTATTTTCTCCTGTTCATGGCTCAGATGTCACAAAAGACTTTAAATACCTTCTTGTTCAATCCTCTTCACTTCTGATCCTAATATCAGTCTCAACTCATGGCATTTAAAAAAAAAGCAACTCCATCCTTTTTCTCTCTCCTCCTGCACACTGTATTTATGGAAATGTATCTGCTTCACAAAAACATCCAACAGCCTACAATCTCTCTTCCCCTGAAATTAACCTAGAAAACTGTCCCCCAAAAAATTAGATTCTTTCCTGGCACTGCTAAGCTCAAGTGCCTCAAATGCCTATCTGTTATGTTGACAAACATTGAATGGAATGTTTCTGATCTTTGAAATCACACAAGGCCAGGCAACGTGAGATTCTACACCTGCAGGAAACTATTGCTTTATAATCGGAAATACAGCCTTTCCTTTTTAACCTAAGAGGTCTCAAGATACCAGGTCTCAAATCTATACCATTATTCTACATAGGAAAGCAATTTTAAGCGTGTTCTACAGCTTTATTGATTTTACAAAAGGTTTGGATTTCCCCCACTTTATTTTCCTCATGGGTAGATGCACAGATAGATTTGCTTTACTTTAGGGGTTTGAATTTCTAAGGTATGAAAATATCCTAAACTATTTAAAAGCAGTCTCTCAAAAACACTTATGTGCTTGTATTTTGAGGGAGAGGAATACTGTATGAAAGGTATGCTGCTGCCATGAAAACATGTTTCTGGCACTCTTGTGTAATAAACGAGTCTGTGAACCTAGAAGTTGTCATGAACAACTGTGCCTTCATCCTTTCTGTCTTCCATCTGTCTTCAGTTCTCTTTTTGTGTCAGGCTTCCTGACTTCACCTCTGCAGGGGACAGGGAGGATTTCAGAACTTTTTAATTTTTGCTGTGCTTTGGGACAGTCTGTCGTAACTGTGCCAACCCAGGCAGTCTGAATGGATTTGCAACTTTTCTTTCAGGGAGTCTGTGAATACTCCACTTCATTAAAAATAGAATGGCATTTAAATATTTAAGCTTAAATATGCAAACTTAAATATTTCAAATAAATGGAATTGAAAATAACAGTCTATACACATATTTGTCCTGCCTCAAGTTTTCTCATCCATTAATGGGAGAGCAACCAAGCCTATCCTCTCTGTAAACTACAGTACCAACTCGCATCCTCAGTCTGCTCAGACAGAAGTCTTGCCCATTCTGAATCAGATCTCTTGGTCTTTCAGTGCTTTTTTTCTATGCCTGCTTGAGATTTCACCATTTCAGATGGGATGCATTTTTCAGACCATCAGTAGACTCTCCCAGGCCACCAAGATGGACATTAACACTGTAAAACTCACTTGCTTCTGAGAGACATTCCCTTATCACATATTTTCTGCCTGTTGTGTTTTTCCCTAAAATATACTTCTTGAATTCACCTAATTCAGGACCAATAGCCAGCTCAACACATTGTATTAATAAATAGTTACAGAGCAGCTCCACTTTCATCACAGCAGCTCTGTGACTTCCTGCAGATCCACCTTCCAGAACAGTCTTGACTTAGGCTTCAGGGAGTCATCATGTCTTTGCCACAGCAGAGAGCCTTGGTATTCTGGCAACTTACATAACCTGTATTTATATGTATTAGTTATATTTTGACAGTGTTGATACTAAGGGTTTTAACAGTACCAACACGGTTCAGCAACAGAGGCTTAGCCACACAGAGTGCTGTAAGAAATGTCCTCCCTTGGATCAGCAAGGCTCAAACACTTATCTTTAGTACCAACAAAGTGAATAGTCCTCGTAATGGCACAGTGCCAAATTGATTTTTCATGTTCTGCAAACTTAACCTGCTTTCTGCCCTTCCAGAGGACCGAGTCTCATGTAGTGTGAGAGTCACAGTCTGTACTCGTGTGGAAGAAAATTTACATGGCAATACCAGAGGCATTCTCCTCTCTGCACCTGTAAAGAGGTTTCCCAGCAACAGCAACATTGTAGAGGTACTATCAGATAAAACATAAAATCACAGCCCTGAGCACCTGCTATCATCAAGCATCCTCCAGTACTCAGCACAAGATTGAAGGTGTTAGTTCCATTTTCCTGACCAGATTCCCCTGTGGTGTTTAAATCCCACCTGCAGCTTCACTTTCTCTTAGATTTCTAGCTCTTGGTTTCCTGTATGCTGTTAAAAACCTACCAGTTTCCAGGGTTAAGGAAAAGGGAAATTGTGCAGGAGATTTTTTTTTTCATTTGGATGAGTAAACAAAAGAAACTTCTTGAAGTTATTATTTGCCTTGGAAATGGCAAATGGCTCCTGTACCTAATGCTGATGCTTCCTCAGGAACGTGCTTTTTTTTGGTCCTGTGTTACAGTACAGAAAGAAAGGACAAGTGATATAACTACTGTAATTACTATCAGTTTCAGGAGGAAGGTTTCCATTTCAGAGCTTTTGCAGTTGCATTGAGCAGCTTTGTGTCTATTGCCACACTTTCCTTTGTCTTAGCTCTGTGGTTTGCTCTGTGCCATGATTTAGTTGTTTGCAGGTACCAGAGAGCTCAGTGTAGACTGGCAAGCCTCAGAAGCTAAATGAAGGTGAATCTCAAATTAAACTGAGTCTCTGCTGTGCTATGAATAAGAAAATTTCCCATCAAAACATGTACTAATATTTGTGTCATATACGCTATATTTTATCCATGTTTTGCATGGTCTAACACGTTACATGAGCTTTGTCCAAAAGTCACCTCACTGTCTGATTAATATGTCATATTTTATCACCTACCAAATTTTCAAGCATATTTGTTTGTAGAAATAATGTCACATAAACTTTTCAGGTCAAGGAACTGTCACTCAGTATGGATTTGTCAAGTGTTTGTCATGGACTGAAACGTGTTTCTGATTAGGTGTGAGTGTCCTGTTGTATTACAAGTGCTAAATAATGGTGATTGTACATCCAGCAAGTGCAAATACTTGTATGTGCAAACCTAGGTTTTTGCATGCTTGAATAAGGTGAGTTTCAAATTTTGCAGGCACATTTATGGATCTCTGAAACTTTTTACATTTTCAACAGAGGAAGAACTCTATTACTGAGTTCTAAAATACCATTCTCTTAAATGTTTACTCACTCACAAAATACAGTCAAATGATTTCAGATGTATAAAGCTTGTTAAAGTAATGGAGCATAATAAAAAGTTAGTACATATAAAAGTTTATAAAAAGATAGCAAAATAATCTTGGAACTAGACTATCATGTATATGTTGTGCATCATCATGTTGAAAATTTTTAAAAGGATTACATTGAATCCAATTAAAAAGAGGAGAAACGGATGGATCAAATAAGTCTTTTTCTTTTTTAACTTACAGTTTTCTTATATTGCTCCAAAAATGCATCCACAGAAAAAAAGTTAGGTAAGTAATTGCTTTTCCTCTTGGAAAAAAAGCAACCCAGTGAAAACATTTCTTGTTTGCTCAACATTTTCTTCAAAAATACTGAAAGTGGTTGTGATTCTTTAAGAAAAATGTATAGTTTTGTTATTTAAACATAAGAAGTCAACAGAATTCCATCTATTGAAGAAGAAGAAACTTTGCAGGGGAACTTCCTGGCCACTTTACGTCTGACCAATATACATATTCCTAAGCCCAGTAAAGACAAAAGAGGGCAAGGAATGAGCTGGTTGCTTGCTGGGAGGGTGAGAAGGGCCATATCAGCAGAATTATACAATACTGGGATCTAAAGCTGAGCTCTTGGAGTGCAATACATGACTTACATCTTATTGAGCTCACCTATGCAGTGTGAAAGTACAAAAAAGCTATGCCGTGCAGAATACAACTCAATAAGTACTTTGCTGTTTCCAGTAAACTGCTCCAATAAAAATAACTCAGGCCTTTAGGAAAGCGAGATTTTATAACTGTTGTAAAATTACTACAATATATTTTACACCAATCATTTGCCTGATTTGATTTTTCTCAAATTAGGCGAATATATGAGATGAGAAATGTGGATAAGCAACCAAAAAAAAACCCCAAACAGAAATGGGAGCAGGGAACTTACAACTTCTCCAAATTAAAATATTTTAAATTTCTTAATATAGATATACAGGGAGCAACATATTCCTTGACTTAAACTGTGCTAAAGCTCTTCCTGAGTGCTTTTGTGATGATGCTCAGAATAACTTGTGAACCAGCACAAAAAGCTCTAAAGCCGTGGATGAGTTATACCAGGTATATCCCCTGTCTTGTGACACAGCTAAGAAAGCAGTGGGGAAAAAAATCTTCTGCGTTCCTTCTATTAATCACTGCTAAGGGACTAAATATAATTAATTAGGGGATCATTTTTGAAGTTACATGTCCTTGTAATTTTGCAGTCTGGTTTTTCCTAGATGCAGAGCACCCATCAATCAAGTTTAGACACAGAAGTCATCCGCTGTTGTTATTAACAATACCAAAAATAACACAACAAGGGGGCACAAACTGAGCCTTTGGTATTTGACAACAATTAAAATTTAAGAAAATGAATCTTGAAATAACTTACTACCTACGATGAAACATACAGGATGCTCAAAGAGAACATTAAAATAGGTAAAAATACGTTGCTCTTTGCTGAACACTTATGCTACATTTGATTGTGAAATTGTTCGCTTTTTGGATATTAGGTGCAAAAAAGTGCAAAGAATATTTATTTAACTGTTACAGTACCACATTACAAAAAGTATTTTCTGGGCCACAAAGGCCACTGCTGATATAATTTATGTTAAGATAATTGTATACACAAAATAGTTTTTCAATCTCCACATATATATATATATCTATATCTATATCTGTTTCTATATCAACCTTGCAGAATCATGTTGAAAATGATCTAGGCCACAGAATTTCATTAGGATAACAATGATGGGAGGAAAAAACCTCGCAGAGGAGAGTTTGTTCTCCTATTAAAAGAATTACTCACCCAGGGCAAATGGAAGAATGAAATTCTGCAAGGCTGCTCTGTATTCATGGGGATGAAAATACAATCTTAAGCAGGGAGGATCAAATCAACATTACCAATCTTCTGTGGGAGAAACCATTTCTGCCTAGAGGCCATGAATAAACCTTAACACCTTATAATAACCTTAATAACCTTAATGCCTGAAACAGGCATTCAAAAACTTGGGCCGGAGCCTTTTCTCTTTTCCCTTTTTCTTTTCTATTTGTGAAGACTCTCTGAATGATTATCTTTGTATTTATTTGCTTGCTTGCTGTGTTCATAGGCACAGAAGGCAAGGTATAAACCCTGCCTCCTTTTTTGACTTAGAAACACCTGTAATGTTAAGTCCAGCCTTCCTAACTTTCCTGGAACAGTTAAGACACTTCAAGGCATGTTTGACTGCCTTAGAGATTAGTCAGTGGAATGGAGGGACTGGATCTTCATAAACATATTCTCTGTCAACCAGGCTAAACCAACCCATAATGGTTCTTCAGAAGCTTGCCCAAACTATCTTTTCCCTTTATAGCTAGATTAATTCTCAACATTTCTTTCACTATCATAAACCAATCTTCCATTGGCATTTTTCTCCTCTATGGCACTTCTGTGAAAATGCTGTTTTGGAAAACACTGCCTTCTCAGTTTTCATTACATATATTGCAAAGACACAAAAAGTGCCACCACCCTAAGCTTTTTTTTATTTCCAGTCCAGCTTTCAAAATCTCAAACCAAATCATGCTTTCTTTGCTATGCTCTTCACAGAAAGAAAGAAAAAGAAAAAAGGAAAAAAGAAAGTAACTACATGATTTATCTGATTGAGGTAAACTGCTGTGTTTAGACATAAATCCACAAAATAATATGTAGTTCTCTTCTAGTTTTTAAAGCATCTGACTACAGCCAATAATTTTTTGCATTTCCTGACAGTGTGTATACAAACAAATGAGTTTACTAGCTTATAAAATAGCTACATTTCAATTTTTCTCTCCATATACTGACAGAAAACACATCTGAAATTCATATTTAGCATATATTTCTAGAGGCATCCAGCCAGCAACCAGAAACTAAATTCCATGTGTGCTATGTGCTTGGTCAAAATATCTTCAAAGAGACCTAAGTCTGCCACATTAAATCAAGAATCACAAAAATGTTGTGGCAAACTGCAATATTTGGTCAATTTTCTGAAGAGATAAATCACAATAAATCAATCCCTTTACTTCTGAACATACTCTCCTCTGCAGTTTGACTTGTGTAAAGATGCAGCTGGCATCATGAGCGCTCGAAGGTTATAACTGCATAGATCCAGTTCCCATACCTGTTCCATAAGGACTGGACTAAAACCCATTGAATTCAGTAGATCTTTCTCACTGGCTTCAGTGGACTTTAGATCAGCCCCTCCTCCCTGCCCAGGGAATGAACTGATCTCCAAACACTCAAAACAAGACAACAGGTTTTCTTTTTCATGCGACATTCATTTTGAAGTGCTATCTTGCAAAGTCATAGAGGATTTAGTGCAATTTAGAAGTTTACTACATGAGCTATATATGACTATTTGCTGTCCCTCAAAAGATTTAGGTATTAAAAACCTCAGTAGTTTTGAAATGCTTAAGGACTCTTTCTTTCTGATTTCTTTGCCTATGCAAAGGTACAGGTCATGTCAAAACTGCTTGAATGTGACACTGGACACATGCCAGAGATAAAACAGGTGAATGAATTTGCACGAGGATGGGTTGTATTTGACTCGAGTCAAACTCATTCATACATTAAGAAATGATTATAAACTGTAATAGAAGACTTAGAATAGGAAAAATGTATTTTAATTAAAAAATACAGATACAGTTCATCTGCGGAAGCCGAACCTTCTGTTTGTGTAGATGTGAGCTACAAGGGAGCGTTGGACACTGACCAGGATGAATCCACTCTTGTTCCCTAGGGCGTGAGCGGTGGTTTTGGTGATGAGCAGGATCCCTGGCTATCAAAACTGGTTGCTCGGCCAGGTAGCTGCAAGAAAATCGTTATTTTTACAAATGTCATCATATCTGGCTGTGCATCACACTCATTTCAGAGGATGAGAGACTCAAAAAAGAATCCAAATCACATCTAGATGCTTTCTAGTCTCTGGATCAAAGTCTGTGGCATCAAAGTCTTCAGCAGAACTAATAATGGAAAGAAAATTTCTAAAGTGACCGTCTAAAAATACCTCTGTCTCATTTCACAAGAGTGGGTTTATTTCACCAACAGAGGCGGTCCCTCTGTCTCCAAACTTACATACATCAGAGTCATGAACCTCTAAAAGACACTTCTCTCTTCATTGACTCAGTTTCCTTACCCCACCCTTCTCTTTAGGTGTTTTATTGAAGCCTTGATATTATCCTTTTGCCACTTGTCACAGGACATGCCATGCAGCCATGTGCTACAGAGAGGGGAAACCAAATGGCCCGTGATGCCTCAGACAGCAACTCATTTTTCTACAGATATTGCTTTTGTGATAGGCTAAACAATGTGTCCTCTGCGTCCCAAAAGAGGGCCTGCTGCTTCTTAAGGCTTCAATATGTATCTTTGTGAGTCAAAAGCTGTGAATATTTTGTGTACAGAACACCAGCAATGACCACAGCAGATTGAAGAAGGAGTCCAAGCCCTGGCACTCGTAGATATAGTCACCCACACATTTGAATAAGCTTCCAATAAGTGCCTGTTGAATAACTCTGGAGGGAGCTGCTAGTATGTTGCCACAATTTAGCCTAATTTGCAGGCCAGTTCCAGATTAGTGTTTTAGCAATACCTGTTCATGCTAAAGATTTTTGAATCGGAAATGATTGCTTTAGATCATTTTTGCAAAAGATCTCTTCTAAGTAGCTGTAAGCTCTTTATCAAAATCTCTGGAAATTTAAAATATCTTAATGTAATGTTACAATGCCATCAGAACATCATGGAAACTTCTGAAAAGGCCCTTTTAAGTGATCAGTAAATCCACGCAACTCAATTTAGACTGTGCTAATGATCTTGTACCTCACCTGTAGGCGCTGCACTGATTTTCATGATTCTCAGAAGCTCGTAAGTGTGAGAGACAAAATCATTCAGTATCAAGCAGAAAATTTTGCTACTTCTTACCTCTACTAGTGGATGCCAGTGAGTTATTGGTTTTCGTGGGTAAGCCAACATTTCATTCCAATGATCTCTTCCAAGCCCTTCAGCATCAATTCCTGTCCGACATACTCCAATGACCTCATTGTGCCCTACTCTGAGAATTGTAGAGAGACAGAATTTTTTAATAAAAAATAGTTTTAATAACATCTGATATACAATTCTGTTTACTGGTTTAGTGGGGGACAGAGCACATGACCTAAGTTTTCACACCATTTATTACAGATATTAACTTTAATGGTAGTACAGTAATATTAAATTCTGTAACAGCAACATCAAAAACCTCCAGCCACTACCAGAGTGTTTCTAACAGACATAAAAATAGCAATGAAGACATAACCCTTGCCATTAAAAGGTTACAAACCATAAGACACAAGGACAGAAAAGGATCATAATATACAAAGTTATCTGGAAGGAAAACATTCTTGAATTTTGTGGGAGAGGAAAGTGAAGGAAAATGGTGGGGAAAACATTTCCTGCTGCAAATCCTTCAGACATCATTTTAGAAACTATTTCCTAGCTTAGCTGTTATGATCTTTGGGAGTTCAGTCAAACATGTGAAAGGTAAGAGTCATAGCTGTAATGGGCTATACCATAATACCTCATATTCCTAGCAGTGCCATAAACTTGTTGAAGGACTCCAGAAAGTAATTTTCTGTACCTTGACTGTATGTACCTTAGGATAATGCTTTCCAGTTTCCCCTTAGCAAATGCTGAGAAAGGAGAAGCTGAGGAGGACTGAAAGTGTGCAAGTTGCTGTGCTCCTTCCCTGCCAATGGTACCACAGCACCTCTTTCACATCCAACTGAGAAAGTCTGACAGAACTTGGAGGACAACCAGAAATTTGATGGCAAGGGAAAACTATCTGAAGGGTGATGTTACTAAATTGGACTTTTGCTGTTTATTTGCCCTGCAATCTCAAGAACTCATTACTAATAGCACTTGAATGAAGCAGACTTGGCTCGGGCAGGATTCTGTCAGTCACTGTCTTGTTCAGCCTCCAGTCCTTGAGCCACCCTAACAGGAGTCTCTTACTGTCATTTCTCAGTGAGGCCATAAATGATTGAGGCGTAGTTAGCAGTGAGGGCTGAACCCAAAGGTTACTTATTGAAGGTTGCATATTGCAAGGTTATTTTACTTAATCAACCAATGAATTAATTATGGCTTAATTCAATGAGGTAATTATAATCTAATTATTTTTAAGTCATTCAAATTTTCTTTGGTTTCAAATACCTGCCATTTAGATAGATATTAGAGGGACTAATATCTGTTAGTAAGGGACTTCAAAAAAAAACCTGGAAGACATACCTGATGTATAAAGCTTTTACATACTCCAGCCACCAGATGTGGACAGGAATGTATGACAAGGCTAGTGTCCTGAAAGAAGAGTGAACCATATTTCTTCCTCATCACAGTTATTTATGACACAGATAAAATGCCGTGTGTTTTAAGAGGTGTAGAAGCTCTAAACCTCTTCAGGAAAAGGCCCCAAGGCTTTCTCTTTTGTGGCAGTGAAGCTGCTTTTAAGCTCAAGGAGGCAGAAAGGAGTGGCTTGCAATGGTCAGGCGTGGTCCCAGTGGGCAGAAAGCAAACCGTGCTTACCGATCGTAGTCCATCACTGCGATGGAGAGGCTGACCTGGTCCACGTTCTCCGGGGGGATGTCGAAGATGATGGCCTCGTTATACACGGGGTTGAGCGTGTTCTTCTTCGTGGTTGTTTTCCGCTTTTTCAGCCGCCGGCCCTCGCACATCAGCGACACTTTGACATACGGATCTGAGTAGCAGACAATCAGTTTATGCATTTTGACTCAGAGTCATTCAAAAGGGTAGCATAAGAACAATATTTGTTGCAGGATTTATTGACAAGATAAAAAAATTGCAAAGATTTTAGTGACCCTGGCAAATGCTGCTTTTAGGGTGCTGTAAATGCAAAGGAAAGGTATGGGAATTCTGAACAGACACACAGACTGCCAGAGCAGAGACAGACAGAACATCTAAACAGGGTCTGCATCCATTCTCCTGCCACTTCCATCTCACAGCCATGTCAAGGACACAAAACCCAAGGAATTCTTATTTATTCCCTTCCTGAATAGACTCTTTGTGTTACTTAAAAGAAGTAGATTCACCTGATGCACCAGTTATATCCATTGCTTTGAGATTCCTGCATTTGATGACTGTCAATGTCATCCTCCCAGCAGTAGGCAAATAACAAAGGGAAAACATGATCTCACCCAAATCTATGCTTTCCTGAAAAAAAACAAGTATTAGAAATCTAATCATACTGCCAACAGTTCAGTTCAGATCATGCAAAACTGTAATTTTTTTTTAACATGGAGAGGCTTCTTTTGCAGCCTCAGATACTTTTGAAGAAATCACAAACAATTTTCAAAAATTATTTCCATGAAAAACAGGAGGAGTAACAAAAAAAATATTTTAGTGACAGGATCTGCAATTACTAAACTGAGAAATTAAAATAAGATCAGGGATAAAACTTCCTGGATTCCTGACGTATTTGTGTTGAATTCACACAAATGAAAAGGTGCTGAATGTAGAATGTCAAGTTTTGCTCTATAAAAGACTCCTACTCCATTAGCCTCAAGAGAAAGAAATCTGGTGGAATATTTAGATCATACATATTTATATGCCCTTAAACATTGGAATTTGTGTAGGAGATTCATTTCTGCCCACATGTATGTGTATGACCCTGTCTAACTGTTTTAAAAGAAAAACGTGCTTGTAAAAGTTGCTCTCTTTACTGTTTTTAATGTTCTTTGAGAGGTTGCTCTGTTTTATAAGAAAAACAAAGTAAAGGAGTAGCACCTACAACTTTCCTGGCTCAAGAGCAACTTTTTGAGGATAATATACTGAGAAAGATGGATAGGGTCCATATGAATCTTAATAATTCTCACAAAGAGACAGGTTCTATCTTGAGATAATGTGCTGTGTATTCATGTAATATGACATTGCCATACAGTTCAGATGCTACAATACTTGAGAAATGTAACCTAAGGAAGAGAGTTTCTACCAGTTCTTATTTTTTCCTTTTCTCACAGTTATATATTTATCCTAATACTGTGAAAGTTTAGGTTTTGAGATGTTAGTTATGTTCTAAATTCTTCTTGTTCTAAAATTTAAATATACCTCTATTCCCTCTCCACCCAAAAAAAGGCCCAAATAAAATTCCATATGAACATCTTATGATATGAGCTTGCAAGGAGCAGGTAAGGAAGTTGCTCTGTGTAAGGCAGCCACTCTTAAGCATGCTTGTGTGATCTCAAAGGACTTTTTTTTTAATAATAATACTGAAAAGATTCTTTTTAACCTCTCAGCTTCAATATTTTATCTGTCAAACCTACAGTTACCCTGAGAGTACAAATTCACTTGAGAGCTGCTGGATTTATTGTACAGTTGTTCTAGCATCAGAAGGCAAGAATGACATATTTTAAAATGAAACATATTATAATAATGATTGCTGTGTAGATGAAAAATATATTGTTTATAGTTATGAGACAAGACTGGGGCTTCTTGTTTACATTCTTCAGCTGCTTGTGTGAACAGTTTTATTGACTTCCTTTGGGTTAATAGTCTGTCTAAATTGAAACAAATACTTCACATCTTTCTTGTGTAAAGATGGATTTAATCACATGCTTCAGGCTCTGGGTTTTTTTCAGTTTTGTTTTGCTATTGTTTTTTTCTCCCTGCATTGAAGACTAGGTTGAAGAATACAGATTTGGAAAAAGCTTTAAAGTCTCTGTTGCAGTGGTGATAAAATATTGACTTTTGTGTAGGTTATTCAATTCACATGTTCAGTCATTTTACCAGGATTTTGTTTTGAGAATTACTAGTTTGATAAGCATGTGAACATGGACTATGGGCAAATTTCATGCTTGTTGGAATTTCAGATTTCTCAGGATTTCAAAATGATTAAGCTCATTCAGTCCACATAAGACAAATACAGCTATTTGGCCTCTCCTTAGGTCAGTCCCTTTCTTTGCCACAAAGAATGCAGAATTTTGTGTGACAGAGTACATTATCAAGCTCAAATTTCTATTTCATCAAACACAAATAAAACTTGAACGAATGAAGAATAATTCTTTTCACTCATTTTTAACTATGCCTCAGATTGTCTTACATGTATCGTATATTTATCTAAAATTGCACATTACTTAGGCAACTCCCATGAAACTTCATTTCTTTGGTAGATCTATTTTGAATTTTTCTTTCTCTTCTTGAACTAAATTTGGATTTCAATTAACAGCTCGCTTTGCAGATGCTTGTAATGATTGCCTCCCACTGACTTCCAGTGACAGGTACAGAGCAACCAGCATGGAGCGCAGCTGCACTTATGCAAATGGAAGCATTTGTTGGCACTTCATGTCATTTCCCTTCTGTGTACACAAGCCAGCACACAGCACTAGGACCTGAAAGAGTGGCCAGCACTATACCAGTTTCAGTTATTTTTATAGATACCATTTTACCTCTATCCAATCCATTTCCTGGGTATGGTGGTGCCAGAACAAAATGAAACACGGAAAACAGCAATCTCACATGCACATGTCAGTTAGTCCGATGAACTTTGTGAGTTTTGAGCTACAGAATACAGATTTTTTTTTTTTTTAAATAGCATAATTCTCATTCCACAGTAACAACCATGTGAATGGATGTGCTAATAATTTTTCCATTACTTCCATTAGGACAGATCCATTAGGATCTGTCCACATTCTCTGCTTTGTGGGCTCTTGGGAAATTAGTCCAGGAGTTGACACAGCCAGATATAAAAATTTCGTTATTCTATTCTATTTGTTATCATACCCCATGGACAACAGTGCTCTAATTTCCACACTTGTGCCTGTAAAAATAGCAGCATTTCTACAGAGGCTGTGCTCCCCACTCACAATATGGATAAAAGGGGAGGGTTGTGAGGAGAAGTTTGGAGAACTTGTAGAAGTTTGGAGAACTCAATCAAATAAACTGTACTTTTTGAACTGTTGTAGCCGGAAAAAATTTTGCTGTCACTCCAATTAATTTTCTCAGTTGTTTGCACTAAATTCAATAAAAGACATAACTTTTATCTAGGAATCTCCACAAGTTCAGTGGGGAAGGTAAATCCTTCTGTGTCCAAGGTGCTTTCTACTCAATATCAAAACCAGTAATCCTGAACTGAACAGGAAAATCTATTTACTGACTATACTGGCAGTCTAAGAACTTTCATAGTCTCTCTCCTCTGGGCCAACATCTGAACTGGTTTCCTATGATAGCAGGAGTGAACAGCTTATAGGGTGCTGATATGTGAAATAAGGTGTCATTTTTGTATCACAGCCCATTTTTTCACTGATATTTGTTTCTTCTTCTTTTCCACCAGTTTCTCAAATTTTGAAATTCAAACAAAGTCTTAAAGGAGCAACTTGCTGCAGATTCTTGCAATGAACTAAATCAATGCTACTGGAACTAGAAAATTTTTATGCCTTTTTTTTAGTCTGTTGTTAATTTCCATGGTTAAAATAAAACATTTGCATTGTTAATAATTCAGTAGAAATCAAATTCCCTCAGAAACTTACTTGTTGCTGCTTTAATTATCATTAAGATTATCATAATCCACAGTAATACGTTTACTTCTTAATCTCAATTTTAATATCTGGAACTACTTTCCTATTAATTGTAATTTGAATGATGTTTTAAAGTTTGCATGTGAGGGTTGCATAGCAAAAATACTAAGGGCAGCATGAATTTATTTTGTACTTGATTCCTAAGCAAATTTTTTGCATATTTTTTTCTAAATTTTCCATCACTATTTTGAGTAAACATCTGTAATAAATAATAATAGTAATTTTCTGTCTATCTAAGAAGTTATTCAGACATTTACATTTCTAGACTTTTAGCTGCTTCCTTTAGTTACACTGAAAATTTTTTTTCTGTAGAGTATGCAAATTTAAAGAAAAATTCATTGGCAGAGCTAGACCTTTGGATTACTTGAATACTGTAGGAAGATAATTCTCCCATAGGACAGATTTCTCTCTAGTTTTGTTTAGAAGCATACTATATATATTTCTGCTTTCCAATAAAAGCTACTGACATTAAGCTTCAAGCATCAGGGATAAAATATAACAATAAATGTTGGGGCTTGGGTGGAAAGAAAAGAGGAAGGGAACCTGTCCCCCCAGACAGTTAGCTAAGAACATAGTAAGATATTTCATAAGTTTGAGATAGAGATAAGAATTAAGAGTCATAGTAAAGAGCAGAACAGAAATCTATCAGTCTGTTTTCTCATTTCTGCATTTAGAGTCTGATGATATCCATGCTATCACGGAAATTATTAAAAGCTGTGTGAAGCTCAAACTGGAGAGCTAATTCTACCACCTCTCGGGGGGGGGTTTACTTTGGAAACCTTGTCCCCACTGCTAATATTTATTTTCGTCTTCTGTTATTCTTTGCATACCAAACCCAGCTCTTTTCTTCTTCTCAGCACCAGTTACTGATTGAGCTGTTGCCCTGGGAAATGAATCAATTAAGTGTGTGTTTGTTCTTGCCTCTGTGGAAGACAGTATGGAAGCAGTGGGGCCTGTTGCTCTATAATGACTGTGTCTTCTGCTTGTGGGGGCCTAGTGCCTGTCTGAACCTCTCACCCTGACTGCTCTGGGGAAGCACTGCTGCTGATTGCAGTCCTGACTGCCGAGGGAGGACCCTCTGAGATTGCAGAATGCCCACAACAACACCCTGGAATCCTCTGCGTGCTTCTTGTGCCACTCTCTCTGTACAAAACCATCTGTCTTGTGCACCAGGGGTGTTGTTACACCTTGCCAGGCAGCAAGGAAGCCCATTCCTGCCTCAGAACAGCTGAGAACACGGGCAATTCTGTGAACTAACCATGACATGTGAGTGAACCAAAAGGTATATGGCCTCCCATATGAAGATGCTCTTCTGAAGCCACAGTGCATTGTCTGCAAAGTGACCGCTTGCAGGTGAGACAAGTCATGCACTTTAGCAGAGCTGCCGTCTACTGTCTGGATGCAGAGATATTAAAATCCCTTGAGGAAACCACTCTCTTAATTAATCTAATATTTATTACTTTTAAGATAGACTGAAAGTAGCAGTTTGCTCCCTAGCAAATCAGAATATTCAAATAATTTGTCATTTCAAATGAAAAGAAACATAGAATAATAATGAAATAAACCTTCCCTGCCTTCAGTAACTGGACAGAAACCCACCCTTTCTCTATTGTCTTTTCCAATTATCCTCCAGACCTAAAGCAGTCCCAAACCTAAATGAAGATCTTCAAAATGTTTCCTCTAAAGTCTGATCCAGAATATTCTCTCACCTGCTCAGCAGCAGCAGTGGTTACATGGATCCTTTTTGTCACTTGCCCTTAGCAGAAATGACAAGTGCCAGCAATTCTTGGCTTAGAAGGGGCTGTTCCCATTAGAGAGATGATACATGTTCCTACACTGACAAACCTTTAGCCTTTCAGGCCTGTTTAAGATTCTGTTAAAGCTTTTAGGTTCATTTCCAGAAACACCAGTAGCCTGAGTGCATTCTGATGAAGACAGGTAGCTGCAGGACTTAGCCCACTACACTGCTGGTGATAAAACATTTTCTCATAGTGCTGCTCTTTGAACACAGGACAAGAAACAGGACAATTCTTAAAATGTGGCCTCAAGGTGGCTACAAAAGGTGGCTCTGTCAGGTCCCTACCACTATTGCCTTACTCAGGGTAAGGTCTATTGCTTTGTCCACCTACAAAACGGCAGATATGGGGAAAGCTAGGCAAAGTTAATGCTCTGGGTGAACTTCAGAGGTGAGCTTCATTCTTGTTTGATGAGGAAGTCAGGACAATCTCTTTCCATCACAGAGGCCAGCAGACAGCAGGATTGCCTGTGTGACATCCTACTTTGGCAAGTGTTCGATATAAATGAACTGAGACAAATGTTACTGTCCCACTTATTTCAATAATATTTATTTAAGCACTTCTGACTTTCCCAGCAATGCTATTCACTTATATTGCATTTGCTTTAAAACCAGCAATTGTACATCATGGGCATCACATGAAGGCTATGTCCTTACAAAACCTGCTTTTATATTCCACTTCACAAATGAGAAAAATGCAACATGGAAATGCCTGGTGTTGGACAACCAAATAATTATCAGGTTCCATCTGTCTACATGAGATAATTCAAGAGGCTACAAGTACATGACAATTTCATGACTAAGGACCCCAAGAGATTACCACTGCTGGAAATGGCTTTCATCTAAATTTTGAGCTTTATTTTTTTTCCCAATTGCGTAGTTTCCTATAATTGGTTACTCTAACTGATTTCATGGAATACATTTGGAAAGAAAGATGTTTCTGACAGTGTCATGCCAATTTTTTTAGGCAATGGCATTAGAGGCAGAGGTTTCCAAAGTAGTTGATAATTAAAAAAAAATATTACTGGAACTTAATAAACTTTTACATTGAGAAATTGTTGGATCATAAGAGGTGAACTTTTCACTTAGAAAATTTTAAAACACTGGATATTAGGTCTTAAGTTCTTGTTAGTAATTCCAGTAAATGAGTTCTCTCTTTTTAAGGTAAGCAGTACTCTTTGATAATAACAAAACCTCAGAAATATATGCAAAACTTAAAAGCACTTGACAAACACAGAAGCCGCGCATGTTGATTAAACAATAATTTGAAATTATTTGTTTTCTTCTAATGTTAAGAATTAATTTTCTCAAGTGTATTGAGAATTACAGTATTCCAGTATACTGAACAACCTTCACAGGTGGTCCAAAGCTGCCTCTTGATTTTTTCTTTTTTTATTTTTTTTTAAATAATCAAGTGAACAGAAGCAAATTATGAATTATTAATTGAAAATTCAATAATTAGTTAGTTATTTAATTGTTGTTTAGTGACTTTGGTAACTTTAGATCTGGTGCTTAAAACTAAGTCCCCACTGATTAACATCTCATGCAGTGTTTATCCCTGTGCAGGTTTGGCTCTCTACTTAGAGTTTCTGCAATGCCAGAACTAGAAGCCTGTGTTATTACTTCATGAAACAACTCAAGTAAAACACAAGGCAGCACATTTCACATAGAGTTACGGGATATCTTCTAGGAGGGTTTCATTTTTCCAGGACAAAATCAATTCAGTCAGTTTCTTACATAATTTTCTTAGAATAGGGTAAGGCTTGTGAAAGCTGGTGAGGTTACCCAACACTACAAGATATCTCAATTTTATGTGCTTATTGTTGGTTTAAATGGAGACAATTTCTTCATACACATGCAGTACTGTTTATACTGGCTAAAAGGCTGAAATCCAAAACCTTCATGCTTTCTCATAAGCTTCCTACAGATCAAAACACCAGCAGGGTGAATGAGGCTCTATAACTGCGTGCACTAAACCTTAGCAAGGGAGAAACTTGAATTAGGATCCAGTGCCAAGTTTAGCAATCATTTTCATGCACATGTACATTAGTATCCATCCCAACTGCATAATTTAATATGCTATTTCAATCTGCTCAAAACCAGTGATTAACAGTCCAGAGATTCTAATTTGCTGAAACCATTCTAGTTATCAGCTAAAAATCTCACAGACACACCTGCTGCAAGTGACCAGTGAGAACTGAAGTCATTACTAAAGTATTAAAGACAATATCAAAGCTAGAAGAACTTTTTAAAAGTGATTACTGGACTATTATTCCAAGACCTTAAACACAGACTCAATTCTAATCTTGAGAACACAATTCTTAAATTTACCTGAAATCTGAGCTTGATCAAACTAAGCATACACAGATTCAGATTTATGGATGTGTGCTGACATCAGTTCAGGCCAGTTTGGGAGACCCAGCAGTTGAAACAAATAGCTGCTGTTGTGAATTCACATTCACATTCATCCACTTTTCTACACTCTCCAGTATTTCTCCTGTTCTTAGGAAACACAGTGCTGATGCTCAAACTGGTGAGAACATACCAGTCCTCCTTGTCCTAAACATGCAGACCTAGACCTAGCAGGCATGAACATCATGAAAACACTTGGTAAAAGAGGCATGGGAAGCCTCTGGCTCTTATGAAGGGATGGTGTGAAGTTTCTCTCACTGAAGTAATGCCTGGTACTGCTCTGTCCTCTCTTCATCCCCTGTGGAAGTCTGGCCCCTGCTGCAACCCTGGGATGAGTCACACAGTTTGAATACACCCACAGAACAAGGGATGAGAAAACTTTTGTATAAATAGCATGCTAGTTAAAAAGAAACCAAAACCAAACCCAAAATCAAAACAGACATCCTACACCTCACCATTTTAACTGTTTGTTTTTTTTTTTCCTTCGAATTCCAGCCAGAGAGGATGAGTTTGGATTTCAAGGTTAATTAAGACAGTGTCTGGAGTCTGCTGCCCTCTGGTAGCCTGTCATTCATCCTGTCATCTGTGCACAGGCCTCCTTCTGTTGCTTGCAACAATAAGCAAATTAATTTTTATTTCCTAACTCTGCTTGCTTGTGTCTCTTGCATTTTGCTAGTAACCAGCAGATACAACTACTGGAGACCCTAAGCACAGTGCAGTCAGCAAAGAACATTTCAGATTTCAAGCACTTTAAACCTCTTTTCCTTCACAAGATTTCTAACTTATGAAAATTTTCTAACAAGAGTGGGATAGGATGGGCCCTTTTCCTTAATAGATGGTCATTTTGCAGGACAGGGTGTTTTGCCAACAGGAAAACGTTGTTAGTTCTTGCTAAGGAGTGACATTCATGATGTAGTATTTAATTAATAAATGTAATTTATATACACACAGTGAGCCATAAAGAGAACAGTATGTTCACAGAAGATTTTTTTGGTAATTAAATTTTGTAGCTTCCCAAGCACTATATTCTGAGCTCAAAGGAAAATATTGACAACTGTTTTATATATAGTTTTTTTTTTTATTCTAAACTCTGCTGATAGACAGGGTACACTACCACAAACTACAAAAGAGAAATGAAAGTATCACATTAATGCTTTTGGAACACATTACTTACTGTGGTGGCACAGTGGATGTCTTTCCATACATTGGCTTCCCTGGAGAGATCTGAGACTTCAAAAAGGTTATCAAGAATAACTTCCCCAATCATGTCATGTCTAGAAAATCTGTCAAAATCATAAACACTGAAATGCAATTTCCTGTTGCTGAGCTGATCATAGGCTACAGGAAACTGAAAGGTTTCATCAAAGACAGGATTTAATGTCTTTCTGTGAACTCGTGTCTGAAACTTCTTTTTCCTATCTGGAAGCAGATAAATCTTAACGTAGGGGTCGGATGTTCCTGTGAAGTCTTTAGCAGGCAGATCTAAGGCTTTGACAATTGTGACAGCCAGAAGTTCATTCTCATAATCGTACCGGAGAGTGAAGTTCAGTTTCCCACAGGTTTTCACATCTTCTTGTTGCCCATCAGAATCCACAGACTTCTGTTTGTAGAGTTCTGGTTTTATTCTCCCGATGCTGGTTGTTGTCTCTCCCCTTTGCAAAATTGGATCTGTCCCCATGTTAAAATCAACACTGGATACTTGCATCTGCCTTGGCAAGTGCCTCCTGAAAGAATTGTGCCTGTACACACACACACACAGACACACACAAAACAAGTCAAGATTATCTCTGGGAAAAGACCATTACTCAACAGAAAATATAAGACCAGTTTAGTAAGGGCTCCTCTCTTTAAAATAACTTTTAAAAAATCCCCTCCACAACCCCCTTCAATGTTTTGCAAGAAGCCTGTGTTAAAACATCCTTGAGAGGAAATGATAATTCAGAATTAATTTCTTGGCCCAAGAGACACCCAGTGTCCTGGAAATGCATATATTTATAACTGTGCTTTCAAACTATGCAGCTGAAACTGAATTCATGTTCTTTCACAGACCAAGTTGACAGTTCCAGCATTGCATGATCCCACTGTGCTGAGCCCTAAGTAAAGTACAGTCAGACAGAAAAAAAAAGCACTTGCAGAATTGTCATCACTACTCCATGGTGGTTTTCCAATTAAATATTTACCAACCTCCACACTGTGATGACTGTGAAAGGCACCTGAAAGGGAGAGGCAGAGCTATGTCTGGAGGTTTTTAGTATAGTGCTTTGCCATCCTCCAACATTTTACATACACCTGCTTGGTATTTACTACACTGAAGTACAGGCTTTCTTCTCCAGTCTTACTGGGAACGTTCTGTTCTGCCTGCAGTGTTTCAAAGTTTTGGTCAACATTTTTCTGCAATAGGTTCTTTTCTTTTTGTTCTCCAAGTCTGCTGTGCAGTGTATTAGAAAACTGATTCCTGTACTACTAGCAAGAAACAATATGTTAAAATCCTTGTAATTCTGAAAGCGGTGTTGAATAAGCATATGCATTTTTGGGCTTATCTTGGCTCATGAGCCTGAATGGAAATTTGTGCTTTTCCTACTAAGAGGGAAATCAAACCCCTGGCGTGCCATACAGCCTTACAGAAATATAAAAGCACTGGTCAAAAATCTTCATAGCATTTATCAGCAGCAGATGCCATTATGACTACACTACTCAGCTGATTTTTTAGGCATTTTCACATTTCCTTGGTACTTCACTACCCCAACAATCTGTACTGCAGAAGCTTACCACCTCCTCCTGTGAGCACACTTAGTTGCCATTAAAGAACAATCCGATTGTCAGAATTTCCTCTGCTTTTTGCAATCAATTGCTTATTAATGCCACATGTAGACTTGCCTTATTGCTTGGTTTCCCTGTGGTGTTGTGTTCTGAAAACAAGAGGTGTCACAGCTGTGTGTTTCTTTCTTTAAATCAGAAATGCAAATTGTCCATTTGAAAGCAGCCAGGACACATTTCATAGATATTATTTGTATTTTTGCTGTCAGTGAAGAGGTTGCAGAAGGCATGAAGCACAAAATTGCTGCAGTTCAGCTGAGCAGAGATACAGGAGGGTGATCTGCAGCTATTGAATAATAGACAAGAACATTTCCCCTTTCAGCTGTTTCAGTCCTGCTACGTGCAGGTAGCAGTCCTAGCTCAACACAAGAACAGGGCAGGGAGTGCTTCATAGTCTAGACTTGAAGTAGCTCAAAAAATCCAGGTGTTTTGATCTCAAATTTAGATAAACCATACACCCCTCTTGTAACACGTTTTGCCTTTCTTTCTTTACAAACAGACAAATTGAAAGATTTTTCTTTCCTCTTAAATGTTTAAACTCCCGTAATTCATAGTATCCAATGTCCACAGTGGAATGGAGTGAGGAAAGAAAAGGCTCTGACTGGTCAGAAAAGTACCATATTCTCCTCAGGGAGTTTCACAGCTGTTCTTGTGCCTTTGCCCTCCAAGAAGTCCAATCCCATAAGCATGCCAAAAGTAGGGAAGGAACTGAACTCCACCCAAAATATAGTACACTAAGTGTTTGGGCAGGCAGTAATTTAGGCACTATGTCTCTAATATTTGACTCATGATGAAGTCCAGGAAAACCTGTGTTACTGCTACAGGACTAAGGAAGCTGATAAAAGTAGGTAGCCTTCCTCAGTATTCCTCACACCTGCAGCTGTAGTACTGAGATGCCTAGACAACCACAGAATCATAGAATGGCTTGATTTGGAAGGGACTTTGAAGATCATTCAGTCCAATCCCCCTGCCATGGGGGCATCATGTCCAAATCCTGTAGTACATAATCAGTAGATAAAGCTGCCTTTGCATGAGACACTGAAGATGATTGCATGGCTGAAAATATGACAAATTCTCTTTTCTTCAGCTCCTCCTGTATTTATGAAGATCTCGGTTAATGCATATAAAGGCAATATATAAGACCCCAAATCTATGATTTCTGAGGTACCAACCTTCCTTTGAATTTTCAGACTTTATGCACTTCAGATACTCTAGTGAATGTAGTCATTGCTGTGAGATGTCACTGAGTAAAAGAGTTCAGCTGTGTGACTGTTCCCTGTGGGAATCAGCAGCACTTTTGCTCTAGTAAGCCAAAGTCCTAATTACATAGTACCTAGTATCTGTTCTGAGTCACAGCATTTCACTAAGACAGCTAATTGGTCTGTTAATTATTAAGATGTTTCATTGTTGTCATGGCAACTTATTTGTCTTCCTTTGTTCTGCAATAACAAAGGGATTAATGACTGTGATAATGAAGTACAAGGGTGTCAGAAAACCAGGTTGTGAAAATGTGGCAAAGGTACTAACATGTGCAAATCCAGGCACTTCAATCTCTACTGACTCTTACATGCAGCACTCCTATAACAGACTTGCCTTCCATAACTTAGAACGACTGCAGTTTGAGTGAGAGCAAATCTGTAAATATCTAATATAAAACTCTGTTTGCATAGGCATAATGATAGTACGAATCTGATTTCTAACTCAGTCAGACTGCCATATGTATGACAAAAGAGAGGAATAGGATGCTGATTTAGTATTTGACTTGAGATTTATGAGGGGTGACTCTGGTTTAGTTTTCCTAGATGGCATAAGCCCAATCTTTTGGACCAAATCCAGAAATGGGCATGATCACTCATGGTATTTAGACAGAACAGAGGCTTCTCTCTCCTCCTAGCAAGCACTAAACTCAGCAGATATGCTTGTTTTTCTTTAACGTTAACATACTCAGGCACCTCACTTTTGCCTTTGTGCCTCTCAGGAACTCGCTGACCCAACATGCTCCTCTCCAGCTAATGCTGAAGAGCAAGAAGCATGTTCTTGGAAAATAAAGGCGAAGGTTTAAGAATGGATTTCATAGAAGCAATACACTTTATTGCAGAATACTCTCATAAAGCATTGGAAAGGGTGGTGGTTCTCACTAAAACAGAGCAAAAATATTTGCTAATGAGCACCACTACTTCAGTTCTTCTGTTGTAGTGTACTGGTTAATTGGTATCAAGGACTAAAGAGCTTTTTACAAACGAGTCTTTTCATATTATCAGGAACTATGAAAATGTAACAGTTCTAACTAAGCAGAAATGTATCATTTCCTACACTAACGTGTCTATGTTACATGCACAGTCTAAAAAATGTGATCAGGCACATTTTACTGTTTCTAGGATTGGCTTATTAAAACACTTATGCTTCAATTACAATGACTAAATATGATTTCATTAATTTTATTAAGAGCTGATGGCTGCATGAACACATCATAGAACTGGTTACAACCCTTTCATTTGCCCCGTCTCAGGTGACATCAGTGTGTGGGAGACAATCCAGACAGCAAATATTTCTCTTAGATTCTTTCTCAATGGGATACATTTAGCAGACAGGGCATTAGAAACTCTCAGGACTCCTGAGGACAGTGAAGCAATGCTGCATTGAAGGTGGTGCAAGAGAAGTTGTGCTACCTCTGCATCTACCAATGGCCCCTCTTTATTTAGAGGCCCCCAGTTTAGAGGCCCCTGACCAGAGTTGGATTTCAGTCATGTTGCTGGTACATAGTTGCCAACTGGGGTTAAAACACGATAAGCTGGTCTAAATATCCAGCCTTTTTCTCGTAGATGATATTCTTGGCAGCAATAATTAATATGAGCTGTTAAGTTAAGAATCCCTTAAGGCAGGCAGGGGTATAGATAAAATGCATTTACAAACACAAAGATTACCATTTCTGAGTAATTTTAAAGGCACTTGTCATTGTAAACATGTTTTGTGGCAAGGATGCAGAATTTTTCACCAAACTGTAAAAGAAGATGGTGTTTCCAAACACCCTGCTATTCACTGGCTATAGTGTGACAATCAGGGTTACTCAAACCTAAGGAACTGTCCCTTTCAGAGGAGATTTAACCTTGATAATCTTGATAAGGTGAAAAGAAAACTCCCTTACAAGATTGCCAACATAAGCAGAAAGAATAAGATTGATAGAAGTTTTTAATTTTGTTGGCTTCACATATACTTTATATGCATTAAGATCCCAGCCCAAATCACTCTAGAGGTCTGTGAGAATATTTTCACTGCCTGAAGTACATCTGGAGCATGTCCCTGGAACTTCTTTCTTCCCTTATAGTACCACTGGGACTATTCAAGTCCATTTGCCAGCTATTTCTTCTGTCTATTTGGGAAGTCAGACAGTCTGATTACCTGGATGTACCTGTTGGTCCATGATGGATAACCAATTAATATCTTCCAATTAATATCCTTTTAGGTAATAGTGAGTTGGGTAATAGGCTTGTCCTGCTAAACTGTACCAATTTTGATCCCTCTGTGTTTAGTATACCCGTTACAACTTCAAAATTGTCATCCCAGTACTGTGGAAATGTTCCTAAGAGTGGCTTGGATAGTGTGCTGCCTCTTTGAGCAGACAGATACAGTGGCAGGAGCCAGGCATAGCCGGGATACTGTGGCTTGAAGCCAGCTGCACAGTCTCATAATTCAGGAGATGGTTCAGCTGCTGAAGTCAGTCAGACCTCCTCTGGCTGGAGTGCTCTCATTTTGGGAGCCTCCTGTGGCTTCCTGTTGGCTGTTCCATGAGGTTGGAATAGCTGTGAAAAAAGCACTTGAGCACTTACCACCACAACAAGAGCACTGACCTGGCAAAACATTGTCTTCAGGGCTCCCAGAAGGCAGCAGAGTATGTGCCCACCCAGTGTAAAGCATGTGTCTTCTCCAGTGCTGTGCCTCTAATTATTATTGTGAATGTGAGCTATTTTTGTTTGTTTGTTTGTTTGGGTTTGGATTTGGTTTGCATTCTTTATTTTTTTCATAGCACATCTTTCCTTAGCAGATGGTTTATTGAGGGAAACGTACTTCCTCCACAGTATCTGTATTGTAATTTATGGTGTTACACAATACTTCAGGTGCCTCTTTTAACCTTAATTTTCACACTCTTTGTTTATAAAACATTCCCCTTTTTAATGTAGAAGTTGATCTTTGCAGCTCACTGTTTGCTTTCAACGCATTAAATTTGACAACAGTATTTAAAGAAAATCCCATTTGAAACTATAGGTCCCTTCAAGTCTTCACTTCTTTTCAACATAAAGTGGTTCTTAATAAAAATTACTTTTTGTCCTCCACTTTAATACAAAAGAAACCACTAAGGAATGCTGCATGCCTGTCATTTATTTAAAGAGCTGTATAGAATCTGTACAGCTTTAAGATCAGTCCACAAGGATCTGTATTTTTAGACTGGAATTTTAATTGCTTCATAATCAGCAAACCATGTCTAAAAGAAAAGTGCCATCTACAATCAATCTATCACTTATTTGGTCGAGAGGGAAACTTTCATCTGCAAAAACAACTGATATATCTATAAAAACATCTCAGTGAAAAGATAGACTTGCAGCACTTTAAAAAACAACACTGAAATAGGTTTTCCTATAATCAAAGCCCGAAAGGGAAATGCTTAGAGTAGCAACATATATATTTACGAAGCAGTAGAAGATGTAGATATGGCTTTCATAAGTTAAAATAATTATGTAATTGAAGGCACAAAATGTTTCAGAATATTCTGCTCAAAGAACACTGAGGCTTCACCTTCACTTGGCTACTGTTTCACCCATAACTGTAAGAAACCTGTAAATTATCCAGGATACCAGAAACTTTCAGCAGGGTGTTCCTGCTCTACCTGTTCCTAGGCAAGGTGCAACAGGTGTGAGTGCCCCTGACTCACCTTGATGAGGATGTGGGCTCGGTGATCTGCCTCTGCATGCGTGCATGTCTGATCAGGTGCTCTTTCAGCGCGTTCTGGACCTCTGCTGGTATATCAGGTGAAGTGTGACTGATTTTCAGTGCAGCTTCAAGTACCTTGGTTGTAGATTTCCCGTTTTCTTTAACTTCCTTTTTCTCACTGCTCTCCAAAACCTCTGTAGGAGCGCTGGAGTTGCTCTGTGGGACATTGCTGGCACTGGAAGTGAGAGGTTTGCTCCTCCAGCAGGGCCAACACAACTTCCAAAAGACAAAAAGCGAGACCACCAGCAAGGCGAGCCCGCAGAAGCTGACGACTACTGCTAACAGGCTGACTGAGATGTCTGCAAGGAATTAGAATCAAAAATCATAGTGACAGACAAACATGCAGAGAAAAAAAATATTAAAAATTACACAGGCAAGGAGATAGAAGCCATTTCATCATTATTTTTATGTAGAGATTTAAAGTCCTATATAAAGTTGTGTGGGGTTTTGTCTAGGTTTTTTTCATTTTTATATCTGAGCCTGTACCATTAAGATGTTAGTACTTTCTAACATCTGCTTCAAAAACACACCATTAATGGTTGTGCAGGCCAAGGGGCAGTATCTGTACCATTTGCCACACACTCAAACATATTTCTCAGGAAGTAAGAGACCCACAAAATAGTCCCAAAACCTCCTAGACATTCTTGGCAAAGGATTTTGAGATCATTTGGTGAAAGAATTATTGACCAGGGCTAAAGCAAAGTTATTACAATCAAACAGCAAATATACTCACTAAGATTTAAACAAACACATGAGAATTGTGTTCCCAAAGCTAGATTTCCTAGTTTAATAATAAGCACCTATATAGATAGCTTTCTGCTTTATAAGTAATAATAATAAGCTTTCTGCTTATAGGTAATGTTTACCTCCCTTTGCTTATTGACTTCAGTTAGAGGCCAGACAGCTCCTGTAAACAACAACTTTCATTTCAGTGAGAGGTTGTGGATGTTTAATTCTTTAGAACATATATTTAGAACATCAAGAACACATCTTGATGAAAAAGTTAAACCACGGTCAGCCTTTTCTGTCAGTGCACATGAAGACAGAGCAGATCTAAACTGCCAGGCTGATACACCAATTTCTTCAAGACTTTCCAAACTTCTGACTCTGTGTTCCAACTGCTTCAGAAACTTTTTAAGACCTAATGTTTAGGCATCAATAGAAACATGACAAAGTCTGTCAGAAATAAGACATTTCTAGGGTTAAATCTTCAGCTCTGGATCAAGCCTGTGTTAGACCAAGATAGCACAGATATATCAGTATCTAAAATTCTGCTATGAAAATGCAGCTGGCTTCAGAGAACACTGCACAATGCCCTGAGCTGTGCAGAGACCATGCTGTACACTGAGCTGCCCCTGCTGCCATGTATTTGACTTTTGCTGCCACAATTGCTTAGCATATCCAATAGCCTGGCCAAATATAGGAGAACAGATTTCATACCAACACAATTCTGTGCACACACTTGCAGTGTAGATGGTGGATCACCAGGACTGCCATTTGAGCCCTAATTAGGAGTTTTATTCTATGTGACATGTTTCTGTTTGGTTTTTTCCCTGTATCATGCAATATTATAGCTAAAAAGTCCCTTTCCTTTTCAAAGGAGCCTTTTGTATGCTTTAAAAGTATCCACTAAACCCTCAAGTAATGGCTGCTTCTTTATTACAACAAGTTTTGACAGTTTAACAACTAAAACTTTGTATCCATAACTCTAGGCTACAGGCTACTGAACTGAATCAGTGGAAAAGTGCAAGGAGAGCTTGAGCATATTTTTATAGGATTTCACAGTAGGAAAAAGCTATGTATTAGCTCCATGGAACAGTATATACCTCACCATATTACCCAGTATATTTACCCTTTGAGAGTAAAGATGAAGATGAAGGATAGAAAGATGAAGCAGAAAATTTGGGAATTTTTCTTTATTAGTATATAATATCCAGGTACATCTCTCAGTAAGAAACACTGAACTTAAGGATTACTCATCATGAAAATGTATGAAAAAAGCAAAAACATATAGAAAATGTGGTAGTCTGGAGATGTGATAGACCAAGTTCTGTTCAAACTACTTCACACATATCCTGTCCAGTGTCCTGGAGAAACTGGCACATGTGTTTCTGAATTTAAGGAGTTTGGCACAAACTGCTGTACTGCCCTGAACAGAAATATGTCTCCTTGGCCATTTCCTTGCAGACCTGAGAAAGGTGCCCTCCTTTTCTACTTTTAGGTAGATGTCAAATCATAGCCCCTGGAATAAGCATTGAATAACCATAGAATAAGCCCTTGGAAATCCTCACAATTAGTGAGAAAACCATATGGCAAATTTTTGATGAAAGATGTCACCATAAAATGTATGGATGCATAATTGTGCCTGATAATCATGTAATAGAAGAAGCAAATTATACTTTTACATATGATTTTTCTAGATAATGTATCCCCAGTAGGTATTATTAGGCTATTTGTTTTAATCTATTATTTACCCTGATATCCTTCCTAGCCCACTAATTTTTGCTTGGCTTGTGCATGTTCTGCAGCAGACAAGGGAAGACATTAAGACATGCTGAGGTTGCAGCTTCTTTCAAGGTTTTGTCCCTTTGTTGCAAATTTGTATTTCTGTAGTAGTAGTTTACAGTCATTGCTTCTTTCATGTTTTTGTACGAGGGATTAAGAGATGTACTATGCTTTGTAAGACACCCTATACAAAATGCAAATAAAATAAACAGTGCCAGAAAACAAACCAAGGACTCAAAACTCAAGTGCCTACACCACTCCCCGGAATGGCTTTAAAATGGGCTAGTTCATACCTTGCCAGTCAATTTCTAGACATGGATCAGGAATTAGAATAGGACAATGATCATTCTTAGTAGGTAGTTTGGATGTGACCCTTCTGTTTTGGCAGATGACAGACATTAAGAGCATGGAGAGGAGGCTCTAACATTCAAGTTGACCTGTAGTCTGTAGTTGGTTGACTGACAGATGCCAGGCACCTATCAAAGCTGCTCTATTACTCCCCTCCTCAGACGGACAGTGGAAAGAAATATAACAAAGAGCTTGTGGGTTGAGATAAGGACAGGGACAGATCACGCAGCAATTACTGCCATGGACAAAACAGACTCAACTTGGGGAAATTAATTTATTACCAATCAAATCCGAGTAGAAAGGTGACAAATAAAATCAAATCATAAAACACATTTCCCCCCATTCCTCCCACATTCCCGGGCTCAGCTTCACCCCTGCTTTCTCTACCTCCTCCTGCCAGCAGCAGAGGGGGATGGGGAATGAGGCTGCAGTCGGTTCATCACACTTTGTCTCTTCTGCTCCCTCCTCTGCAGGGCAGGACTCCTCACACTCTTCCACTGCTCCTCTTCTCCAGTGTGTGGTCCCTCCCATGGAACACAGTCCTCCATAAGCTCCAGCGTGGGTCCTGCTCACACACTGCACCACTGGGTGCAGACCTCGGGGAGCAGAACGCTCCAGTGTGGGTGCACCACAGGTCCTGCCAGCAAACCTGCTCCAGCATGGGATACTCTCTCTTTCCATGGGTCCACAGGTCCTGCCAGGAACCTGCTACAGAGGGGGCTTCTCACAGGGCCATGGCCTCCTTCCAGAAATGCCCTGCTCTGGCACAGGATGCTCCGTGGGCTGCAGTGGTGAAGACCTGCAGTGGGAGGGAACTCGCTCTGGCACCTGGAGCACCTCATCCCCCTCCTTCTTCACTGACCTCACTGTCTGCAGAGTTGTTCCTCACATATTCTGACTCCTCTCCTCCAGCTGTTGCTGTGGAGAAAATTTTTGCCCCCTTCCCACTACCACTGTGGCTGGTGGGCTCAGCTTTGGATCCATCCTGGAACCAGCTGGCTTTGGTTCTGTTGGACATGAGGAAAGCTTCCAGCAGCTTCTCACAGATGCCACACTGAAGCCCCTCCACTACCAAAACCTGGCCACATAAACCCAACACACAATCAAAAGTGAATTTAATGTATTCATGCAGAGGTATGCCTCACTGAAGGACCTTTTCTGATAGATTGAACGAGATGAATTTTCAGGCAAGCTGGACAATTTTTTTTTCCATTCTCAAAGCTTGAGAAAAGGTAGAACTTTTGAAAATGTTGATTGTCTAACAGAAATAAATAAATAAATATTTTAAAAAAAGAAGAAGAAAACAAAAAGCAATTCAATTTGGGGTAATTTACAATATTTCCAACTCAGTTTAGGGATGGTTGGCATAATTAGGTTGTATTTTGAGAGGAAGGCTTTTAGAACTGAAAATTGTTGTTTTTTTTCCATTTAGAAAATGTTGAAGCAGGATGTTTTAACAACTTTGAAGCTGCTGGAGAGATTTCAAAACCAGAAATATGAAAATTGATCCCTTCCAGCAGAGTTTCAATTTGATGAATAGATACTATCAGCTGAAAATCATTGCATCAAAGCATTTCTTGCCAATTCTAATCTAAGTTTTTCACTGCAAGACATTTTTCAAGCCTTCAAATAACTTGTTGTCTCGTTTCAACACCTACTCCTGTACTTCAGCTTTCTCTAAGCTGTTTTCTGTATTTCCATTAAACTACTTCAAAGTTGAAAAAGCTCCCACAATCTTTACAGAAAATATATGTTTTATAGCTGTAAAATAATCCCATGAAAGATCTGAAGTGTCGAGAGCAGAGATAAGGAACTAATTCTACAAACAGCTATAGCCTCAATTTTTGCTATTTTATTAATAAATTAAACAACCTCACGTATTGTACTTCATAATGCAATAAATACACGAAATGTTTTAATTGAAAAAAATTGACAAAAAATAGATCACTATGAAAAACTATTTAATTACATTTACTGCCACAATTGCTAAAAAGCAATCAGTATGCCATAAAAATTGACATAAAAAGCATATTATTTCATATCCTTATTTCCTTCAGTCAGTCACTTGAGCAAATATGAGGGATTTGTTGTTATGTGAAGACTGAAATCATGTGGAGAGCAGTCAAAGCCTTTGTGTGTCAGGCTGGATATGTCTCTTATATTAACTCCTTATAAGAGGTTTAGTTAAAGAATGTAAAACGTTAAGAGCCAGTTCTTCAGACTTGGAGCTTCTTCACACCCCTGCCAAGGAAACCTGTTTGGATAGAAAAATGAGTACTGAAGGATGCATTTATCATCAGACCAGGGTGGCACTTACATATCTAAGTATTATTTAAAGATATAGAACTGGTGGCAAATTCAAAGGCTGCCTAAGTTTTTAGTGGCAGAAGGAGATATAGTCACTCTACTGGGACAACACCAATTGTCAACCTTGTGGACAAGGTGCTTAATGGTCTCTGGTAAAAAAGAAAAGAAACCATCTTGAACTAGAAGCAGTTGTTTGACAGCTCTTTCTGAACTGCAGCTTGTCTGCAATGGTATAGATTTGCACAGAACAGGACATCTTTCTGAATATTCAGAAATATTATAGCATTATGCTTTTCCCATTCCTGTGCTCATGCTTGGTATACTCAGGAATGTCAAGAAAATCTTTTTTCTCACACCGTCCCCTTCTGGTCAGTGGGAGATCTTCCAAGGACTTGAATGAAGTTACCATTTCACTTCACTGTCCTTAATGTCAGCTTCATAATATTTTATCAAATATATTTTTCTTTATCTTTGAACTTGTTCTCTTTTATGTCAGCCATAAGGAACTTCACCCTTTCCATATCAAAGGAACTCTTGTGTATGTAATACCAGGAGTCATCTCAGTCAGATAAATATGCATCTCTGAATTTCTAGGATTTGAAGGGAAGCAGGACACTTGTAAATTATAAAAAGTCTGGGGCCAATAAATCTCCCTTATCCCTGTGAATATGAACCAGTTGATCCAAGCCATCATTTCTGCTGCTCAGTTTTTCTTGGGGAAATTCTAAGCACATAAAAAGCTGCTGGTATTAATTTTTACTCTGCTTTAGCAGATCTTCCACAATTACCTCTGTCTCATACAAATCCCTTCAGATGGGGATATGATGCTTTAGCATGCCTCAGAAAATGGCAGGAGATGTCTTGCATTTTCTCTCATAACCTGAACCTGTCAAAACACCTGATTTAAATCGCAAATGGCAAAAAAAGACTTTCACTTAGAAGTGTAGATACAACCTCCTCTCCTGTCCTCATGGAGGACCATCCTTTGAAGATCTTCCTCAAACCTTTACTCTGGCCCTGTTGTGAATGTGTTCCCTCCCCGTTAATTCCTTCTGGAGTCTGAATTTGGTCCACACAGCCACCACCACCTACTGGCTGATATATCACTTCATGCTAGCAGAGCTCTATGGTAATACATTTCCTGACAGGAAGGGAACCAAACGAAGTCAGGTATCACTGTGAGTTACTACATCATCACAGCACACAGAAGTATTAATCTCTTGTCAAAATCAATTTATCTAAGTTGCATTAGAGAGGATGGGTCTCACTTTTGGGTGACTGTTTTGTTGTTTTGTTGTTTTTTTGTTTTTTTTTGCTGGCAGTGTAGAAAGGAAAAGATGTTGCACATTGTCCTCTTGTCTGTAACACACCAAATGTAAATTATTGGTCTTCACTTCCCAGGCTTTTTCTGGCCTACCTGCTTTTCTGCTTGTTGACTCTCATTTAATCTCAACAGGAGGCAACTCTCTACTTGACCCACATCTGCCCATCTAGCTTTCCATTAAAAAATCCCCCAGCCTTAGGCTTGTTCCCATGCTGTTCTCACATTTGTGAGGATGTCTGTGTCTACAAGAAGCCCTCATTATCCTCTTTCAGATGAGAAAAGGAAATGAAAACACATCATAAGCTCACTGGACTGCTGTTCATCGTAAACACACCATAGCTGTAACAAGGTTCATGCAGCTCAAGTGTCATTTTTGAATTGTCATGGTTATGTTTATTCTTACCCAGCATTATATAGCAAACATCTCACACATATGGCAGGACCCAGGAAAACACTGTATCTCTTCATCATCATTACAGATTTGTCCTCCAAACGCTTTAAATGTTTCTGTATTCTCCATCTGTTTTTCTTTGCAAAATGTGTATAGAGGAAGATTCTTTTGTAAACCTCTTGTTTTTACTGTGTATCACTGCTGTCTGCATGTTGAGCACTTCTGCATTGTTGTGATTGCCTTCACATTGGCTGTAAATAAATCTAGTCTCAGTGTTATGTTTACCCCTCTGTTTTGCCCTTACACTCCTGAATTAGATGCATTTCTTGTTCTCACAGCTTTTTAGCACTGATTTTGTAAGTTACATTTTTCAGTAATCCTGCACTTTTTTTCCCACCAAGCCTTATTTCTCTGGTAGTAACATTGTTCTATCCAGGTGATGAACTGAATGGTAAATAATCTGGTTGGTCTGTTAAGTGTTAAATGTTTATTATCTGATTTTTTTACGCATTTCCCTGTAGCAGAGATGCTCGGTTTCACTTCTCTGTAACAAAATGCTCACTTGTTTCACACAACAGTTACTTTCTCATGAAGAAAAAGGTTCCTTTCTTGTATGACAGTCCTACACTGAGCACAGTCGTCCTCACATTTATTCAAGACATTTCTTGTTCCCTTCATGCTTACTTTGGCACAGCTGAGAACTTACAAGCACTCCACAGGGTAAATCTGTTCTTCCACCTCCCCTAAATATATCCAGGCAGTGTAAGCAGAGCTAGAGCTTATACTCTATGAGTATGTGGGTGTGTGTGCACTGTGTGCATGAACACACACATCTTTAAAGGAACCAGGACTAAATGTAAACCATCAGCTGCCACCCAGCAGCTTGAGAACTGTCAGGGAAGCTTCTGACAGACAACAGGAGGCTCATGCCAGTTGCAGCAGGAGGACACAAGACATTGCTCTTCATGGAAGAGTGAGACTCTCTTACAGAATGGCCACGTGCAGGATGCTCCAGGTTTCTTACTCCCTCTATAGTTCTATGGCACACTGTCAATCAGGGGTAGGGTTAAAAACTTGGTAGGTTAAACTTTTATGTTAATAAAATAATCGTGAGTAGAATATTGAGATTGATAACTAATGATCCTGTAGAAGTTGATGCTCTTTGCATGGTCAATTTTAAAAATCAATTGTCTGACAAGCAAAAGAGCAAGAGTGAACATCACCCTCAAGATATTCTCTACCCTCTCTAGGGGGCTAAAACATGCCCTCCTGCCAGGGAAGCAGCTGGGTTTCCAGCTCTGTAATAAACACTGGTCACCCATGGGAACTGATAATGAGAGAGTAAAGTTTTGCATGACCAGCGGGCCTAAAAAACGGCAAAGACAGCACAAAGTACCCACCATTTGCAGGGGATATAAAATGAATTTTAAACATGTGTCTCTAGAGCAGAATGTCCAAACTCCTCTCATTATGCTGTATGCAATTGGCTTAATCTTCAGAAATACTCACAACTGGGACCTTTGATGTGCTTGGTTCCATTGAAAATGAGGAGGGATGCTTAACTGGGAAAAATTAATTACAGTCCTTTATTAATGAGATAACCTAAGCCAAGATACCAGTATAACCACACTGCATACACGAATTTTGGACACTTGGAGAAAACAAATGATTTACTAAGTTTAGAGACAAAATTTACTACATGCAATCCTGCACATCCAGTTCCCATTTATATTCCACCTGAACTCTTATAATTGACACCTTTATCATTTTGCCCAAATGTACCAGAGGTGTAAAATAAAAACAAAACAGCTGCATATCTAATTGGGCATTTTGCCAAAAATGCTATAACTTTTGGAAGAAAGCTCACAGTCATCTAATCATACAAAGGTACCATAAACATAAACAACTTCCTAATCTTTTCACTTGAGCATCTCCCTGAGATGTGAGAGTTAATAGTTCTTGCAATTACTAGGGCAGAAATTATAACAAGAGGTGTCTATATTCACTAATTTAAAGTTCCTAGAAATTTACAAAATTATCTATCTCATGAAGATTCCTTGTGAATACCCCTTCTTGACCCAAGTAGTGAGGCAGTAATTGAGGGACCTAAGGTGTTGGTGCTGTCACTGAGAGGAAAAAAACTATTGAACATTCTTTGATGTTATTCTGTCTGTTCTCTCATTGGTAGGAAACCTGAATATCTCTCCTTGTTGCATCATTTTGTTATACTCTGCCTTCTCAGAGCCATACTCACCATTTTTTGTTGAGACTGTGTCTCTGGCTACCTCTTTGTGTTTGTTTCTGTTGTCTTTTTCACTTTTTCATGCTTCTCTCTCCTATGAAGACCTCTACACTATCAAAAACATCAGTGCCCAGACTCTCTGATTCCCTGTGAAAATTCTTGGGTCATGGGGTCAATATTGTCTCACATTTTGCTTTGAGCCTGTGACTGGGTGATGAATCTTCTGCCTGAAGTAGCTGATTCCTCTGAGAAGCTTGGCTGCTTTTCATGGTCTAGCTGAACAGAAAGCTATCGTAACACTCACTAACATAACCATATCAATGCACTTCTAGTGGCATTTTGCAGTGTTTTCAGCTTCCAGAACATGTTTTTATTCTTGTACTAAATAGAAAAGGTCTGTTTTTCCTTTTGCCCTTTTACTTTCTGAATGGTTCCTTGAACTATTCTTTCTTTTCCAAATATGGTTTACAGAATCATAGAATATTCTGAGTTTAAAAGGACCCACAAGAACCATCAAGTCTGACTCCTGGTCCTGCACAGGACCACCCCAAGAATCACACCATGTGCCTGGAAACATTGTCCCAATGCTGCTTGAACTCTGTCAGGCTTGGTATTGTTCAGACTTCTCTCCTTTAGTGAAATCTCTGTGATTTTTACCTGTGATTTTTACTTTGTGACACTATTAGGGGTCTTTTTGAGATGAGGTAAACTGAGTGAACTTAACATTTCAACCTTTAATGAAGAGGAACCATGGTTGTTCAACATTCTGGACAACATTAGCTTCATCCATAGAGATGATAAAGAATTCCATGTGCATTTGAAGAGGAGATACAGCATGGCTCACCTTTCAATGACACCATTCTCTCAGCCTAAACTGTATTTAGAATGTATCTGCTCATAAAATTGATGCAAGTTATATTGATATCTTGTCTATCCAAGTGTTTACGTGTTAAAATATTGTCAATTATCAACAATAACAGTGTGTCTGTTCCTCCTCTGCAGGAATAGAACACTGTTCATGAGCAGTGTTATTAATGAAACAATGCTCAATAAACTGCACATGTTGATAAAGTTGACATTCATCATCTAATATTGATTTCCCTTTAAGGAGGAAAAAGTGAGATTCAGGAATTCAGCTGAGATGTGGTACATACTCCTGGTCTGCTAATAATATTTTTTTCCTAATCCAACAGTTGCAAGGTAGTTAGGGTTTACAATAGAAAACCAAGAAGAAAATTGACTTTCAAGAAATGTTTAAAAAGAAACTCCTCTTCCTGCAATATCAATGCAATATCAAACCAAGTGTTGAAGACACAAATTTTCTAAAGAGCAGACCTTGGTTTACCTCGTGGAATGTTTTGTATCCTTCATATCTTACCTGTTTATACATCACCTTTGCAGAGCCCAATTTTCCAGGCTCCATAGGGTAATGCTATTTTCATAAAACCTTCTGCCATTCAGACCATGAAGACTAACACACGGCATGATCGGAATACACTCAGTACTTGGTGTTTACAAAGCACAATAAGTTCGTGATCCGTTCTGGGGGAAACGCTGCAATCCCCTTGCCCCCCTTGCCTTTGCTGCCCTGTCCTGGCAGGGGAAGGGGCGCCCGCAGCGGGGTCGGGCTGGGCTGGGTAGAGCAGGACCAGAAAACAGCAGTTTTCATCTGAGATACTATAAATAACCCGAGATTTGAGGTAGAATCTGTGGGTATTAAACGAAAAGAAAACAGCAACAAAAAAACCCCATCAGCTGCGGCGGCGGCAGCGACAGCGCAGCTGGGGCACACGCTGCGAACCTGCTGCTTTACATGACCTGGTGCTAATTTATTTAATTTGCACTGTTACACTTGGCATTTGCTGGCCATACTGCAAGCTGTTCATTTGCATTCACGGACAGACAGTAGAGGTTATCAATCCCTTCTGGCATAAATTAAGCACAGAATTTCGACTAATTTTCAAGCTCCGTCCTAAAAATAAGTGCCAAAGAAAGCAAGGTGTCTAGAGAGTACAGCACTAAAAGCACAGAGTCCGTTGCAAAAGGTGCAGAAAATCCAGAAATCAGGGACCAAAGGACCTACCACTGTTAGGACTCAAAATCTTAGTTTCTATATGACAGTTTTTCTGTCTTCAGAATACTTAAATTAACCTGAATTTTCTCCTTCCACCCCACCCAAATTTTCCCGGGCAATGTCCTGGGCCGGACCGAAGTTGTGCCCTGACTCCACAGGTTCCCACCGGCTGTCAGACAGCTCTCCTGCCGGCTCCAGCCATCAGCGGAGGGCGTGTAAAA
>VZRZ01000473.1:1320481-1514852 GCA_013398175.1 Climacteris rufus | reverse complement strand
GGGGGGCCCTCGCATCCCCCGGGAAACTTTTCCTTCCCCCGCCCCGCGGCCCCAGCGGGCGGCGATGCGGTGCGGGCCAGCCCTGTCCCCTCCCCCGGCCCGCGGGCAGCGGTGCCAGCGGCGCTCCGGGCGGGGCTCCTCCGAGCAGAGCTGGTTCCACACCGCTCCCGTCGCTCTTCTCCCAGCCTTAATTCCGGGGTGACCCCGGCAGTGTGGTCCTCAGGACGGGCTGCAGAGCCGCGTCAACTTCATTGCTCAAATCACCATCTCCCCTTCTCGGCAGCGGAGTGAGCGGGACAGTTGACTTCGTCTATTTCTTTAACTTTCTAAAGGAATTGAGGAACCTTACGACTGTCTGGTCTATTCCCTCAACAAGTTCTGTAAAGTTAGGTTATTTTATAGATAAAAGAGTTGCAGGTACAGCGTGTGTTTGAACATACTTCTAAAAATCAGCACAGCATGTAACACTAGTGGTTGATTCCGTTGTTGGCTGTGGAGCTGAACGAGACTTTAGCTGTCAATTTCTTTGTCTACTTGTTGAAATTCGGATGCATTTTTATATTTGTGAGGTACAATTCTTCTAGTTCAACGGCATATATATGTCTTGCAATACTTAATTTTAATTAGGAATAGTTGGAAGGATATCTGCTAGCAGTTTACTTAGCAGCACTGTCTGTAGCCTACTGCTTGGGTGTCTTGGTTTCATAAGCATGACAAGTTAACTTGTGTGCTGCTATGCTTTTTTTTCCCTCCCGTTTTTGAATTTTTTATCTGTTACCTGTAAATTAATACCCCTGACAAATGTGAAGTTTAACACTTGAAAACTTTGTAACCATCATTCAATATCTGTAAATTATTAAATGATATGATAAATGATTATTCCGGTTTTAATTCTGAAATCTGTACTTTCTATGGTATAAATACGTGTTAAAAACACAAGGACATACTTCTAAAAGTCAGCCTTTTGGCGTTTTGAAGGCTGCTGCATTTATACATACAAATTCACACACATGCATTTTTCAAAATATTAGGAAAGTAATAGACCGTGTTGTATACAAACTGTAACATCAACACAAAGTCTGTTCAACAGAGCCTTATTTTCGCACATATAACACGTATTTCAGAAATTTCTTATGTTACTGGAGAAATTGTTCCCCGTTCAACACCTTTCCTGAGACTGGCATTGTCAAAAACCTCTGTTAATGCTGCAAAATGTTCTGACAAATCTTTGAATGTTTAAACTGTAACTAGTCAGGGCACAGAACTCTGTAGGTCTATTTGAAGACTCCTTTAACCCTCATAGGGACCTAAATCTGTATAATTATCTCATTAAAATAGGCTTGCTAGCAATAAAAAGGTATGCACATATTTTCATTGCAGTGGAGACAACTGATGCCTATTTCCAAACTTCAAAATATGAGCATATTTACTGTTTGTGTGACATTTACAGTCCTGTTCCCAAAATTCTGTCATGCATCACTAACTAATAATTAAGCAGTCTGTTTATCTTTGAGACATACCCAGAACTCTAGCAAAAGCTAAGATGAGATACTTTAGGAAGAAAGGGTCTTTAACTGAAATTGGTTTTAATGAGAGCAAGGACTGCATTAAAAGGCTGACACCTAAGCTCTTCCATTTCTGAACTTTTCTACAGACTTTCTGCCCGTGGCTGTATCACACCGTCCATGAATGAAATTTTCTCTCTCTGAAGTTAATGGCAGCTTTGCCACTGATTACAGTAGAGTCAAAGTTTCACACATAGATCAGTTTGCTATCCTGCTTGTTTATTTATGTAGTGAAAATAGATCAATTTGCTATCCTGCTTGTTTATTTATCTAGTGAGACCTTGGTGCATTTATATATTTCCCCATAAGAACTTAATTTCAGTGAAGATCATAGCACCTTGTTCTTACTGACAGTATTGATAACACAGAAAAGCACAAACAGGTATATTTTACATCAGTAAATTAAAAAGAACCCCAACATTTGAATAATGAGATTTGCAGGTATGTATCTGGAGACAGGTACCCAACTCATCTCTCTTAGCTGTCCTAAGTATTTTAAAAAATGCTTTCAGCTATACAGAAAACACCAGCCACGCTAACTAGTATTACTGTACCTTTATCAAATGTATCACTATCTAAATTCAGTTCTACTGTAAGTAGCATGGATATACACTTCAATTAATCAATAGAAAGGTTTTTCTCAGTCTAAGTGCTATGAGATTAGTTTCACTAGGAGATTAATGATTCATCTGTTGAGATAGGCCAACAAACTTGTCCTAAACCAGTTCTGGACACAACTTTTTTGGTCAGAGTCAAGTTATTTATGAAGGGAGTACTTCACTTTTCTATTGAGGATTTTAGTCTAAAATGTAAATTCAGATTACGAATCATGGCATTTTTCTCCAATATGTTCTTTCAGTGGAAAACTACTTTTTCAGCATATGAAAGGACAAAACAGCTTGTTTTCTAGCTTCAACTCCCACTGCTTTGATTTTCAATAGCCTGGCAGTTTTTAAGTTAATATGCAGCTGCATTGTGTACCCTTGTAGCCACAAAGAGCACTAATTTCCCCTTTGGAAGTGGTCTCACTCTGTCTCACCACATGTAGTGTTTTAGGACACAGTATCCTCTTGCCTCATGGGTTCCAGTCAGTGGGATCAGACCAGACCATATCTTGCTCTACTGATTGCTGGTCATTCCCAAGTTTGTACTGACTTGACTGCTTTCTGTTGATTGATGCTGACTAAGGAAGAAAATTTCCCTTTTTTTTCAAATTAATTGCAGGTATTCGTGTCTTCTTACTGCCCATGCAGTATCCAAACAGTGGTTAGGGTACAGTGCTTTGGACTGGAAAAACATGGCATGGATGCCCAGTTTTGTGAGATGCAGACTTTAATGAAGACTGTGTTGGGAGTTTTGAAGTTTAGTCAATACAGGTAGCCTAGAGGGAGATAAGGTCCAGAAGTCTTTCAGAGTTAAGCTGCACTACTAAACGTAAGGCTACAAATTATCTGGTGTAAATGAGTGGAGTCCCAGTAATTTGCAAAGGAAGGATAGGCTGGCCTAGTGAGTATTGAGTCAAAAGTACTTTTTCTGCTGCTGGTGCTGATGAGTGGGTGTAAGAACAGCCATAGCAGTGGTGCACTCCACAGTTCATAGCTCTTGCACACTTTCTGAGCTGGATTTCTGTCTGACATTCAGCCAGCGTGGCAGTGTACAGAGCCAGAGGTGTCTGCAGCAGAAAGAAGTCCCTGATGGTATTGGTAGCAAAGGCTGGCTCTGAGGGGAGTGCTGGGCATGGCCAAATGGAGGCTTTGTAGAATTACCCAGGGAGAACCAGGATTTGCTCTCAATCTCCAACAGCTCCCTGCTGTGCCCCATGTGCATCACACTTGTTCACTTTTTGCGTAAGGACTTATCTAACAGCATAACAGCCCAGTCTTAGCTGGAACCTGCAAGTGTTTCTTTCCACCTCAGATGAGGTTTTGGCCTTAGTCTCTTGATTTGCAATTTAATAAGGATGCCAAAATGGCATTGGGGCTGGGTGAAAAGAAACATTTCAACGTTCAGCTTTTAAAAAGCTGTGAGTAGAATTAAAAATTGAAAACATAGGTTACAAACACAGTTTGTCTTTGCAACACTTACAAACTTTTTTTCCCCAATAGCATCTCTGTAACTTTTAAATCCATTATAAGCAGCAATATAAACCCTGAAACATTAAAGATACCTTTAATCTATCTACAGATTTTTAACTCTCTAATTCTGAGTAAGAAGTGAAAAAAAAAAAAAAAAAAAAAAGAGAGCTGTCTGACAGACACTATTACAATTATACAGCAGTCCAGGAAACAGTCAAAACAAAATGTTCCTAACCTGGAAATTAGAGCGAAGGGTGCCATGAGCATGTATGAACAGGGACTCTACCTGAGTTTTAGCAGTAATACAAAGAAAAATATCTATTTTTTTTTCTACCATTCTTCTCAATTTGCTTGCTCTTCTTGCTTCCACACCTTCATAATATCTGGTACTTTAGAGTCCTCATATGAGTTGCTTTTTCCAATTGTGAATAAAAACCATAATCATGGAGAGAGCTCCCTGTATTTTGCCCAAACAGATGCTTCTTCAATTTTCAGAAATGCTGAGCAACTCTTACTTTATATTTTTTTCCACTTGATTTGGTGCAGTTGGTACTTAAGATACAAATCTGAGCAAAGACAGTCCTTCAGGACCTGCATAGACAGATGAAGAAACTTCTGAGAGCCAGCAGCTAACAACACTTGCAGTTTTGTGAAAATGCTTTTAAAAAGATGCACAACATGGAATAATTTATGGAGATTTAAGATAAGTCCTCCAGAATAATCGGTAAGGGGCAGAACACAAACTGATTACTCTTCTATTATATTTCAAATAGTGCTTTGCAAGTGATACATGACATAGACAAGTTGTTGGTGTCTTGGAGCCCTGCATGCACTGAGTTGTGGTTTGCTTTTTAGCTACTAGCAGGTAATTACATAAAATCCTTTTTTTTCCACTGCAAACTCATAAGCACAGGGTATGGTGCTTTAATGGCTAATTGAGCAGGAGGAATTGCAGAGCAATCAATCAGGAAGCCAGCAGATGCCCAGAGCTCATCTGGCCATTGGAGAGAATGGATGTCGCCCTGACTTTTGCAGTTCTGGATGTTATCATTCTTTTGTAACTGGTTCTCAGACATTCTTTGTAAACATAGCCATGTTATTGTAACGGTATCTTTTTATTTCCATTCCTTTCTCCTGGGCACAGAAGTTTGATGGACATTTCCTTTGACCAGTGTGCTTGAGGGGAGGCTCTTTGTCTCCTCCAATCCACAGTGATTTATAAGGCACATATATAATAAAGATGGGCAAGGCCCGGGGCACTTGTTCCTTGATCTCAACAGAGATGAACAGGTGTCTGTTTGTTCTTTCGTGTCGTTACTGCGACAAATGGACAGAGGAGGTCCTGGGTTGATGCATCCAGTGGCCAAGGAAGCAAGGGCTGTAGGCAGCTGGAGCTGGAGTGAGGTCCTGCTGTGGTGCCTCTTGGGCAGGGGCTGAAGGCTTTGGGGACTGATGGCTCTGGGGGCTGACACGGAGTCCTGAGCCATGGGCAGGGATGGTCTGGCCTGGCAACACCTTTGGGGCTCTGACTGTTGCTGTGTAAAAGGTCACAATTATTAGCAGATGTGTAAAAGAGTGTTTAGAAAGCCTCATCTGCTGAACCTTCACTTGTAGGTGGGGAGAAACAGGCTGAAGCTGTGCTAGCAGTGATTCCTGATGTGTGGTGGCTAATTACATCTTGGAAGAGGTGAGAAGTGCAGTCTGAAGATGGTTGAAATAGTTTCCTTCTCTGATAGTTTTGCTTTTTTTTTTTTTTTTTACCAGATGAAGTATTTTTGGGTCTAATCAGCCTTTTATATCTGCCATTTCTCAGTTTAAGGGCTTGTCTCCCCTCTGTGGCTGTATCACCTGCATCACACTTTTATCATTTTTTGCCTAATTTTTGAAGCAGAAGAAAGGCAAGGTCACGGAGAAGCAATGTGTATGCATGACATGGTGCCTTTAAAAGACATATTCTATTGAATAACAGCATGTTAACAGTCTCTCTTGCCTTTTTTATTCCTATTACCTTCTCTTCTTTCTCTTAGTTGCACTTCTTGAGGAATGATGTTGTGACTGGCATTAGCAAGCTTTCTTCAGCTGTGGACAAGAATTCATACTGAAATAATCTCATGATTTGCAAAGTAGGTAGGTTTGAAGAACACACAGGATAATAATTTTTTTTCTTTCAGCATATTATTTAAAGTTTTTCCTCTAAACCAACTATCTTAAAATACTCTCTGATAATACAAGCCAACCACAAATGTTGGTGAAATAAGATATTTTTTACTGTTAGAATTGTTCACTGTAGCCAGGCTTTGGTGATTAATTTGGGCTATTCCTCTGCACCTAATGAATTCATGTCTCTGTGTGCCTTGTAGTGAGATGGCTGTGAGCATGCTCCTTAATGATTTCCAGGCACTATTATCAACATGAACCCAGACACTAGTTTGTTTGGTGAATATAATTTTTGTTCCAGTTTTGTTCCTCTGTACTTGATATTTCATGGTAGAGTGCCACCTATAACAGCTCCAAATTTATTTTGCTTAAAAATATTTAATTAAAAATCCTGTTCAATTAAGGATATTGTGGCCCCTTTTGTTGTATCCTGCTCTCACAGCAACACTATTTAGTGCATGTATGATTAGGTCCTCATGGAACGGTACAAAACTCCCTGAAATAATTTGTGGTAGAGCAAATACAGCAAAAATATTTGCTTTGAAGGACAGCAGTTTTTCTGCAATACAATAAAGACATATCCTAAACTAATTAGAATAAAATAGATCAGTTATTATGAAGTAAACTTCTGTTCACCTACACTATCAGTAGTCACTGTATAGATGCATATGCAGGTAATAAAATTATTACATCTATATTCATAATTTAGTTCCACATAAAAGAAACAAATAATTAGTACTCATCATTGTCAAAAGAATAAAGCTTCATACTTTTAAAAGATAGCAGCTCTGCCTCGACATTCATTCATGATAAATGAGCCTCATTTCAGCATTTGTTGAGTGCAGGAGACCTTTATCCTGTGACATTGTTCTATTCCACTGTCATTATTTCTTAATTATCTCTGTCGTCACTGGTTTGGAGCTTGGTATATGTTACTGGCCAAATTCAGCTTTGACTTAAGTGGGTACAGTGTCATTTACTCACAACACAAATTATGTTCATTTGTGTCAGGACTTTGCTTAGTTCTCAGCTCTTAACCAGTGGCTCATGATTCACTTTCCTTGCTCACAACAGATGCTGGAAAATAAACTCAGAAAACTAATTTTTGGAAAGAGAAGATGCCTTCCACACGTCACACATATGTGCATTGCTCCTGTCTTTTCCACCTGCCCACACTGTGCTGGGGGAAAAGCAGAGCTGCCCGACAGGGTGTCCAACGTGTCCCACAAGCCAGGTTTGCTATTTGCACATTGAGATGTGTTCTTTGAGGGTCTGAGAGTGGCAGCAGGAACACAGTACTCCCTGACCACCCTCCACCACAGCAGTTCTCTTAGGTAATTGAGAACTAATCACATTCTCCCTGCTGTGCTTAAGTCTTTTGCACTTACAACTCCTGCTGCACAATACTTTGGCTGGACCATGGGACCTTAGTAATATTCCCAGTCATAAAGTGATATCTCATGTTCTGTTCTAAGTAATATGAGTGATATCTCAACCTGTTTCCCACCAAGATCATGCTAAATAAATTCTCTTAGTACTGAATTGTGTTTACTGTTCTCTAATAATTTGTAATTTAATTTTTCTTTCACCGAGAGAAAGGAACTAATCACTGGTAATTCTAATTGCCACAACTCCAATTTTGCATTATCAGTAATTTCAGGGATTTCTTCCTAGCCCTGAATTTCTGCTCTCCCTTTTGTTTACAGTCAGGGGAATAAGTCAGACACAATACCAAAGACAATGTAATAGCACCATGCAGAGACCTCTTTATGGGGTCTTCCATCAGCAGAGTGTGGTTGCTACTGACTGGAGTCTTTGGAAGGGATGGGGTCTGGCAGTGTGCACAGCTTCCCAGAAGGGATGGGAAGGGAGCACACAGGGCCATGGCATCAGTTTTGCTTCCAGCATAGACTTACAAAATGGGCAAGTCTGACACACTGGAAAAAGCGTGCTACAAAATTTTGCACTCAGCCTGAAGGGAGCAAGATTTCCTGGTGGAAAGCCACAACAACTGTGGTGTTGCAAATGGCATAAACAAATGCTAGGAATATAGATACCTTCCACCCCACCCAAAGTCTGGTTACTTATCTGTAATTAATTACCTTATCACAAAATACAATATTTACAAATTTCTTGATCTAGTGTGTGAGCATTGAGGAGAATGACAGCAGCAGAACCTGCCTAAAGGTCACAGCTATCAATAATTGTGAAGGCTGTATCAGGGCTATTTTATTATAAGTGAACTTTTTTTTTAATGTTAATGGAAAGAAAATATTTTTTTCAGCTGTTTGAATATTCTGTCAAATTGGCTCACCACATCAATAGGAATCCTGATGTCAGAATGGATAAGGATATAGGGCAGTACACCCACAGGAGCAACTCAAGCACATAAAACATCACGTCTCAAATGTGGCTGAATCATGAATGTTTTTATCAAAAATTTCATATTGGGGTCTCTAACTTGTCATTCAATCATTGTGTGTATATATGAACAGTATTAAAATAAAAAAAAATCTGGTGAGGCACAAAGTTAAAGGGGTGGAAGCAGTGTCAATCATTCTTGGTAGTACATCTGAGTCTCTAAAACATGTGGTTCACTAATTTTCACAAGAAACTTCTCCTGGTATCTGGTCTCTATGTACTTACAGAGAGGTGTTGTAGTATTTATTTAATTCCAGAAATATGTACCTGAGAAGGAACATGACAGAGTGGTAGAGGATGCTTCTCCATTTCAAAAGAGAAGCTATACCTGCAAAATGGCACTCCTACTTTTTTTCAGAATTTCTTGTCACAAGTAGTTTTTTATTAAAAATGTGAGTTTTTCCCAAATGGTTTGCAATGCTCATAGTCAAAGGCAACAAATATAATGATAAAATAATATAATGATGCTTTGAACCAGTCGCATATTACCTGACTGAAAGCAAACTTCTGGAGTACTGTAATTACAGCATCTTCCATTTACTGTAAAATTCAGAAACCAAGCCACAGTTTTAGGGTAGAATCACTGCCAAATAACTGTGAACATATAGTGTTTCATGTTCCTAACAGTGAATGATGCACTTAGGGAGAAAACTCTGAGAAGATGAACTTTAAAATTGCAGATTTTAAAGAAAAACAGAAAAAAAAAAGAAAAAGCAAGTGTTTTTTTGTAAGCTTAAAGGCTTTTACATAAATTTTGAGATAGGCACCATAGACAGCAATTTCTTCTCCCCAAAAAGGATAAAAATATGGCCAAACTCTTCTCCATATCAAGTTGTCATTTGATTTAATGCAAAGAAGCTCACAAAGAAGCTGCTTGTAGGTCTAGTTGTGAGACTGGTACTATATTTATGTTTTGATGAGGTTTTGAAATTTTGCTCTATTTCAGAGGGGCCTAAAAGCTTTTTTAAATATACATGAATAGACTGTGAATCCATTGTGCCTGTTCATCAGCTCAAAATCAGCTAGAAATCACAGCTCATGAGTGCTGCAGACCTTAGCCTATAAAAGAAGAGTGCAGAAGAATTTGTCTTACCTACATTTAGCTATCTACAGCGTAGATGTGTGTGTCTCATCTGTCATCTCTTCATAGCTTACGGACAGAACTGGGTACTGTGCTGTGAATTATCTGAGCCCTCTTATTTATTTACCTTGAGATAAATTTTCCCTTTAGCATACCTATTGACTGTGTAGGGGTGACCAGGCACATGAATGACAGTGCAGGACAGTAAGTCCAACTCTGAGATTTAGAATTTCAGTCTTCTAAGATAATGGTACCCATATGAAACATCAAAATATTGCAATATTCCATGAAACTATAGAACAAAATGGTTCTGGGGAATGTTATTCCCCTTTCACTAGCCTTCCAGCTCTCACACAGGCTGATCTCATGGGTAGTTTTGGATATTTTTTGTGATGAACGTCATCCATGATGGAAGCCACAGGCTGAGATAGTTCTGGAGTCTCCTTGTACAACCTTCTTCTTCAGTTACTCATCTTCTGGGAAGCCAGAGCCCTTCCGCTGACCTGCAAACACTGGGTGGTCTGGCAGCCTGCTACAGAGGGGCAGAGGGATTGCTGCTTGGTGGTAGGGCTGGAAATGGGGTGGGAAAGGGACTGGTTCAGGAGGGAGAACTGAAAACATTTATGTTTCCCCTGGCTAAACTTGCCCTGGAGCAACCATTCCTGGGTTCTGGAGACTGTGACTGCCACTTGAAGGAACATGCAGAGCTTGAAGGAACACTGTGGGACAGAAGATTGTTATAGCAACCAGACTATTAGTACTGATGTGGTATTCACATACTCCCTGTCCTCTTCAGGAAATGGACACTTCTCTTCCTAAATTGCTTGAGTGATTTGAAGTAAGAGAAAACAGGCTTTGATATATCTGTCTTTCAGGAGCAGGGTCTGGTCTCACACAAAACATGGTTGAGACCACATATTTTCTAGAGTTCCCTGGCAATGACCAGCTGTCCATGAGGTGGACTGTGGATTCAGACAGCTCTCATGACCCTAACAGTAAAAGAGATTTCCTGTGATATAGACAGGCCCATGTGGGCAGCATATGTTGAAATTGGCAGTTCTGACATGTGTAAAGAGCCCACTGTTTATATAAGGGCTTTGCACTGAAAGTAGTTTTCATGGAAAAATTGCCATGCTGATGTAATGGAGACTGGTATGTAAGGGATCCACTATAAAACATTTAGAAAAACTTGCAGTACACAGTATTTACGTGATATTTTATGAATAAATCTAAGGAAAATTAAGTGTAAAATAGAAAAAAAGACAGAGATGATATGACTTGTAGTCAGCTACTTGAGTGGTAAGAATCAGCAATAAAAGTCCTTCAGAGGGACTAAGGAAAAACATTGGAAAAAGCAAAATCAAAGAAAATATAGGTGAACTGGGAAATAAAAGTTAAATGAAGATATAAAGTTATGCTTGCTCTCTCTAGTAAAAATCCCCAAGATAATCAGGAAACTTTGCTTAAAAGGTAAGAAAGGAACTGAAGTAGAAAAGCAGGCTAGAACAGGAGGTGAGATTGACACCTATATATTAGCGAGCAGTGCATTGTGTAGAGAGGGAATTAGTGAAGGTGGCCAATAAAGTTCAGAGGCACTTAGTTTTGGTACAGGAGCAGGTGACACACCATATTTATTACTCCTTTTAACCCACCTGGCTCTGACACTCTGTGATGGAAATAGTTTTGTTGGCAAGGGATGTCTATCTCATACATTTTGGTTAGCAGTACCAGATAGCAATCCCTTACCTACACTGAGTAAACAGTATGCCGAGGAAGCATCATAATTTGCTGTTTTTATCAAACAGAAAATCGGGTTTTGTTTGTTTGTTTGTTTGTTTGTTGTTTTGGTTTTTTGTTTGTTTGTTTGGTTTGCTTGTTTTGTTTTGTTTTTTGTTTTTAATTTCAACCAAAAATCTGTATGTTCTTTTGCTGGGAATAATGTTAGATCATATCAGAGAAGACTTGGTTCCTTTGAAACACAGACTGGGAATGCACATCTATAGTTTACCAGTGAAACAGAGTATGCCTACAGTTTGTGAGCAATTTTTAAAACATTGATTAAAATGCTATTCACAGTTATGATTTTAAAATACATACTTTTTAATATGCATTTTTAAAAATAAATGCAATTATGCTTTAAAGAACTTATAATAATACAGCACAATAAAGTATGGATTTTGTTTAATCCCTGTTGAGTAAAATAATGATGGTTCATAGCAGATGGGAAGCTTATTGTATTCAATTAGCATTTAAGATGAACATTTCATTTTATATGTTTTGAGAGAGAGATTTGCATATTCATATATATATATATGCATCACATACATATATGCATCTAAAGCTGGTTTCTTGGTGTCAAAATTTCAGCCACCTGCTGCTTTTGCTTCCTCTAATGTGTTATTGTCCTACAGTAGCAGAACAGTCCTGAAGTTGTCTGTGTAACTGATTAATATTATGCAATACCTACTCAAGACAAATCCAGAGCCACTTGAGCTAATGAGCAGATTCTTGTTGAGTTCCAGGAGCTTTGGAGCAAACCCTCAAGAGATCCCTGTTACTCAACAAATGCACTGGATTTCTGCTGTTATATAACCTCAGATAACAATAAAAAATATGTTCAGAGAATTGGAAACAGGAAGAACAAATCCATCATATTTTAATACGTGTATAAACACATACACATAATGCATTTATCTCTGAAGTAGTAAACTTGCTTTAAAACCTTTCATATATCAATACATATGTCTTTTAAGAATGTACAACTCTCCAACATTTTTTTGTAGGCATTATATCTTTGGGTACTAAATAATTAATCACTTCATCTTACTTTTCAGTAGAGGGCACTCAGAACAAATCATAGATCAAAACAATGTATAAAAGACACTAAACTTAATGCTAGATATTCATTAAAAAACCTCCTGTGTCTTAAACAAGGCTACTATATATTTACATCTGTTTCATATGCTAAACAACTCTGTGAAAAGATAAAACTTTTCAAAACTTGAGCTGTCTCTTGTGCACATTCTTATGTGTTTCACAGCATGATGTAAGCAAGCTATTAAACTTTGAGGAAAAGCAGTTTGTTCCATTTAATGGATTAACTAGCCAGGGTCTAATAAAAAATTTAACAACTTTTTAATGAACTAAGCCTGTCCTCTCTTTCCAGATATAATGAATAGTGTGTATATGTCTTGGCAATAGACATCAATTCCCTTTTTTGGTGCAGATAATTTAAAATATGCAAACTTGAAAACATTCAGGTTTTGTTTCCAGCAAAAACTGATTTGTACACAAGAAGAGTCCTGATTCCTCACTAGCTTTATCTAGTTTTTATACCAGTATAACTCTAATGAATGCAGCTATCACACCATTATAAAAGGAGCAATGCAGTGTAAATCTGGATAAACAGTGTGATTATATTGCATTTAATGTAAAAATACTGCAGATTCAAATGAACAGTATTTTGAATAAAATTCAAGAAAGGAATCAACCTGTGTCACTTAGAAGACTTTTACAAGGGGATGTGAAATGTAACAAGTTTAAGGGATGAAAACTTTTGATACTTTTCAGTTGTTATATAGGAGCTCCATTTTTTTTTCTACAAATAAAAAGTAAAGCCACATTTCTTTGGGGTTTGGGTTTTGCTTTTTCGTACAAGTGTCTAAACATAAAATACATATCTGTAATTTATAAAATGCATGCTTTGTGAGTTAGTACTTACTAACATGAGCCCACAACCTTCAAAAGCACAGAAATGTTCCATGAACTCTTAGTTTTTGTTCAGGAAGGGTTTCTATGCTTAATGGAAATGAAGATCTGTCATCTATTACTTCTGGATTAAACACAGAAAATAGAGGGGGATATGTTCATCTATATCTTCATTGAAAGAAACATCAGTCACGGACTTTATTTCTTTAAACAATAATTTTATACTCTTTTTCTATATTTTTGGCAGTTTTTTTTAATCCTCATGAAATGCTAAAACCGCTCTGTATCTACGGATGATGTACACCAAGACAGCAAATTTCCTTATACCTTTCCCAGTGTGTGATTCAAATTTGATCTGCTGGAGAAGAAGGAAATTCCATCTGCATGGTAATTCTTCACTGGGCATAACATATTGGAAACTGGCCATGCTGAGGTTACTCTCCAGCACACTCTTTTTGAGACCAAGGGACGAGGAGCACTGATATTTGGTACGTCACTAATATGGCACTACCCCTGCCATGCTTGTGATAAGTTTCTATTAAACTAGCACTGGTAATCATCCAGAACCAGACACCAATTCTTTGAGACTAACCACCGGGTATTAGCAGGAAAATTGCAAACTCATTTTATTGCTGAGCTAAATTGGCACCAGGATATGAAGCTGCTTCTGTAGAGGTGAAAAGCTGAAAAACTAATCTACCATGCTGCTAACTGTAAAGGTTTAGTCAGTTCTGAATCTCTGTGTGACATAATTCAAGGCTTTTATTTTTTGAAACATATAACCCTGGTGACTTCGATATTGACTTTAAAGATCATCGTAGAAGAAAGTTTATTATATTATCTTCCCTCCATGTCAGAAAAGTACACACTGTGAAATTAAAGTAACATCATTTCTCATAAAAAGAAGCTAGTCTGTGCTCTGGATTGATTGGGGAAAAAATCTTTATCATAAAGTCATTTAAATGTGTTTTAAAAAATTATGCATTAGGTTTGAAGACTGTGACCTGAAAAGAAATACATATACATGGTTGTGCTCTTTGAAATACTCACATGTGTAAAGTATTTTATGTATATGTGCAAGTATTTTACATTCTTACAATAATACTTAGGGCAGCTGCAGAAATATAAATGCTACATAGAAACATTGAGTAAATTTAGTTCCATATGGCATAGAAGTACCTCACAGCATAAATTCTGACAGGAAGCACTGCACACCCAAGGTACACCTACAGCCCTGGCTTTGTTTCAGACCACGGGAGCAATCCCAGTTGTTCCCATTTTCTGTGCTTTGGTTTGTATCTTGGGATGGTCTCAGAGTTATGAACTGGATTCCACTCTACAGAAGAAAAAAACTGGGAGAAGAGATCCAGGACTGTGTTTAACATCCTATATCCACTACTAAATACTCATTAGTCACTCATTCATTCATCAAGGGCCAACTTAAAAATGTGATGTGGGTATTGGGCTCTCAGCACCAATGGTTTCATCCTATACAACTCTTCTGTTGTGCTGTACTACCTGTAACACAGGCAGTGCCAAAACAACATCAAATCCCTATACTTTAGGTATCTTAACAATTTTCATTAGTATTTCTTGGTCCATAAACCATGCAGAGGCAGTTTATCACAAGCATTCAAAACTGAAAATTATGCCATGTTGGTTGATTTAAAATGTGTATTCAGATCAGACAGTAAGCTTCAAATCCTGATTAACTGAGGATGGGAATTGAATATTTATATTTATAAATGTTTTCCAGAAATATTCTCCAGTGGTCACTTACAGTTCGGTGTTTTATATATTTCTGCCAAAAGGAAGTTTGCTGTAAAAGTCAAACACAAAATGGTTCATGATTATAAGCATTGTGAGAGCAAATTAATCTTCTTAGAAATGGTTTTACATTCTTTACCTAGGACTAATTTGGTCTGCATCTTTCTCAACAATAGGCAACATAGTTTTTGATTGTTTTAATACACATTTATAATGTTAAAATATTAATAACCACAGGCAACTTCATTATTTTCACTTGAAAAATAAAATGTTAATGATGGCTGGAGGAATAATTGTTGTTTTGCATAATAACATCTACTGTAGCCATACAATAAAATACCAAAAGAGAAGAATTTTATCAGTTTTTTTCTAACACAATGCATTTGACATTATTGAAAATATGATTTTGCAAAATGTCTGTTCGTACTTAAATATATATGTCACTGTCCTCATCCAAACACAGCTGTAAACGGTCTTATGTGGATTTTTCTACCAAAATGTCACACCTGCTTAGATAAATGATTAAAAGTGGGAATGCAGAAGAAATTGTAGCTGCCTGCTACATTAAAAAGAGTTTCTGAATGTGCACAAGCTTTGATGGGTGCCTCAACAGCATGGGGTTTTTAAGCTTCAAAAGAAATTTTAAAACTTGCAAACAGCACTCATAATATGGTTAAATTTTATTTTAATTCTTAAATAAAATGGGTTGGGGAAAAAGCAAAGACATTACCCTGTAAAATTTTTCTACATCCCTTTGGCTGGGTCTCTGTGTAGGTACAGTAGATCACCAGTACAAAGCCATTTGGTCTTTGCACTGCTTTATCCAATCTGTATTCAAAAGATTTAGAGATTTAATGGCTCACTTTTTATGGTAGGCATAAAGCAGAACAATTACCAAGCTATGGCAAATTAGTAATGTGTTAATTTTGGCACCTTTTATTTCCCAGTCTTGAGATGGAACTTTTGGAACACCAACTTAGTCCTCACATTTACCTCAAGAGAATATATGCCTAAAGTTCTTGTGTAATGAATATGTTCATTACTCATATGCATATTTTTTTAATCTCATCTTTTATAATTCTATTTAGAGCTTGCCTTGAAATAATACTTTATGGAAGAAGATTTTTAGGACATTACCATGGGTCAGAAACATTAGATTTCAAATCAGATATATCTCAATAATATCAATTCTATCTGACAGTTATGTAGGAAACTAATTGTTCTGCTTCCTCATTTCTAGAACAGAATTAAAAGAACATTGGTCCTAGAACACCTTATGCTTTTTCCTGGCTCTGGAGAAGAGAGAATTCATTCTTTACTGTGACATTGGTGAGGCACTGGAACAGGTTTTCCAGAGAAGTTGTGGATGTCCCATACCTGGAAGTGTTCAAGGTCAGGCTGGATGGAGCTCTGAACAGCATGGTCTAGTGGAAGGTGTCCCTGTCCACGGCAGGAGGTTGGAACTGGATGATCTCTAAAGTCCCTTCCAACCCAAACCATCCTATGGTTCAATGGGTTTGAGCCCACTGAGGGTTTTTATGCCTTCAGGGTAGCTATTGGGCATTTGTAAACTTTCCTATGTTCGAGTTATATTTGACTATAATGTAACAATGTGTGTGTTTATTGCCACAGGTCACTGCAAATATTTCAGCAGAAAATAATGACCCCAAACCCATATTATTTTGTGGATATTCATATTAGAATAATGATGCCAGCACAGGCATGATAAGGATAAGAAAAGAATGCAGTCACAGTGCTATCAGACTGTTTAATACCCGTGTCCATCTAGCTCCCTATCTAATTTCAGACAGTAGCCAGCATTAGGTGCTTTTGGAAAGAATGCACGAAACATGTGGAGTTCTTTGCACTGTCTTTGGGAAAAGAGTGCCAGATCTTTCTCCATCCACCAGCTTCTAATGAGCTTCCTGATTTACAGCCAATTAACTGTGTTGTTGGCTGCCAAAGGACCTCTCACTCCTGAATGTTTCTTTTGAGAGCTACAGTCAGGAGTCTTAAGACCTGTAGGTCCCTGCCTCTGATTTAAGGAAAAAAAAAAATCTCCAGAAGATCATCTATAGTATATACGTGTTTTTATAGATTTCCTAAACAAAACTTCAAATCACAGCACCAAAGCAACCTGACCCAGACTTTTGCTGGTGCAGAGCAGGGTCACCCTGGTCTTATGTGCTCACAACCCAGCCCCTTTGTATCTCAGTCTGGTGGCACAGTGCAAACCCACCCTCAGTGCTGATCCCAAACAATGACTGGAACCATATGAATCATGGCCAGCCCCCTGCCTTTTTTGCTGGAGGGCTAGAGGGAAGAAAGCAGTAACTCTTAGAGAAGAGACTGGATGAAATAGGCAGGCACTGTCATGCTTTAAAGTAATACAAGTTTTTCCAAAGCTCACCTGTCCTTTCTGCTGCTGAGAACTGGAGTCAAATGGCTGCTACTGCTTCTGGGTTGATGAGGCAACAAGATTATTACGCACACAGGCAAAAGAGAATGCTGTTTTCATTTTACAGGATGTAGCAAGATTTTCAACATCAATTCCAGAATTTGTTAGTATTAAGCTTAAAGAAATGAAAAATGGAGTGTGTCTTTCTAGGCGAGGTATTTGCTGTTCCTAATGTCAGGTGGATGCCACCCTGATCAGGCTGCAGCAAAGAAGAGAGAAGGATGTGCAGCTGCATGGTTAAAACCATGTTGTAGATGCAAGAACATCTATTCTGAACCAGGCAGTGCTAGTAGAAGGTTAATTTTTCCCAAAGGAAGGACAGTAAAGCTTCCAGGGCTTCTGCTTTTGAAACTTGTTTTTACTTTATATAAAGGCTCCCAGCTGTATTAATACTGAATTCTTCCAATACTTTCAGAAGTGTGGACATGTACAGGAGTCTACTTCAGTTACAGAACAGAGACTGTACTGAAGTGAATAATTCGGTTAAAAATATGTAATACCAATCAAGTAAGGTAGTAAAAATCTAAGCCTGCCATCACCTTTTTGAAAGGTAGTCAAGTGCTCTAATGCCAGGGACAGGGACTGCAAGAAGCTTTGAGACCAGCTCCAAGAAGCCCAGCAGAGACCTTGATGCTCTGTTACTTTTGATTTGGGACTAGAACCGCCTCTCCCAGGGCAATGGTATAAATTCTAGAGCTGTATGATTTTTTGCCCTAAATTTAGGTCCATCCCGATGCAATGCCTGCTAAATAATGCTGCAAAATCAATCTATCATAAATCTATCAGCTTTCCACTGCTGATCTTTCACACCCATATTTTGCTCCAGGCTGGAGGAATAAGATTATTCCATTCTGCAGGATTTCTGCAGCTGTTTCTGGTTACTCATATGAAGCACCACACCATGTAGCTCCCTAAGTAAGTACAGATTTGGCAATGAGGAAATAGATGTGGCTGTTTAAAGAGTAATGACATTATAGAGGGAATGAAGTTGCCAGAATCTGGCCAACACTTCCAGCATTTGGCAGTAAATTATGCTGGACAATATATACTGAATAAATGGGAGAAAATGCAGGACAAATTTGAAGGTTTCATTCCCCTGTCCTCAGCAGAGGAAGGGGAGGTATAGAGTGACTCTGATGGGCAGCTGGTATCCAGCCAGGGTCAACCCATCACAATACTTTATATATTGCTTTGTTTGTGACCAGCCCTTCTGAGACCAGCAGGGGGAAAAGGAACTATAACAGATAGGACATGATGGCAGGTTGAAATCTTCAGTAGGAAGTATTCAGAAACAAAAGTAGAATTGGCAAAGATGGGTTTAATTTAATTATATAATTTTTGTGTGAAGACCCGGCGTGGCTGCATCTTCAGATATTTTGGCAAGTGTAGCATGCGATTCCATATCTGGGCTAAATCTTTTTGACTGAAAATAACAAATAATTATGCTCAGTATAGGCATGATGACAGGAAAAAGATGAGTTGGGAACTTTTCTTCATCTAAGGCTTTCTAAAAGTGACAGTCAGTGCTGATTTGCCCAAAATCCCAGGTGCAGCTATTAAATAATCTGTTATATGATATCACTTGATTTGAACTTGCTGTAATATTGCTGATGAGAAGATTATATGTAAACGGTAATTCATAAGGCCTGTCACAATCAGCTGAAACAAAACCAATATTCTCTCTGTGCTATAGATTCTACAAAATGATTAGCAAAGTGACAGCTCTAAAAAATGTTCCTGTTAGATTCAGAATGAAAGAACTGCAATGTAATGTGTATTTTGCTGTATAGGAAAGAATAGAATATTATGTATTATCAGGGTTGGGAAAAGCCAGACCTAAGAACTTGTGTAGGGCATTAAACACAAGACCTGAAGGAATTTTGGATGGCATTATGTCTTCCTAACAGTCCAAAACATGCATAACATGTCAGACTGACATTCAATAAAGAAATGAGGCTTCCATATTTCATTTCTCCAAAGCTGGAAAATTTTAAATATTAAAACACAAATAGACTTGATAAACAGGCAAATCATTTTAATTGAATTAAAGAGAGTACTTTCCAAACATTTTAGAGAAAAATAGTAAAGAAGCAAAGTTTGAACACAAAAACCACTAACAGTAGTAGGTGATCAGGGACCTGATCTTTGGCTTCACTGTGAATGACTGTGATGAAACAGAGAAGCTGGAAAGTCAAGATAACTAATCATCTGAAGATTTCCCAGAAGATGTCTCAACATTGGAGATTTAAAAGTTCACTGCAGCAAGGTGATCTTTGTGGCAGAAAAATTGCTCACACTGAGACACTCTGCAGTATCCAAAGGAGCGTCCTTACCTTCTGCACTGTCTGCAAGCAAGAGCAGGCAACTATTTCTAACAACTAGAAAGACACCTATTTAACCATATTAACCTCTGAAGTGCAGCCCAGCAAGCAAGGACACTACTCCAGGGTCTTGATTGGCTTTGGGAGCCTCCTACGGGGATCCAAAGAAATTCGCCTGTAGGTTCATGACTTTATTGCTGTCTTTTCATGCTGAGAGACACAGAAGGTCAGGATCATCATCCTGGAAAGCTGGTTACCAGTCTAACCAGTACAGGAAGCGCAGCACTTTGTTTTATGTGTCTCCACATACAACTCTTCACCTGACAGTTCCAAGTTGAAGAAAGGAAGGCATCTTTAGGCTGCTGTTCTTGTGTGGTTTTTTTTCCCCTTAGAACTGCAGGTAGCTGAGTAGTATTTTATCTGCTAAGTGCCACAGTTACCAGAAGAGTTCACATCCATCTGCTACTGCTTTTTATGTACAGTGGTAAACAGATAATATTCCAAAATTCAGACAATACACAATGGGTTAAATTTGGTGGAAGTATAGGATACAAAAGATTACAAAACCAACCATTATCTGAATAATTTGAAAGAAAACAAAATGGCTACATTTAGTTTATTTTGAGGGTGAAGAGAGTTTATTTTGAGGGGGAGAGGAGCAACCCCTCTTCAGAAGCAGCAACTTTTAAAAGTTTTTACTGGTTTAGCATTGTAAAAAAATTCAGCTGACTCTTCTGAAACAACCTATTTATACTTTAAGAAGTATGCACTAAAACAGAGTTAAATATTCAAGTTTAGAAATTAATATTTTCAAAATCACGTTTAATTTTATTAATGTGCTGTCTGAACTCCAGAGCCTACCTGCTTCCCTTGATCTGTTTTGTATCTTGCCCTATTTTGGTTGAACAGGGATTTGTTTACTTTTTAGGTCCTTTTTTTCACAGAGGACTTTGATTTCATGGGTTTTTCATTTGAAGTGATGATATTGTCTGTGTGTAGTGGGTTTCTTTGTGTTCTGGGCAGTTCAGCAATTTTTAAATATTTGTTAATAAAAGTTATTTTTATTTTGCTTTCTTTCTGGATCAGTTACTTACTCGTTTATCTTTTCTACAGGTCTTTGTGGTTTGTTGTGTTTTCATGAGGATGTAGCACTGAAGTTTATGTTTGGTTACCTTTGATATACTTGGTCATTCTTTTATTTTGTGTGCTTATAAATTTGAAATTATTCCTTTGACTCAATGTAGTTCAATATTTCAGTTTATGATGCATTTAATGGGATTAGAATTTGAGCACCTGTGCCTTCCATGATTAGGATTTAGAGCTATTTGAACAAGGAAGAGGACTAAAGAAACCATCACACTGTTAATGATAAATAGGCTTGATCACAGCGAGGACTATTCCATTAAGGAACTCCATACAAATAAGAATTGTAAAGCAGCCGAGGAAATAATAAAAACTTAGAGCACCTCTTTCCACTATGACTGGTTATTAGTAAATAAGTGAAGTAGGTTTTTTTCTGTGCAGATTTCCTCATCCCCTATTGAATATTTAAGGCCATGAATGAGTTAAGGCTCAGTCAATTTTATTCAATACTCACCTTTATATTAAGATCATATAAGTCTGAAGGTTTAACTCCTGTCTCTTAGAAAATCACTATTTTATCCCCTTCTGTTATCACTGTGGAAGAGTTCAAACACACCTGCACTACATGCTGAACAGCACAGCTTCACAAAAAACAAATTGCATGTGAAAGAGCTGTCTGCATTTTCCTTTTTACTCCTGACTTCTCCATTACAGGCACAGAAACATCACATTGAATTTCGAAACAGCAGGCTCAAACCACAACATCCAGGAATTTGGTGGAAGTTTTGGTTATAACCAAAGAGTGATATCATTCTGGAGCAGAAATGCTCTGAAAACTGTTGGGTTGGACCTTTGGTTTGTATTCTGTGTTCATTATTTGGGGAATTGCTTGTGGGCAGTTTCGCTAGGCCCCGTGGAAAACAGTTTTAAATACCATCAATGAGAGAATCTAAGTTAAGTCTGGGTTTTGACTAAATTCCTTCATGTACTCTGCTACAAACCAAGTCTTTGCAATTCTGTGGGGAGCATTTGGGTATTCAAGGTTCTGACTCACCGTGTTCAGCAAATAGTGTGCAGCCTGAGAAATAACTGTCATTTTAGACATAAAGACAGGAAACTCCTCCAATCTTCTTGCCTTTTATCTACTGAATGCCATTTCATAGATGTAAGTGCTTTTTAGAATTTAGGCAGACTGAAGTTTAAATAAGGTCATCTTGTTCAGCTTTCCCCCTTAAATTTCTAGCAACACTTTATACTGCTAGAAGCACAAAGAAGGGCCTTATTATTCCCTTGACAGGTAATTTCATGCAGAGAAACCGAAATTATGAGTCTGAAGTAATGATGTTTTATCTTGGTACACCATTGGAGAATTTTCCTTCCATAAAATAGGCTAAGAATTTAGCATTCTATATACACAAATTCTCATGATCTGGAGAAGCCAAGGTCATGAGCATACAATAAGGTCCCGTTTAAACTGCTATCTACCTCCACTTCTTTGTTTATTTGATATCTTTTGTAGTGGCTGCAGTAAGATTGTTCCTAGAGGCCAGCACAAAGATGAAGAAGGAAAAATGGGAGTGATGTTCCATTCTACTATACAGAAAAAATGAGGAAATCTCCAGAGCACTTCCTAACATGTTTAGAAAAGACTTTCCATTTGCTCAGGCAAGTAGAGCTGCAGCTCCTTCCTGAGGATGTAGGTGCTTCAGGAATTTACACCAGGCTAAACTAACTGTCCTTTCCTCAGCTTTGTTGGTGGACTGGGACATTTCATCAACCTACATATTCTCATGGTGACCCTGTGTGTTTTATTGCTTTAAATAGAACAAAATATTTGGGCACTCTGTTTCATGGTTGATATGCAGAGATTGTTCTTTGAGAAAAGGACACTTAAGATCAGTACGTGAGCAGCAGATGCATCTGAGTTATCCTTTGTGTTTTCATTTTTACACTAATTTTTCTTGAGCTTCTTCAACTGTGAATGTCAGACTGTCATGTATGAATGATAGTACAGATATATATGTTAGGATTTTATCAAATATAAAGAAAATATTAGCTCTATAACATTCTTATTTAGATGGTGCTTTTCAATTCATTGTGCAGTAGAAACACAATTACACTTAGCTTCAATATAAAATCAGCCAATTTCTAAATTCCCTAAACCATGTACTTTTATAGAATTATTCAGAATGAGTACGTAATTTCACAACCGGCATGTTAAATAAATTAACCACTCAATTATGTAGTATTTTAAAACCCTTCTTAACACCTTTTCTACAAATGCTGTTGAGAACAGGTTTTGCAAAATTATCTCAGCCTAGAGTTACACTTTAGACATTGCTGGAAAGAAAATTTCCAGTTACACAGCTGTGGAAAGACAAAGATTAGGAAGACTTTACAGACAGATAAATCAGCAGGTGAGTCAAAGGAACATCCCTTTAGAGCTGTTGAAGATCTGGCCTTGGCATCGAGTGTGTTCACTGTAAATGCTAACTTAACCTTTCTGGAAAACGGAATCTGAGAGAGAACAGAATATAAACTGCAGCTCCTAGTATCACGTGATTTCTAAAAGCATCTATTACCTTCCCCAATGTCTGTGAGCAACCGCAATGTTTTTGTGTTAAGTCCATGCTGTGTATATGTAAGGAAAGCACCTGCCCTTAATTTCTAAAACGGTTTAAACACCTCTGTGCTTTTTAAAGCTGCAAGAATTTAATTCACTTGCAAAAAGAAATGTTCCTAAAATTGCCATAATTTAACAGTTAGATGGCACAGGTTCCAGAGCACTACAAGCAGGCTACAAAATGCCAGAAGCAGTGTCCCTCTGTGCAGACAGCTTTCCTCCTGTCCTGCCATCAGTTTTCTGGGGGTGATGCAGGCTCATTAAACCACAGAGATTGAAACAAGTAAATAAATAAGTAGAAGTGTAATACAGCAACACTCTTTTGACAGCAACCCTACAGGTACAGTGCCAAAACCTGAGTCGAATCAATCATTAATTACAAGTTTTGCTGGACTTAATGGAATCTGGAAACGTTCTAAGTTGCTCAGGGTAAGTGGTGATGAATGTCAGGATTACAGGGCAAATTTAGCTTTCAGACATATCTACTGCACATTAACTCTGATTTGTCTTTAGATCAAACAAAGAGGACAATTTCAGAGACTACAGGACATGCCCAACTCACATAAATCAATATAGTGCCTATTGAGCTATTGGAGCATTGCTGATTTAGATAGAGAGCAGATCTACTCCTGTATTATCTGTTCATCCTTAAGAGCAAAGTTTTGCCAAGAAAGAGCTGAAGCTAGGACTTTCTAAAAACCCCCAAAGTGCATATAAATCATTTGAGCAGGACATGAGGCTAGAATAATTCAAAGTGTTCACAGACCAGAAAGCAACAGTTGTGAAGGAAGATCTTGCAGGTTGCATTGATGTACATTTCATTTCTGGGTAGAGATAATATCACTGTATTTATCTCATAAAGCCATACACAATTTTTAGTTCTGGCTGTACTAAAAAAATTTTACTGTCACTTTTCTAGTACAAAACCATTTGAAATGGTAATGGAAAGAATTGCTCCAATTAATGGTCTTTTGGATCAAGGGGTGAGGAAAGATAAGGATGCATACAAATTACTAATTGCTGGTATGCAGAATGGTGTTGTAAATAGTATTTTTAAAGGCAGAACCAGAGCATCATAGATTCATTTTTAGACTGACATGTTCATTTGATTTGTAATAGCTTCAAATACACTTCCTTTTAACCCATAATTGATTTTTTTCTCCCTCGGAAATTGCTGTGACACTCCTACCTAAAGTAATTAAAGAATGGAATCAGTATTATAGAATCACTGAATTATAAAATGATTTGGGTTGGAAGGGATCTTTAAAGGTCACTCAATCTAACCTCTGAAATGAGCAGGAACATCTTCAACTGCATCAGGTTGCTCAGAGCCCTGTCCAACCTGACCCTGAATGTTAAAGGTTTATTTACTCAGATCCTCACCCTCTTACATGTGCTAGTGAAGAAATGCTCACCCATTTTTGGGATTTTACATTTCTACAGGAAATAATGCCTTCTCAGTGCTATATGTTCTTACAAGAGAAAAAAACAAGATTGGGAAAGAAAGAGTAGCAATTTGATCCTCTACAATGAAGTCCTTGCTATAATCATCGGGGAAAATATTAGTTTAAGCCAGAAGTGTTGAGGGGATGTGCTATGCAAGAGTCCTCATGTGTTATTCTCCCATTACTTAAATGCTTCACTGAAAAAATTAAAAGCTTTGTTACCTCAGCCCTTGTGAATGACAGACAGATGTTATCAGGCATGTCTTCTATCCTCATGTAAGTGGAGTGATTAGAGATAAACCCTGATGTGATTTACCAAGATTTCTTCCAGGATTTTGAAGGTTAAAATTCATTGAATTTCCACCTGAGCTGGTTACAGGTAAAGAAGGAATTCTATAGGATGGCCTATGGAATGGTATTCTTAGATGTCTGAAGCACACAGATATTTATGAATATGAATTCATTCAGTAATAGCAAGTTTTGTACACTGATTTCTGTTTACTTCATCAGTACAGCTCCACGATTTTATGTAGCAACTAAATTTCAAAATGAATATGAAACTTGGATTGTTAGCCAGGTTCTGTGTCACTGTGGAATTAATTTTGATGATTTTTATGAATGGACTTTTTAATTATAGAAAAAAGGAAAATGAATGGAATTGCCTAAAAAAAACCCCTGTTCCTCACTTGCTTCTTAATGGAGGACAATATTGTTTAAAACCTCCATAACTAACTAAAGGCTTGAGTGCCTGTGCTATTTAAGAAGGAACAATAATACTAATTTCTTTCTGTAGAGCTTCTTAAAAATTTCTCTTTAGACATTTATTATTTAGAAAGTTAAAGAGAAATTTTATGAATTTAGAATATTCTCCCGGAGAACTGCTGCTCCTATGTTTTTCTCTAGGTAAAAATGTTTGTATTATCATTAGTTTCATCTCCCTTTGTCAGGGAAAGAAAATGCATTTCCTATCTTTATAGCTGCTTAAGCAGAATATTTCAATCCTTGTGTTCTGTGGTTTTCAGCTCCAACTACAGGGAGATGCTGCTTTTGGTTGCTGAGATGGAAAGTAATAAATAATTTAATACTATTCTTGTTTTCCTCATTGTCTAAGTCAGCTTAAAAAGTAGAGGGTGACTCTGGCTAATGGCAACTAAGAAGGTTCCTGTTGATGCCAGACTGCCCATCAAGCTCCTTCTGGCTTGCCACTGACAGCTGTTTCCAGAGGTTGGGCAGGGGAACAGATACCCAAAATACTGCATGTACATTGCATGTACTCCAGCACCCAGCTGGAGTCTGCAATACTGCTGCAATATTTTTTCCCCTTTTCCTTATAAATATCACTTAGCATTTAAAATGCAAACCTGCCTTTGAGGACATTTAAAATATTGCTTAGAACTCACTACTTTATATTCCTCAAACCTTAGTACTTTCTTCAGTTTCACTGAATGGGATATGAAGGCCGGCAATCTTGATATGCTGAGCATCAGAGATAGCCAGGTGTTTATGGTGTGTCCTGGTTGCTTTCTTATGGGCTAGAGAAGGTGGTTCCTACCTGCTCTGAACTATGACATTATGACAACAAATGAATTTCTACACAAATAACAGAAAACTTGTGATGTTACTGGGAAAGATTTGTTTAAATACCTAGTGTTCAAGTGGAACACAAATTTCTGACCAGTACAAATAGACTGGTTTCTATGTAAACAAAAAGCTATAAATATGAAAAATGGAAACAGCAGCAGAAAAGGAAAACTGAGATTCTTACTTCAGATGTTGATTTTTGTAATAGGAATCAAAAGTTAAAAGAAGATTCAAAACATTTGCAAGGTACAGGGGAAAAGAAAGTTTTAACAAGACTGTGAACTTTTTATGTTATAGTAATTGACCAAATTCTAGCATAAATGAAGAAGAATAGTTTAGTGGCTTTCTTGTCCCTTCTGTAGAGGGATCTGCTGTTGAAAAGACAGACTATTGGGTTAGACAGACCTCAAAACTACCCTGAGGACAAGTCTTACATGGTTAAGAATGTTCTTGAAATAAACAGATTAGGATGGGAAAGAAAAAAATAAAAAGAAAAACTGCAAAGAGATCAGATGTGAGAAAATCTACCTTGCTTTGCACTGAATTGTTTTTATGCCAGTCTGAGAGATTGGTAACTTTAACTTCATATACAAGTTGCAAAGCCCCAAAGCAATCTGAACCTGCTGGACAATTTGGTCCTTGAAGTCACTCCCTAAACAAACTACAAATAAATGCAGATAGAGACCATCAGGAAAACAGAACAATCTCTTGGCTTTAATAGCTTGCTTTTGAGAATTTCTTTGTTTCTGTCTCACAGGTCTCCATGGTATCTGAGTCCTGGGGTTTGGCCTGAGGCTCTTTTTGAGGAAGAAGTCTAACCCAATCTCTTGCCATATTAGTCTTTGAACAAAGGCAAACTTAAATTTCACACATATATATTTCACAACGTTTATGTGTCATGAGGAGGAGAAATGTGCCTGAGAAGCTGTGCCTGTTTTCTGATCATTAAAGAACTTTTAAAAAAGAAAGGTACTAGGAAAGGAAGGATTGATTTGTGATTAGAGTGTAAGAGTGAGACAGTGGGTGTTGAATCAGTCTGTGGTTCTCTAATACATTTCCTCTACAGATTTAGGAAAAACATTATGGTTTCTGAGCTGTCTGTGTCTCAAAAGACATATGCATACACACACACAAAAGGCTTGGAGGAGGAAATTATTTCTCTTCTATCTATTCTTTTATCCACCTTTCATAAATAACTTCAGTTAGGATTTATCCCTTTCATGCATCTGCCCAGTACCTAGTAAAGCAGCCCCTGGGATTGTTCAGTTCTATTTCATACATGGAAATATTGTAAACCCCAAATATTATAAAAAAGTAAAATAGAAGCTGGTGGGGAGGAAATGCAGAGAATAAGAACTCAATCGGTTGTCAGCAACCTTAAACAGAAAGGATACAAATGGGAGAATGAAAGGAGTAAAAGAGAATCTCACCTTTATTATCCCATAAGAACCTGTGAAAACACCAGTCAGCTTTCAAATATTTTGTCCAGGTCTCAGCTCCAGGGCAATGTATTTTTGGGGGGAACCTTGCTGGATTTTGCCATAGGGTTTGCTGGAAGGAGAATTCCATCTATTGAAGATGTAGTTTATTGTCTTTTCTTGTTTATACAACTAAAATAGAAACAAGGAAAAACACAGCCTTGGTTAACACACCTTTTTCTATTCTTTCTGTTGGAAAGAGTAAGTTATTGTGGGAGTCAAGTGTGGGTTTGTGGGCACCTTGTTTTCCTACAGGACACAGCAAGAAGATTTGAAGCCAGAAACTCATCCCCACCAGCCAGCTGATGCAGGTACAGCTACAACACTGCTGGGGCTCATAGAATTCTGTACCAACCTTGGCCTATGTTAGTCCTGGGCCACTGCCTCAGTGAACAGCAAATGGACTCATCTGCTTTTGGTTGTCAGTAGCTCTGCTTCTGTCAGCTTAGCTCTGCTAAACCAAGAACTCTGTCCTTGAAACAAGCTTAGATTATTTTATAAACATTGCAAGAGAAAATACTGAAGAAACACAAGTCAAAGTGAGCAATATGACAGTAATGTATATCCAACATACTGATTAAACTGTTTATATATACAGATGAAAAATATATCATATTTCATATATACATGCTTGCCTTTAAATAAATTTTTTATACAACACATCTACCTATCTATTTATCTAAGTAAACATCTAAGCAGGGAACAGCTTTCTGATTTCTGGGGTGTTTTAACCAGGATTCAGAAATTTAGAAAATTAACTTGTGTAAGATATGCATTCAGCTGTCAATACATGATAAAAAATTGACATAACTCTCAGCATCAGCATCAGTCCTTTGGAGAGTTCTCCTTATGTAGTTAGGCTAAGAAGTGTTCTGGTAAACTACTAGTCTCAGTATAGGGACTGGAGGGAGAAGCTCTTAAAAACAGTGTAGATATTTTAATTATAATCTAGGGATTTGCCGAGATGGGTAGAGAAATTTACTCCTACATATCTGTGATTGAAAATATAACTAGTAATTAGCTGGTAATGATTTCCCAAACATCCATGTTTGCCTACCTGTGATACTGTGTGTGACTGATGCAGCTGCAGAGAGGCAGACTATGGCTGCAGGCAGGCTGCAGTGCAGCTCATCAAAGGCTGCTCATGGGAGACTGGCCCAGAGAAAGCTTAATTAATTTCCTTAAAAATGATAAACACTGAAGCCAACAGGCAAAGTTTCAGTCTTCAATTAGATTTGCAATGTCACTAGCCTTATTTATAAAGAAAGCTGTTTTTAAGTTTCCTTAATGACACTAGCCTGGTGTCTCAGATTCATCCCAGCACCCTGTCTGCAGCAACAAGCATGGTAGGTGGTGGAGAGTTTTCTGCCACAAGAACTGACTGTGGCAGTGTGCTCCAGGGACAGGTGGCACAGCTAATACAGCTTGGTGTGCAGGCACGAGGACAGGATGACATGACACTGTCAGATATACTCAGATAGCCTTCTGCCATAACTTTAACATATTTCCAGGGTCTACTTTTTGCAGGATTCTATTGATGTGATTGAAATATCTTGGCATGGGGAGTGAGTTAGAAAAAAGTGGAGTGTCAGGTGCTAAGGTATGATGGAATCTGGGCTCTGCTTGCATGGGTCCTTCCTCTGACCAGAATATACTTATCCCCAGATATATTTTACCTTTCATGTTGTGCAATTATGAAACATGAGTAATGCTGGATTAAACTGGGGTAGCAATACAAAAGGCAAAACTATGTTGGTAGAGCTGAGCACACAAGCACTAAACAACGGCCTGTCTCTCCAGTGTTCAGCAGCTGTTTATTTGAAATAATTTTGTGCCCAAGGTTAAGTCTCCACTTAATGACAACAAAATGTAGAAAATGGGAATTCTGGCCACAGGAGATTTGATGATAAACTTTGCTGGAAGAGTTAGATTTTTTCCCTGCTTCAGAGTAGCTGACCAGCACTGCTTGCTTTCCTTTCAGTTCTTTATAGAAGACAGTGTGATGGATCATATCAAATCTGTTTGATCAAACCTACAGTAGCACAGAAAAACAGTAGTTCAATAATTATTAAAATTGCATGGAATAGAATGCTATAACTGCTACTGGATATATCTTAGCCAAGAACATATAAAATTATGAATATCATAGTCCATAAATATTTATCTGGGGGAAAAATCCCACCAATAGAAGCCTTTTTAGTCTAGCAGACACACATATATTCCTGAAAAAATGCAAATACTGTCTTCCTTTTTTATTTTTTTAAATTAATAGAAGGGGTAATTAATCATCAGAATAATTTGTCCCGGGGATGTTTCAGCTTCTCTGTCACTTGGAATTTTAAAGACAAGATTAAAATGTCATCGTGAAAGATTTGCTCTAATCAACCAGAGGCTATTGGACTTGATGCCACAATTAATAGACAAACATCTCTGACCGCAATGAACAAGGAGTTTGGCTGGAAGACCCTTCCTTTTCCTTTTGACCTTGCCACATCTGGCTTTATATTATAAGTCAGAGTGAGCTTCTGAGGTGCTTGAAAAGAGTAAAAGGTATAGACTACAGTTCCTCTGAAATAAGGACTGGACAGTGTGCTGGACAACATGCTCTTGAGGACACTCTGAGTGATGGGATTGGACTAGACAATTTCTGGAGGTCTCTTCTCACCTCAGCTGTTAGGTGGTTCTTTAACATGGTATATTTTTTCCCAGGCTCAAATAATCTTTAACTTTTGGGACCAGCATGCCTCTGCCCACCCTCAAAACAAGTAGAACTGGGGATGCTGTAAAGGTCTTCACAGATGCTTCACAGACGCTCACTGTTTTCCAAAGTGCAGTTTGACAGCTGTGGTAATAATGTATGATGTCATTAGATTGGCAGGCAAAATACCCTTTCAGCCTATCTGTGCATTTCTGTCAGTCATAAATTGTTTAGCCTTTATTAGCTACTAAAGAATCGAACTTCACTGCCTTGACAAGTGCATAGACAGTGGATTAAATCTACAAATAAAATGGTGGAACAGCTGAGAAGATGAGGAGGAAATAATAGAGGCCCTATCCAGCCTTGACAGAGACTCAATAAAGGTCTTATCTGTTCAGCTGATACTGCTTAGATCGGTCTTGGGTTTGGGTCCTGCTGTGTTGGCATAGAGATCTGAGTGGGTCATGGGAGTAGTGGGAGTTGTGGAGAAATTGCCACCAAGCACTCAGGCTGCTGTGTGGTGCTGTCTCCCCTTGGGAGAGGAGACTGGTGCAGTGCCTGGTGAGTGTCCCAGCTGCACACATGTGATCTGGGTTGGTGTTTAAATGCATTGGAAGGCCCTCTGAGGCCAAAACGTGGAGGATCTTATACCTAAACTGTTCTCCAGAGGAGTTGGCTGCCTTGCTGGGCTGAGACTCTCAGCAAGCAGCTGGAAAGCAGGTTATTTTCCCATAGCAGCTAGCTGGAGAGTTCCAATGGAATTTAATTTCATTCTGCAGTGGTTTACTGAAGGCAGTTTCCAATGATATATTGGTTTTAAAGCACTCCCTTTCCAGCTTTGTCTCTCAGGTAACAATTCTTCTGGATCTTCTAGGCCCCTTAAATAAAATATATCTCCTCTATAATTCTTTCCTGTCCCCTAAAAAGAAGTAGGAACAGGCATATGCCTGACTCAGTACTTTTTATGCAACAAGTATCATTACCAAGCAACCATCCCATGAAGCTTTGGCAGAACACAAACTTCTTCAGTCACTAGCCCTTCAAACATCCGAACCAAGATGTGTCAGCAGAAAACATCAGAGAACTAGGTGAAGCAATGCAGTAACACATGATTTTTCCAAATCAATAAATGATTAAGAACAATTACAATACATTAGGACTGTTGTTATCATGATCATTTTCTGAAATGTTGCCCCAAATGAGTGATGCTTACTTGCATGTGAAGAATAATAATATCTATTGGTGAGAGGAGGCAACCTCAGTAATCAGTAATCTAAATATATTTATTATGGCAAGTTCAGTGCATTCTACATGAAATTGGAAGTATATTCACAGGTTCCATCCTTAACTAGAATAAAGAGAGAGATAAGAGACTTGCCAGTTCCAACCAAATGCTCTCCCATCAAGCGCTACAGATAGCAATTCGTACCAGCACAAAGCTACTGTAAAATTTATCTTTACAGTGGCATGGCTGACAGGTCTTCCATATCATGGCCATTAGAATAATGTACTTTGCTCTGCTTCCAAATTTGTGGCTGTGAGGCTTTTTGGAGTCTATGCAAGAGCATAAGCAAAGGTGAAGGATCAACAGGTTTAAGTCATCACAACTCAGTTGGCTGCAGTCAACTGACAGCTGCTGGGGAGTGGTTGTAGGGTGTACTTATATGTGCCCAGTGGCTTAAAGCAGCAGAAGACAAAGTAGTTGGAGACACATATCCCAATACAGTAACATTCCAACTGGAGGACATGACCATCAGCCAAAACAGGCCGGTCAGGCAGGAAGTTTCAAAATGGGTTCCCACTACCTGAAAAGAGGTATTTCTGTATAATCAGCCTTCCCTTTGCTTCTCTGCTGGCCAAAGAAGTTGACATTCTACAGGAGCACAGCTTGTATCCTCACATAAAAAGGTCTTAGAGTCCATCAAATCTCCTTTTAGTCCATAAATAGAAACAGGAGTTAGAGACCTTTGAAAAAGAGAACATAGTTACATACAGTACATTCATCTGGCTAAAAAAGAGATGTGGTGGAAAACAGTGGGTAGATGATGAAGTTACTGGTACTCAAGGTCATGTATTTGCTCAACACTGGTATCTGTTTTGAAAATGTAAATGTTATGAAGTGCATCTGTAAATTATAACATCCAAAATCTTGCCTATGCAGAGGCCATGTTTGTCCTTTCACATGCAAATAAATATCCAAGAGCTAAGAACATCAGTGCCCGAGGTCCATTTGACAGCTGTGTGATTGAATGGGTTTGACAGATCCAGTACCTCACGTGCTATAGATGCAGCATTGAAAAGTGTTTGAAGACTTCATAACACGTTGAAAAAGCCAGAAGAATGATGCTGACCAAATGACTGACTCAAAGGCACAAATTTCTCTTTCTCTTTGATTTCTTGAAGCTGATTCCTGGTAACAAGTTCCTAAGAAGTAATCCTAACTTCCAAAATGTACCAGTTCTCACAAAGAAAGATATTGGAGATATGGTTATAATTTTTGCCCTCTGTGTTTTGTGAGGTAAAGGAATTGTTAAGTAGCTCATTCTATTTTGATCTTTCATGCAAAATTTGTTTGAATGGCCTCTCAGCGAATGCAAAAGGGCGGGAGGAAAACGATCTATGTTATTTCCTTCAGCATTTTGGTGGTTCTAGGGCTGTCTCCTGTCATCATGTATCATGTTTTAATGTGTGATTTAGACTTGGCTTGTGGACCCTGGCTTTTTGAGACGTTGTTGTACCATTTTTATTGGTTGTAATAAAAATCTACAATTCAATTAATGGAACTATACAAATAACATGACTAAAGTAAGTGTTCTGTTTTTTCAGGATCCTACAATAGAAGGTTCACAGAATGGTAAAGGTACTGATGCAGAGGTTCCCTGAAATTTTCTGTGGTGCTTTCAATATATACAGGACATATGTGTTGCCATAATTTATATAAGATGTTGGAAATTTATGTATCTCTTTTTCTGGGTTTATGCCAGGGCTTCCTGTTGCCAAGACAAAAGAAACAAATGACAAAATTGGCTAGTCCTTTTCTATTTCCTTCTAGAATGAAAGAGAACAATTATGTAACATGGCTATAGATTTTTTTCTTGCATTCTCTTTAGAATGTATTATTTTAAATATGATGTTTCATGCAGAACTGCTTGCTTCTAAGTGTGCTTCCTGTGGCATTAAAATGAATACTAAATGTTGTTTAAGGGTGGACCACTGACAAGTTTAACGTTTCTTTGAAAAATCATGTTTTAAAATGACTTATGGTAGCACTGATGCCTGCTAATCTGGACACTGTTTTTCCTGCTCATTATGGCAAACAGGGCCATAAAACTCACCTAATAAAATGTTCTACTGCAGAGATGAAATGCTGCCAAAGCCCAGTCTCTCTTCTCTTTTTTTTTTATTCTGTGTGTCTGTCAATCCTAGAACTATATGGCATGCATGCTTATTATTGCTATTAATATTTTCTTTTTTAGTAATAATTTGTTTTCACAGCAAATAACTTTTTTATGTCATAGTTTTTACTAATTTCTACTGATCTGATATTAAAATATTGTAATAAGAAATTATTCATTGCATTTAGTAAATGTATGTAGAAGTGGAATTTTGAGATCCAGTAAAAATCCTTCTGAAAATAAAGGGAACTGACAAGAATATCATGCCCCAGTGTACTGTAGAAGTAATTTCTAATTTTGGAGTTATTTTCCCTGAAATGATCCCTGAGTTTAGTATACAGAAAGTGTAAATATTTTTGTACTATTCAGAGATCCTAATCAAATCAGTTTTTTTTTATGCAGTTGCATAAAAACTTGCGCATTACTAAAATTGAAATATATTTCCATTTACGTATTCTGGGAAAGGCATTTAATTTTTTTTTCACAATTTTTATCAGAATTGTGTGCAGTTATATGACATATGGATAAAGATTTTATTCAGAGTAACAGAAATTTTCTTATTTTTGTAGAGTTCTCTCCAGTTCAGGTTAGGTAAGGGAGTCCAACAAGTGCGACAGCTTTTCCCACTGACAAGGACATCACTTACATCTGTCTTCAAGTTTTCCTGTGGAACTGTGTATTTAATATTCTTTCTTCTGAAAAGTAATTGCAAAAAAACAAATGAATCACCATGGAATGTCAGTGTCCACTCAGCACTGTTTTGTCACATGGTTTCTCAGCCCCTGTGGATAATAGAAAGGTAATCTCATATATCATTTTCTGTTTCATTTTAGAATACATGATTTCCAGCTTGTCAAGTATAATAAAGATATGACATGTACAATAACCTTTTCTTTCATTGTGAATCAAAATGTATTATAATAAAATAGGCTGGCACAATTCCATCAACCAGAATACTTTAACAAGTAACTTGCTTCAATTAAAAAATAAGTGGAGGAGGAAAAGAATGTCAATTTGTCTTTGAAACCAGGAACAGGCAGAGTCTCATGACACAAATTTTTTTTTTTTTTGTAATTTCAAGACACAGTACATCAGCTAATAAATTAATTATTTATCTAATATGCATTTTAGATGTTTTATTAATTAATTTTTGAGCTTTCTTTGACATGCATGGCTCTATACATTGCATTAAAATGTGGTTAATTCTGCCAGTATCAATCAGCTGTCAAGCAAAGCAAAGTGAATTTCCTGGAGGACTCCAACTCCAGAGAGTCCATGTTCTGCAGAACTTTCATTCTCCAGCAAAACTCAGATTTAAATAAAATGCATGTCTGTCAATTTAAACAACGAGGACAATTTCTGTAGATATTTTTCAAGCATGCATTTCCATAATGTCTTATTTCACCAGAGGACATTATATCACCATATAGTGTATTACCTGCTTTTGCCCAATTCCAGTTAAATTATAATGATAATAATTACTAATGTTAATATTACTGATGTTTCAGGGTCTTCTTAACCAGTATACATGGTAGGAAAACAGCCTTCTCTAACTTCCTGTGAGTTAACCTGGAGATGGGAACCCTTGCCATGAAGATTATCCTCTTGAGAAGAACTAGCCTGTATGAACGCTCTGAGACTTGAGTTTCTGCATGATGTCAGATCTCTAACCATGGAGATCCTGTAGCCTGGGACTTGTCTTTATTAATTCAACTGCTTCTTTCTCCCTCAGTCTCTTCCATTGCTCCTCTTGATCTCTTCACTTCCTTTCCATTACCACTCTTTGTCTTCAGGTACTGACACAAGAAAATTGCCACAGAGTAATAATAAACAGAGATATTGGTGCTCTGCATTTCTGCAAGTTGTCATTTTTTTTGTAAAATATTTCATTTTCCTTTCTTGCAAAGATCATTCATGAACAGGCTTGAAACTGGCAATAATAAGTCCTTGTTAGCTTCTCAAGATCTACCTTTAAAAATAATTATCATTGGTGAGAAAAGAAAGTTACTTTGATATGTAAATATTAAAAAAGGGGGAAAAAATATCAACCTGTGCTCTGCTATGCAGTATTCTCTAACAGAAAAACATGTAACTTCACAGGTGCTTAAAATACCCATAATATTACAGGAAGTTTCAATGAAAAAACATTGCATGACATGCCCAAATGCATTTTGCAACAGATTCATCATCCTTTGTATAGTTATCAAAAAATCTTTTTCATATGAAATAAGCACTCTGATTCACTAGTGTCTCAGAGAAGTATGGTTCAATGGGTATGACATGACATTGGTTATTATGAGAACCAGGTAATATTCTCAGCTTTGCTTGCAGTGAATTTTAGACATGTAATGCTTGAGGTTATCCATTTGTAAAATTGGTTTGATAATACCTGTCCCCACTCACATATCTGTCACAGAGCACTATTATCCATGGTACCTTCAAATAAGGAGGAGGAGCACAGATTTGTTGCAGAAAAGGAAAACCTTTAAGGAGGCGGACAATCCTCCAATAGACTCATCCTTTTAGTCTTCTGGCTCAACAACTGTGCAGTGCTTAACATAGAATTATTCTTCCGTCTGAAAGTACTCCCAGCTGCTATGGTTTCAGGCTTTTCAACATTTGCTACTCCTTAAAATAAGATGAATGTGGCAATTCTGTGTCTGCCATATATTCTCCTCTAGTCAGGGACATGAACAGACTCTAACAGTATCTGCAAGAGTGGCCAGTCATACAGAACTTAGTAAAAAGTACAGTGGCTAAGTGGTTGCAGGAAGGATATAAACTAGCAAAACAAAGGAGAGCTGAGAATGTGGAGTGTACTGCCATGAGTATTCATCTAGACAGTGCAAGCATGGATGGTTTAAAGTATATGGAGATCATGTTGCTTCAGTATTTTATTTTCTGGCTTGAAACAGGAAGATGGTTTCATTGATGAAACTATGATTTTTTAAAAAAATTTTTTTTGCCTGTTACGGAATTAGAATTTGTTTCTCTGGAATTCATTTAAATTACATTTTATAAAACAGAGGGCCATCACTTACAATAGAAACCTGCAACCAGGTACCTGCTGATTGTCAGCTACAATATTAACTACATATTTACTTCTGTAGAAATGTGCCTCTATAGACCTATGTGCACACTTTAAGTCATGAAAATACTTAGATCAACCCTCTGCCCTGCTGTCCTGTTTAGCATTGAATTGCATGGTTTGTCTTTGTTCAGGGCGTATGGACACGACTTGTCTAGGTACTTCAACGTGGGACAGAAGAACTGCCCTAAATCGTGCACAAAATGTACACATTAACTATAGCAGGAAATTTTCGCCTAAAAAGAAACTCTGAAGCTCACCAAGGCAGGAAGAGAAGTGACTTGGTTAGCAACAGTTTGTGCATTAATCCCTGAGATTCAAGAGAACTTTATTTGCCGATTGAGACTCTTCATTTAGGTGGCTGCCCAGAACTCATAATGGAAAATAACATCTGTTCTACAATCCCTCCTATGAAAAGTATCCCTCCCTATTTAGAAACCAATATTCAATTAATTTCAAGTCAGAAGCAACACACTACCTTCTGTAGCCTAGGTGCAAGTGTTGTGTTTGACCTAAGGAGAAGAGATTCAGGGACAGAAGGGTTTTTCCTGGCAATCTTGGTGAAGATCTGAGGTGAAGGCAGCAACCCTTAAGAGTATAGCACCAAATACTTCAGACTCCTCAGACCCTGACATCTCTGCAAAGGTGACCATTTAATACCAGTTACATGATATACATCTCATACCCAAAGAATGAAAAGCATCAGTTCATTTTCAGTAGGTCATAAAACATTCAAGAGCAGATATTCAACCTCAGTCAACTCTGAGGCAGAATGGATCCAGAATTAGAAATCTGCTGACAAGCAGGTGCCTTTGCCACCTGGTAGAAGGAAAACCAGCAGGCTCTCTGGGTTCTGGGATGCAGGGATGCAGCCAGGCATAGCTCTGAGCAACACAGTGGAACACAGCCCTCTCCCTGATAGAAAGCCCTTCCTTTGTGAGGGGCTCATGTGGACATTTTACACTTCACAGCTCCCCAAACATAAATCCTCCCTGGCATACTGAGTAGGAAAAGGACAGAAGGATTGCATGATAATTGAATATGCAACATCTTAGATACCCTGGAAAGACATGAAGCACTTTCATTTATTTTTTCCCAAAGATGAAAGAAACAGAAGTTCAATATAACGAATAATTTTGTATAAAATTGGTGTAAACTTTGCAATAGTTTTAGTTTCACTCAGCCCAACACGTTAGTTAGTTTCCTCCCCTTCCTGTTGGATGTTTCTGCTATTTTCAGGAGATAAAAGATGTTTCACTCCAAAGAAGCAGAAGAAGCCTTTTTATTATTATTTGGAACCACAAATAAGAGAAGTGCTTGAAAACGATTCCAGAGCCAGGCTACCTTGAAATTTATCTGACAGAACTCATGAAACATCTTTATCAAAATCTTCATAACTCACACTCTCAGTTCAGTCCTAGATTGAGAGAACAACAGAGATAGCAATTAACATTTAAAGAAATTGCCTGTTTCCTCCTTACAATTTTAGAAGTTCTGGGGAAGCATACAGTGAGGCACAGGATTTTAGCTTTGCTTTTAATCTAAAGGTTGCAGGGCTTCATTTCTGTTAGAGACAGTGGAATTTATTGGTTAGGAATCTCTACAAACACAAGATTGTTCTGTCAATCCTTCTTTAACGATTGTTGCTATTTTTTTTACCTGTGTCTGGTAAAACTGCAAAAAGATAAAACAGCACAAGGAACAAATTTTTGAAAGATAACTATGACAAATTAAGTAGGTATAATTTTGGATAGTGACAATGTAAGGAAAATCAGGATGATTTTCAGTTTATATTTAGACTGTAACAATACTTGTGCACATATTTTATAGAAGATATGGACATATAAAGGGTGCATTTACAGCTTTGTAGTTTAAAATATGCCATTTTCAATGATTTTAAGACTTCCCACACGAAGCAAAGCAGAAAAATGTGATTAGCCATGAAGAAAAAATGTACCTATGAGTTTTTCTTTTCTTTTAAACAAACTTTTGCTAATACTTCATGCAAATGAAATGAAACCTATCAGAATGCAACCAGAAAATACTTCCGTCTGATGCTTTGACAGCCTTCAAAGTATTACGTTACTTCATTTTTGGAAACTTTTCTGATGTTCAAGTTTGTTATTTGAGGGTGAAGAAACAGCGTCCCGAAGTAAAGAGAGGAACTATGCATATCTACTAAAGATCACTGTGGTGGGCATGAGCTGACTCTCAGTTTAAACAGAAGATTGAACATCTCAAGTGAGTATTTCAGGAAGAAAACAAAAAGCTGGGCTTGGCAGAGAAATGGTGAACATAGAGCTAAGTCCCTGTTATGTGTGCAGCAGTGCAGCAAGCAGCCAGGCCTCTGAATTTCAGGTGAATGAACTGCAAAATCAGGGAATGATTCAATGAAGTCCAATTCTTCTGGGTGTATTCCCTAGAGCAATTAGAAGTGTTATAACTTGAGAATAGCATTAAATCATTAAAAAGTTATAGCCAGAAATGGATCTATATTTAGCTCCCAAATGAAAAATTGCATCAGAATAGAGGCAAGGAGATGGAGTTTCCTGAACTGAACTAGTCCTACACCAGCGAGCAGGAAGCATGAACTGGGCCAGAAATATTCCAGATGGTGAGCATGCCCAACCTGCCTATCCAGCTCTGAAAAGCAGAGAAACTAAGTAAACTTTCTGAGTTTCAGAGAATAATGAAGGAAGAAAAAGAGAGGATAAATGGTGACTGCTATTTGTAAAGATGTCAGTGGAATCTCACAAGCAATTGTTTTCAGAACACTGTAAAAAGCTGAGGGAAACAGAGCTCACACAGAAACAGAAGCTTTAAGCATTACTAGGAGAACTTGGAGGAAGAGGCTATAACTACACTTCATGAATATGGATTCAGGAATACTCACTGGAGTACAGGTTGTATATCACAGTTAAAAAGCTGGAACAATAAATGAGGATATTGGCAGCAGACTGGTGTCATGGTTTAACCCCAGCCCCACACAGGCACTCACTCCCTTCCAGTGGAAAGGGGGAGAACATTGGAAGGGTAAAAGTGAAAAAATTAATGGGCTGAGGTAAAGACATTCAGAAAAAGAAAATAACTAGTACTGTTCTGCTTGCTACTGTGTAAGGAATCATAAGGACAGTGCAGTTTTGTACCTGCAGGATCCTTCCCTGATGATTCTCCTGTGACACCTGAGGAACACTCGAGAAGTAAGGAAAAGCTTTATTATATGTAAGATACTTAACGGATTTTTGAGACAAAAACCCCCCCAAAGACTAAATTGTGTTTTACTAGCACAGAAAACTCAAGTTAACTCTGAGAATGGCTGTTTTCTGCAGGAATTTGACTGATAATAATAAAACATTTGTTAGGAAAGCAACTAACAGGATTTTATGAGTAGCATTACGGTGCAGTAATGAAAGTATGGAAACCCAAAAGTTATTGCCTTGGGCCAGCTGGCCACAAAATGCCAATGTTGGACATGTCTTATGAAAGAATTATGCCCAAAGCAGCACCTGACATCCATACCAATGTGTTACAGAGCCCTAGAAGTGGCAGCAGTTTGGGTATGCAGGGAACAACTTAAAAATAATGAAGAAAACATCAAATAGCTACTAATTTCTGGCTGAGATCTCTTCCCCATAGGCAGAAGTGGTGCATGTAGTGACACCCTCTGCTAGGAAAATATCTAAAGCCTGGTGAACCATACATGCTGCACAGCTCAGTACAGCACTGGAGACCTACTGCCTACCACACAGTGTTCTGAGCTGGGAGAATGTTTTGGGAAAACATTGATAGAAGCTCTGGTCAAAACTGAAACAAGACATTGTAACGAAAATACCTTTCCGCATAAATTTGCACTGCAAAGCCAAAGCCAGTGGAATTGCTTTAAAATGCCAGCTGTAGGGTAGATTTAATTACTAAGATCTGGGTTACCAAGAGTTTTGGAGCATGAAAAAGTAGGAAATAAAACCTCAAATACTGAAAAAATGAGGCTATATAACTAATATAAATCCTGCAGAAGGCAGGCAGTGTTAGTATACCTTGCAAAGGAAGAATAGACTGGAGGAAGTAACTTCTAAATCACGTAGTGTTACTTGTAATCTCTTGAGCGGAGATCAAAAGTGAAGATACTGGAAAACTGGGGTGGTCAATTGTCATCAGATGGATATTTGCAGAGGTTATGAGTTACAACTTTTGTTCACTTAAGGAGGAAGAAAAAGTGGTATCAGAAAATGATTGACAACAATAAAAAGTTAAAGCACTTGTTTTCATTGTTGCATTAAAGAATCAGTAAGCAAAACAAATCCTAAAAACCTGGCATAAACAATACCAACCAAACATAAATTTCCAGCTTACATTAAAGCTATGCTTTCATTGCCATTCTTTATTTGTTCTTTTTCAGTCTGGTTTCCTATTCTCATTGTCTGCAAGCACATGTACCTGCTGTTTATAATAAATTCTGAATCCTTTTGCTGGTTTAAATCACGTTTGCCAAGGGAATACAAGTTTCATATGTGGTGCATTCCTATGACAGAGTGAAAACAGGCAGCCAGCTACGAGTATATTAATATGTCCTGTGGAAAAGACTGCAGTCTGTGCTCACTGCTTTTGAGCTAGCCCCGAATCTACGTTAGTGTTTGTGCAAGAGGCACAAAGTCAAGCCAACTCGACTGCCCTTGACTGCTGCCCCCTTAATTACCCAATGCAAGATATTGTTTGATTGGGGAATATGCATCAGGGGAACAAGACATACTGCTATTTTTAAGGTTTATATATTTGATTACTCTTGATTGCAGGCTTGAGGGCTCTAAGGAGGCATGAGACTGAGGCTGAGATTCTCCTGTGTTTAGCTTTAGGTTTAAGCTTCTTGCACCAAGGTAGGTTATGCTCTGTTAGTTTAGGAAGTTCTTATGGTCTGGTTTCTGCAGAGTTTCATGCAGCATTTACTGTTTAATATTCTAGCCATATTCCATATTTAGAGGCATTGATAGTTCTTCTTTGTTATCAGTTTTCCATTTTGTAAAGTGACATGTGCTTCTGAAAGCAAATAATATATACCTTGTCTATAGAGTATCCTTCAAATATGCTATGCATAGTGTTCAGGTACATAAAATATCATTTTCTCTCCTTGTTCTCCACTTATGGGTTCAAATACAAATATTTAACCTTTTAAAATCTTATTAAGCTTGCACTATATAAACACTACACTCAAAGCCATCCTTTCCTTACAAATACCTCATTTCAGTAGTGCTGAAAATAGCAGTGTCTGCAATCTATGCAGAAGAGCAAATGGTGATGTTATGTTCATCTTGTGTATTTGATGGCAGGATCTGGGCACTGCTATTCCCTTGGCTGACGTATCTTAGTCTCAGCTAAACCATATCATTTCTCCTTGCTCAGGGAAGTAGAAATCTAAAAGTTCTATCCACTTGTCTCAGATCTCACAAGGATTTCTTTGTGCCAGGTTTGATAAAAAGCCCTTTGCAACTTCCTCCAGATTTCAGACAAATCTGTTGCTTTCTACCTCAAGGCATCACAACTTCCTCAAATTACTTTTTTTCAACTTTCTTGCTGCTTCCCTAAACTTTTGGACTTTTCTAGACATTTTTCTGCAAAGAAACCAATTGTAAGCCTTCCAATTAGAAATGGAATCATCTTATCTTTTTTTAAAAGGTCAGATATGTGAATATTATAGCAAAGAAATTATCCTACTTTCAATAATTTGGCCAAGGAATAACTAAATTATGACTATTACTGAGAAAGAAAATACTGTTCATAGAGACATTCTCAAAAATATTTTAATTTTCCACTTGCATTTACCTCCAGTAGCTTGTATGTCTCCAGAGCTCTCGCTGTCCCTTTTTGTATCAAGCACTGCTGGCCCAAATACAATTTCCAAGACTTAGATTTGGGTTATAGGACACCAGCTTCCTCTGAAAGGGTCAATTTTCCATATAATACAGGGCCGTCTATTAAACATGGCACTATAAATTTTCTATGATAAAATTGTGGCCATACAGGAAAAACTATACTGTCTTGACAGCATGAATTTATTGATACCCCTCAAAACATGCTGCTTTGGCTCCTTATTTTTAAACCCATATCATGCAAACTGCTTTAAGAAACCCATAAAATATTTGGAGGTTTTGTCCAGATTAAATTCCTCAAACATTCAGTGCTTAGGTCCCCAGCATTACCATCATACTACAGCATATGAATTTTTTCATGTGACATGTGCAGTTCATCTTGGCTGCACTAAATTAGGAACACCACACAGATCCCTTACTAATTTATTGCTTTTTCCCCTATCGTATTTCAAAGAGCATTCAGAAATGCAAAGACATTTCAAAATTAAATCAAATAAAAAACCTAATTAGCTAATGCTTCTACATACCTCCAAGGGTCCAGTGCTGCTTAAGCAAGGTCTCTGAAGATCCTGCCTCTTCCCTACCTATAAGTCATTCAAAACAGAGTTGGTAGACAGATTATCTATATCCAGTAAGTCAAGAGCTAATTAAAATATATCCAGATGGGCATAGACACCAAGAATACTGAATTTAAAAACTAGGAGAAAAAAAAGAGGTTGTATTTTGATGAGATCATATTTTGATTAAACCCATCAAAACTCATCATTTCAGAAATGCAGAAGATCGTGAAATCTGAAAATTATTTCTGATTTAAATTTAATAAAAATTAAATATGTGTTTCCTCCCAGAAAAATGACTTTCCAAAGGCTTTTTTACCCGAGTGCCCAGTATGTCATTTGAACTAATAAAAATTTTAATTTTACATCGTCATTCGCTTTATTAAGATTGCATTTATTATTTTAAGTGCTTTTCTAGTATTTCACTAATGGTAAAGCACCTCCTTAAGTTTTCTCTATTTCACAAGTGTCAAGCTGCTTCATTAAAATATGAGTGGAATAATCATAGAATCATCTAGGTTGAAAAAGACCTTCAGGATCATCAAGATCAGACACAAACCTAACACAGCCAAGCCCACCATTAAACCATGTCCCCAAGTGCCACATCTACATGTCTTTAAAATACCTCCCGGGATAGTGACTCAACCACCTCCCTGTGAAGCCTGTACAATGTTTGACAACTCTCTGTGAGGAAATTTTTTCTAATATCCAATCTAAACCTTCCCTGGTGCAACTTGAGACCATTTCCTCTCGTCCTATCATTTGCTACTTGGGAACAGAGACCTACAGGGCAATTGTTCGTCACGATTTTGAAAGTTAAAAAAGCCTTAGTAAATCATATTCCAGTTATTTTACTAATCACCCATTTCAACACTGAAAATACCAATGCATAATGCTGACATTTCATGACAAGCAATGCAAAATTATGTTTTGAATTTAACACATTTTGATATTTGACTAAGTAATCTGTTAGAGGAACCCTTTTCATTTAAAAGTTTTTCAAGGAAATCTGTTTTGATATATATCTGAGAGTCAGAAAAAAAAAGGTTCAATAGAAAACAGTTTCCTGATGAAAAATGCCATCTCCAGATGAGAGAGAACCCCTATTAACACAGAGCACTGACACAATGTCAACTTAGAGGAAGTTAAAAGTTTTTTGAATAATATCTTTGCTTTTCCCTTATGTCTGAGCAAATTTTATCTGCTCACTAGAAACTAAGCAGAAAGTCTTGTAATAGATCATTCAAGTTTGCTTTTCAGGTTTGCATTCCAACGAACTTCAAATTTTAGGAAGCAGACTGGCAATGACAGCATAGACAGTGATCGATGAAGGGTCATTACAAAAAGTATTACATTAACATTATGCTAAATTCTTAATGAAAGTTGCATTGAAGAGATGATTTTCTTTAGAAGAATGCAAAAGAGATACAGTCAAAGATCATAAGTGTAACAAAAATAACTAAATGAGCCTGTTATTCACAAAAAACTGTTGCTCAAGCATATATTAACTTCCCTAATTACTTAACAAGCCTTGACAAATGCAATTATTCACAAAATTTAAATAGCTGTTGCAATGAATAATGCTTTGACAGCATGGCAAACAGAATAAAACTCTTCTTCTATCTGCAGTTTTCAGGACTTTTATCCTCGTGACTATTAAGTGCAGTTAAGATTTGCAGACTTCTGTTCTGGTAACAGGTTCTGACCTTTTGACACCTATATCTACAGCTTTAGATTTATTGATTCTTATTGATAGCAGCTGTGACAGCAGAGAGCTCTTATGGATTGTGCAGAAGGTCCATTTCTTGCCTAGTTTCTCTTGACTGCACTGAAGTCCACACTGCTGTGAAAAAACTACAGACAGTACTCATACCAGTGCAATGATTACTCATTGAAATCTATGCAAACACCAGTCAGAGCAGTGGTTGTTGTGTGCTCTTATCCTGAAAGGATGGCTCTGTTCAACACATTCCCTTCTGAAGAATAATTTTTTTTGCTGCTTTGCTTTGAACTATTCGGAGGAAACTTTATCTGAATTGAAGCCTTAGAAGGACAGGATGTAGGTTTGTTTAAAGATCCACTTTTCACAAAAGTAGTGCTGTATTGATCCCCTGAAAATGACAGATATACACTAGTAGATATATACTAGTATTTCCACTTTTCAGTGATTATGTGGTAGATACAGGGAATAAACAATTTTTCTGCTGCAGTAAGACAGTGTGAGATTTTTGGTATCATGCTCCGCTCTGCTTTACTCCATCTCTACTCTTTATAGCATATCTATTTTTATTACACATCACATTAAACAAAATACAGCATTCATCTTTCACAATCCTAAACAAGCTATAAGAATTCAGGCTAATAGGAACAGTACTTTAAACTCACATCCATTTATTTCTCTCTCCTTTACTGTTACCTTCATCTAGGTAGCTCAATAGGAAAGGAGACAACCTGAGAGTCTGGAATGAGATTTTTGGTTTAGCGTTCACTGACCCTTTTAGAGTAAAAACTCTGGAGTACTACACATTTCAGTCTTGTGCCTTGGCTTCAGGCAGAGCTGGTGTTCTGACTGTTCTCTCTCTGTTATAGTGAGAGCTGTTCCCTTTGAATAAAATACTTGCTTCAGAAGAGTAACAAACTTGTCACGTGTCTATACCAACCCTAATCTTACAGGACAAGTTATCATTAATCCTGTGTGTAAGATGTATGATCAATCTGAAATACTCAAAATTACCCAAATTGAATGGAAAGAGGGGAATTGGAATACACTGATTTCTGTTCCATGAAAAAAATTTGAAATCTGCAGCAGTTCAATGTGCAATTTTCCCCAAATGGCTGTTATTCTTAGATGAGAATAAATATATCTAAATGGGAATTTTGAACCTAGTCTCTCAAACTCTATTTCAGTCTTGCAGATCTCAAAATATCTTGTAAATTTCAATCTCAGTCACATTATAAATTACCATGACTCAAAAGGAGTAGATCTTAGAGATGAAACCTCTGGTGCTGTGGGTGCAGTGAACACACCACACATGGTTTTGGAGGGGAAGTGCCTGAAGCAGGGCTCCAGTCTGGTCCTGTTTTCTTGACTTATCTTGACTCTTAACCTGTGGCCCACTAACAATTGGTGAACATCTTCCAGTTTAGTTTAATTTGAAAAGAGTGAGTTCATCTCATGAGGTTGTGGGTTCATCTGTAAAGAAACCAGGTCATGCACTCCAAAACTCTGTGGTGGGAACCAAAGTGCAGAAAATGGTGATGACCAGGAGAAGAAATTCAAAAGCAGTCACAGTTGATCTCAACTGCAAATCTAATGCAGACTCCGCCTGGCTTGATCTTAACACCTGCCACCTTCCAAACAAAGACAAAAGAGAAACCAAGTTTATGACATTTATGCCTACTCAGTGAATATGCTTCAGTTATACCATAATCTATGAAAAGAATCTGTGGGAGTATATTGAAGATATTGAATGTGGAATAAAAATAATATAATTTATAAAGAACAATTTATAACAGTACAGTGTTTAAAATGCTCTTCTTTCTGAAAAAGAAACACTTTAATTGGTATAATTAAATTTTGTATATTTTGGGATCAAATCTCTGGATTACAGAAAAGCTCTGTCTGGACAGACATCGAGATACCAAATCTATGAAACTGAGGCTTGTATTCCTCAAACATCATAAAGATTAATAAAAGCAACAAGGTCTAAACTCATCTGCAGATAGGTTTCCTTTGAACTCTATCTCCAGTGACAACAGGTACAACCCATCAGGAGCAGAGAAATTGTCTAGAAGTCACAGATGAAAATTTAGCAAGCAATTATTTGATGAGGTGCATGAAGGAATCAAGCCTCAGTCACTTCAGCACAGCTACTCTTAGTCTGTGGGGCTGCCCTTTATTTTGTCACTGGAGCCAGGAAATCCATACCAAAAAACAGGTCTAAAATTACTTTCCAGAACTACTTTAACTCCCATTTCTTTACTGGTATTTTGTATTTTTATTCTGTCCTAACTAGCCATGTGTTTTACCTATTAGTCTACAATGTTTCAGTCTCAATGGTTTCATAAGGGAAAACAGATCTACAAGTTTTCTGAATCTGAACCCTTGGTCTTAGTCTACAATATTCATCACCAAAGTATATACCAAATGCATACATACATTTTTAAGCTGTTAAGGCAAACGTAAACTTCAATAATAACTTGTTTCTGCAATGTAGAAAATATTTTCTACATTGTCTTAGGCCATTTGACCAAATCTTGATTATTGTTTTTTCCTGAGGATAAGTTTGAAATATCTATTATTTAGCATATAATGTGTTTAAGTGTAACTATTTTTAAAAATACCTACTTAGTTTATCTATAAATATCTTGAGCATACTAAAATATCACAAGCAAGAACCCATTGATAAAACTCTGTTAATGAAAAGAAATTAAAATTAGCTAGACAGTTAATTTTCAGAACTATTTTTTCCTCAAAAGAAAAACAGGTTAGTGTTTTTCTTCGACATTTTTCAGTATGAAAGTATTGCATAGCATGCAAAGTTTTCTATACAGTTTTAAGGATGTTGGATGGAGAGGAATTAAATTATGAAATGAAAATTAAATTATGAGACATCTTCCATTAGTACAGAAATATTCCCAGCAATGTTATTTATATAAAATATGTCCTTCCTGATAATCACATCATAAACAAGGCAGCTACTTATTGCCTTTTTTATTAAGTTAATTTATTATTGCAGACTCAGAGACAAGGGTCTCTGTAAATGTGTGAGCAAGACTGTAGAGGCACAGATATATAGTATCTAAAACAACTTATTGAGGAATTTCAGAGTATGATTGTCCATTGCTGCTTATCCTGCAACGGTACACTGAAAGGAGAGTAGATTTTTTTAGCTTCAAATTAAGCCAGATCTTTTTATAACAAGTCCTTAAAAGCCCAGAATCAGTGCACCAAGGATTTCAAAGAAAATGGCAATCATCTTTTCTGAGATTGACCACAGCTCAGCTCCCTGTAGTCTGCATCCCTGATCCACAGAGGCTGATTGTGCCCTCAGGACAGGGTAATAATGAAGTCACATGCTCTGTCTGTGGAGCACTGAGCCCCAAGGGTATGTGGGACAGCTTTTCCCACAGATCTGTCACAAAGACTTCTTATCTGCACTGATCTTGTTAAAGATGGGATTTTCAAAGCAGGTGAGTTAGACTAGCTACATAAATCTCACTGTGATTCATTGGACCTTGCTTCCCTGATTCCTTTGAAAAATCCCAGATCACAATAAAGTGATAGAATTTACACTACCTGTTTATACAGCTTTTATTATAATGTCTCATGATTAATGTTGAAGAATGAGAAACAGTTAACAAAAATACCTAAAAGCTCAAGTTGTGCAATGTATACGGACCTAGCATTCATGAGTCAGGAATTTTTGGTGACTCTGTCACACGTATAAACATTAAGCAAAAAAAATATATATCCAATTTTTGAGCATCCACAGATGTGATGTTGCTTATATCACGAGTTGTGGCACATTGCAGTATAAAATAAGCTCTTTAAGAAATCCACAGCTATACGTGCATTTAATGTGGAATTCAGATGCATCCAGAAACAATGTGTTCGAATCTGAGGGGTGATGTGTTTTCTACTGTGAAGAATTATGGGGCTGATTTCTTTAACATCTATAAAAGGTTTTAAGTTTGGAGACACCAAGGGAAGTTTCTTATGTCCCCTATCCCAAGAGGGTACTTATATCCCCTGAATGTCTGTGTAACAACTTCCATGAACCCAAAGACTGCTTCTTTCTTGACGAATTCTTTGTTAAAATTTTGAAACCAGGGAACAGCAATCAGAAGACTGCTAAGGAAAAACAAGAAAAGAACTATTCAATATACATCCATTACAGAAAATTGTTAGTGAAAAGAGGATTATTATGACGATTATCACATGAGTAACAAAGCAAGCAAGAAATAGGCTGAAAGGAAGATATTTATATCGCATTGCAATAAAAACTACTGTGCTAGCAGGAAGTTTTACCACAATTCTGGAGATTTTTTTCTTTCTTTCCTCAGAGTAACTATTAAAGTAAAGAAGTATACTGATGGCATTTGTTCATGATACAGAGCAGTCAGGGAGAATTACAGAATCACAGATTGGGTCGGGTTGGAAGTATCACAGTGGGATAATGTGGTCCAGCCTCCCTGCTCAAGCAGGGTCACCCTAGAGCACATTGCACAGAATTGCACAGCACTGACTGACAGATCACAGAGATCCTAATTTGCAAACATATGTTAAAGCTTTCATGAAGTTTAAAAATCAATATTTTTGCAGAGTCCATTCATTTTGTTGATATTAGATGCCTTAAAGACAGAGATTAAAGAAATAGGATGAACTTTCATATTGTAAAATGAAAACACCTCCATGAGAAATTAATAATGAAGACTGAGGAGTTACCAGTTAGAAAATACAAAGGTGCTGAAAGGTTTGGAGGCAGAGGTAGCTCTAAATTTTCCATCTCTCTGTAACTCCTGCTGTGATTGGGATTGAGAAAAGAAGGTATTTCTGTGTCAAGATGATGGTAGATATCCTGCCGAGGTGTCAAGTCTTGACATTCATATGAGGAACTAGCAAATTTTATTTTGGAGCTCTGGTTCTCCAAATAAAATAAAGAAAGAAGCAACAAGATGAGTTCATAGCATGGATCTCAAAGAAGAACTGCTCAACAATTTGTCGGAACAGAAAACCTCTAAGTTTTAATTAGATTTAATTTAATTAACCTTTGATTTAATCAGTTGAATAAATTTCTAAAACTGCATTGGTTAAATATGAGAGAGGGAGAAGACTAATTTATGTCAATTAATAATGGTCTGAGGAAAATAAAAGCTAGATAACTACAAATACAGTTTTATTAACAGTTAGCTTACAGCTTGTAATAATCAAAGAACAGACATTCTGAAATATCCTTCCTACAGTGGACATCTAACTGATTTTAAGTGAGAATTTTGTGCGTATGTGAAATATTATGGATATTTTTACCTGTATCAGCAAGAGACATCACTAGAGGACCCAATGGGTCTGCTTAAATCTATTGTTCTTTGAAAAACCAGTCATTCCACTGATTGCTCTGAGGCAATTCGGGAGCAGCAAAGTGATACATTATGTACACTCAGCAAAATGTTTTAATTTCCCTGGTGCCCCAGTGTTCATGCAGCACATTCTCTATGTTTCAGTAATATTTTTCAATAATTACATTTCTCTAATAACTGCAAGAATTTATAAAATATCTTCATTTCATTAATTTAGCAGCCAGTGTAGAATTTTAAGCAGCAAGTGTTACCAAACTTCAGTGGCTTTGCAGATGTTGTGATGAGTAGAATTAGTGAATTGAGGCATATTAGTTAAAGTAGCATGCAATTAGTCACACTCAATTACATTTGTTTGTTTGGATAAAACTGGGAAAAAATCAATTTCAACAACATGAAGAGAACTTTAGATGATCTTTTATGCTGTCTTTGTAGAGCATCTCATCTTCCATCCTCTTGGCTCTTACCTATCCCTGAGAATTTGAATTATTTTCCAACATTTCTTTACCTTCCACCCTGACTCCGTGTCTGCTGATACCACAAATAAATTTCTGTCAACCACTTTCTAACCAAAACTGCATCTTTTTTTTTTTTTTTCATACAATGCTTTTCTGAACCTTGTTTAACTTGTGCACCTAACTGTGAGCCTGTCCCCATTGAAACTGTGAGTGGGACTGAGACAGAAAGCACAGAGGATTAACATTATGTAAAGAGAGAGAGCTCGTACTCTTTCTCTGAGCCAAGGTTTCCTAAATCTTGCACAATCAGATAAGTGCAGTAAATGGGCAGAAACCTTTTTTTTTGTTCACGTGGTATATTTTTAACTTTGTTCAAGAGGAGAGATGCTCCTTTTTCATGCAAATCCCAGACACTGCTCCATGATACAGGAAAAATAAAAGTCACATCACAGAAACACAGAATCGTCAAGATTGGAAGAGACCTTCAAGATCATCTAGACCAACCATCAACCCAGCAACAAACACCATGATCACTCCTAATCCATAGCCCCAAGTGCCACATCCAGACACATCCTGAACACTTCAATATCTATTTGAGAATTTTCGTTGTATAGGCTAATGCACAAAGCATACCACAGTTGTTAATTTGACCTCATCTGTCAAACTTTGATGGCTTCAGGGGCAGGAGGCTATGGGTTGTGACTGGAAGGTCTCAAGTAGTTGGAACAGAACATTTACATGAACAACAGCCTTAAGAAGAAAGAACTGCAAAAATGCTAACCCCATGAAAGTGCACATTTGTGTGCTGTGTGCCTGTGCTTGTGTTGGAATATATGAATGCATCTAGGCTTAACTGTAATTAAAATCTGGATTAGTATTTAAATAAAAGTATGTCTTCTTATTCATTAGCCTTGTATGCTCGTTTCAGAATTGTCCATATTTTTCAATTGATTCAGCATTTCTTATTTGATGTGGAAAGCCACAGAATAACTGAAACCAACACTATTTTTAACAAATAACAATACTCATTAACTGGAAGAAGGTCATTATACTGTGCAATTCCCTGCTGCTTTGTTATTTTCATAATCAGTTTACATAATGAGATTTGAGAAATCCTACAAATTGTACACTGTTTACTAAAACAAGCATGAAGTGTTTAGTTTAACTCAAGCACAAAATTATAATATTTCATCACAGTAATTAGAGTTATTTTGCAGCATCTGCATATCAGAACCTTGTTGCTTCATGTACGATTAACACATCATTAAAAGCAAGCACATTACAAACTGGAGATACAAAAACAAATATCATCCTGGAGAACTTCTCATTTTAAATGTCAGTCAAATGCAAACAAAGGTCAGAGGGACGTGAATCCATATTTGGGCTGACAACAGGCTGCTAATTTTAAGATGCGTAAGATCACATCTGTGCTTACTGCAATGAACTGGCACAGTCCTGTGAGAAAGAGTTTGTTTCTCCCTGGGCCCTCTCTGTGGCTCAAAAGTGGCCATTACCTTCTGCTGTATTAAGTCCTTCTCAAGCTGTTCCATGTGGAAAAAGTCATACCCAACTGTACTGGGTTGTTTGTTGGATAAACATTTTCATCTAATGGGTCTGTTTAACGTGCCTTTGATAACACAGGTTACAGGACAAGCTGCTCCATCATCTGAGGCTTGAGAATCACTGTTAATAATTCATGTATATTAACCTTCCCTGATGTTTGGCATATTCCTCCTGGCTGGGCTGGCATCCTCTTCCCGAACAGTGACGAGAATGTCAACAGGGCACCAAGGAAGAAGGAATGGTTGTGGACCAAGGATTCACCATTGCTAAGTTCCCCACTCCTTTCACTAGTTCAGAGTGGATGTGTCTATACTGTCCCTTATTGGGAGTGATCTTTGCCTTCATGCCCATCCTACTGATCTTTCAAGGATGGGGTCAGGTGAGGTATCACCTGTCAGAATCATCACAACATAGCAGGAAAAACTGCTTCCAGGACTCCTGGGATATGCACAAGTATTCAAAACATGAGAATTGCCCTAGATTTTTGAGTTATTCCAACTTTGAATTATTATGATCAGGTTAATTTGCCCCAGATAGTGAAGAGACTTCTCTGCAATGACTGAAAACAGAATTTTAATAGCACAAAGCATTAAGAATATATAGGGTACTCTCAGGCATGTTTCAAGAGTAACAAGGTGCACATGAGAGCTTTAGGATGGCTAGAATGCAGAATAAATCAAAGTTCATGTGACCTTATCCATACAACAAATTACTAGAAGGGCCCAGAACAGGTTGCTTCGCAAATGATTTCCAAGTTTCATTTTACAGAAAGCTAATTTAATGACACCAAAAGAGAATTTTAGAATGCTTTCAAAATTACACTATGTTGCTGACTATGCATTTAGCATTTGAACTTGTTGCTTAGTGCCAATTTATTAAGATGTATAGACATAGTGGAAGCCACCAAATACTTAAATTCTCTCTAGAGCCCTCTAATATTGCTCAGATTCCAAGCAGAGAACATTACCTACTGTCTGTGTCCTTGTTTGTCCATTAAAATGTGCAGTGAAAGAAGCAGAAACCTTGTAGTAGAAAGATTTAGCAGTAGGAATAGCGTAAATAAAATTAAGGGGTCCTAACCCGATCTGGGCCCCAGTGTCAAGTCTCCATTCCAAGATATGTGCTCCCTGCCAATGGTGTATTGATTAATACTGTCTTTACAGGAAATAATGAGTTTAGCCTACCTCCAAAAATGGAAAGCAAACCATAACCAAAACTGAAGGGAAATTTGCTTCATTTAGTCATGGCTCTACCTTTCTTTATCCTTCATCTTGCTGATTAAGTGCTTCAATCCCTTCCTCGTCTGGTGACAATTTGACCTCTGTTTAGTGTGTTCCCTGCAAATCTGAATGAGTCAGAGGTGGCCCCAGCTGTTCACAGTCAGGCTGGCAAACGACCGCCCACTCTCCTGGTCATGAGCTCAGTGGAGACTGGACCTTCTGAGTTCATCTGAGTCAGGGAACACTTGGGTGATATTAGCACTTGGAAAACTACTGAGAGTACTCTTCAGTCAGGTTGTTTACCTCAACTCATGGTCCCACTGAAATCACAGGAGTGCTAGGCAGGAGCTGGAGTGTTCTGTGCCTGGCCAAAATCTTGTATAAGGATGATATTGAGTGTAAAACACAAACTTGATTTGATTTGATTCAGGTGGAGTATTCTTTTGTGATATAGCTTAAAACTTGATTCTGAGAAACTAGAAACTCACAGGGCTTCAAATCTTGTGGCCAAAGTGCTTCAGAGAGTTCTTGTATTTTCTCATTCCAAACAGTCAACAAATACACCAAGCAGAACAAACTTTTTCTCTCAAGGTGGAATCTAGAGGTCTAGATAAAAGCCAAGCTCATTAAATACTGTTTTGATGGTTAATGAACATATATTAGCAGGTTGTTGGATAGATGTGTATAAATTTGCTCTTGATGTTTTCCTGCAATGAACTACTAAAGAATGTTTTTTCTGACAACTCTTTAATGCCTTAGTTCAACTGAATGCAAATCAAGTGCAGTGAGAATATGATTTTTTTGAATTGCTGATCTTCTTCAGCATCTCATTTCTTTAACTATCAGCCCAGTTATTTTGTCTTATAGCAACAAAAGATTTTCTTTGAATACAGAATCATAGAGCCTCAGAATTGCTGGGGTGTTAATGCACGTGTAGTTTGGATGTTCTCTAGTCATTCTCCCCTACTATACAGCTGAGTTTTGAAAATCTCCAACAATGGAGACTTCATAAAGTCTCTGGGCAACCTGCCCTAGTGCATGACCACCTTCACAGTAAAAAAAAAGTCTGGCTATAATGTTTAAAGCAATTTCCTCTGTTTTAGTTTCTGTCCGTTCCACCCTGTCCTTTTCCTGGCACTAATAAGAGTCCAGCTCTGTCTTCTTTATTTTGTCTTGAGGCTGATTGTGGTACCAAAAAGTTTAATGAGTTCTCCATGTCATGGAGTCAGTCAGTGACAGTGGTAGAAGAAAAGCTGGTCTTTCCTGAGGAAGAAAAAAAGTGTCCTTGCTAAAGCTACAGCTTCAGCTTTTTCACGTGGTCTAAGAAAGACAGTTTTGAGACTCCTAGGATTGGAAAAATCTTGACCTCTTTCTTTTTGTGCAAGCTGTAAAGTTCAGTTCTCATGCCTGACATATGTGGACTGCTGGTTTGAAGATTTTGAGGGGCTTTTTTGTAACCTTTTAGTGACAAGAGCTTTTCAGTGACACAGATGTTTTGGAAAAAAATATTGACTTACTTCAAGGTGTTTGTAAGTAGCCCTACTTCACTACATGGAACTCAGTGTCTGTTTGTGCTGAACTTCAGTATTTTCAAGGCACCAGGATTTACCTTTATATTTAAGGTGAAAGACAAAAGAAATGTTGTTCTTACTGTGGCACCCATCACAGGTAGCTTATGTCACATACACCATTTACCATTCAGAAGATGCTCAGAGATGTCTCTTGCAATTACTTAATTCCCATTTCCAAGCACAAATAAATCATGCTTTATTTATTCAGAGACACACTTAAACAGCCTGAATTTGCAACATTCTGACCTGTATGAATAGTCTACTGATTTCCTTTAGGAAGAAGGAAAAAATGGCTGTTAAAGCAGCTGCAGGTCAGTCAGCAGTGATCACACTGAAGGGACACTTGCTGCACCAGGAGCACAGTGAATGTTTGAAAAGCCACCTGAGTCCTGTTAACCTGTCATTCCCATTCATGCAGAGAAGCTAGACTTTTTCCTCTTATTTCATCCATAATAAGAGCAGTGAGAGCTTGTAGAGGATGTCAGTTTTCAATCAAATAAAGTTGAAAGAAAGCACAGAGAGCTTGAATTTTTGCTATGAATTCTCAGGCCCAGGAATCTTACTGCTTGATGGAAAAGCCCAACTATAATGGCTATTATTAAGATTGTTAAGTCCTATTATGATGATGACACCCAAGAGCTCCAGCCAGGATTGAAACATCATCTTCCCCTCTCTGCATCTGACTTGACAAGACATAACTCAGAAATGGTGCCTGACAGAAAGGACTTGTTGCCTGTGCAATGCCTGTCTCTTCTCCAACCTGTTTTTTACCTTGATGTTGAGCCTGCTGTGCAAAACACTGTGACTTACTCTTATACTGTAAGTAAATAATGATACATGATTATTTCTCAATGTGTTTATTTTCTCAATGATTATTTCTCAATGTGTTTATTTTCTTCACCAATTTATTTTCTCTTTTACCTAATTTTTGCATCCTTATTTCAGGGACCAATATCCATTTTGTGATCCCTTGTGCCACTGATTTTCCATTCTCCCTTAGCCCCTTTCTTTCCTCATTCTACTCTTGAAGGGTCTTCTGTCTTTTGTATTTCTTTCTTGTATACTTTCTATGCCACATCCATTTTGTCAGATGCTGAGGCAATGTTCAGACCAACCAGAAACTGAAATTACCTACATGACCTTTCTCATGCTGTGCCTGAAAGATTGGACTAAAAAAGGATGATAGAAGGAAATCAAGAAGAGCAATGGTCCTGTCTGATCCTGATACCAATTCATTGCTCCATATTCACTTCATTTTCCTCATCTGCAGCACCCTGTTATCCTCTGTGGGTAATTTACAACACACATCTTAACTTTTCATCTGGGTTCATTGTGACTGAAAGCATGGAAATTCTTATTCTATAAAATTTGCACCATATTCATAATTAGTACAGCTAATATTTCCCTGATGGATATGCCTAATAGTCAAATGGAGAAGTACTAAGATGTACATAAAAGAGAAAGTCCCTTCCCATTCTCTCTCAGACAGAGCAGAGAGAGAGAGACCTTTTTATTTTAACTTCCAGGTATCAGTTAGATTATTGAATCATAGGGTGGTCAAGGCTGGAAGGGACTTCTACAGGTCATCTTATCCAAACCCCCTGTTCACCCAATCCATAATTCATCATCTTCTCTATAAATATCTTGAGGGAGTTGGTGTTGAAAGCCTTGTAGACAATATTCACTGCTCTCCCCTCATCTACCAGACCAGTAATTTTTCTCACAGAAAACTGATCAAGCATGACTTCCCCTTGTTGAATTCTACCTGACTACTCCTGATGTTTTTTTTGTCCTTAATGTGCCTGGAAATGGTGTCCAGAATAAGTTGTTCCATCACCTTTCCAGGGATCAAGTTAAGTCCGAGTAGTGTGCTGTTGCCCATGTTATCTTTCCTGCTCCTTTGGAAGTTAAGAGCAATGTTTGCTTTCCTCCATCCCTCAGGCACCTCTCACCACAGTTACCATGAGCATTCAAAGATTGATTTTTTTTCAGTTTTCCACAGTCCAGAAAAGATTTCTGGAATTCTATTTTCTAATATGTGATAGACACTTTAGTATTTGATAAGAAAAAAAAAAAGCAAACATATATGTTCACAAATTTTCTTCTCTTGTGTCCCAAAATTCTGATGTTGCCCCTCAGTACTTTGGCAACATAGTGGGAATGCAAGCTGTCTACTTTCCTGGCTCAGAATTATACCCAAACTACAAATAAAAGTTGTGGTTCACTTTCTTCTATGCAATCATTTCACCAATAAATTCTAATCAGAATCTAATCTAAATTTTATGTTCTCTATCTCTATTTTATTGGATTCTGCTGAGCTTTGTGCTGTATGTTTTTCACTGTCTTATTCTCCATTATTCCTGTCATATAATCTGTTTGTGTCCAAGACAAACTGGAAAAAAGTTTGTAAGGAAAAAGAACAGAGATTTGCCATTATAGGACAGACAGAAAGAAATCTGTTGAGTAATGATAAATAAGCTTTTCTTTTGCATTTACATAATATTCTAAGTACTCTTTCTGTGAGTTGTCATAATGTTCTTCTATTGACTGCCCTACTACATATTCATCAAGTGTTACCTCCTGGCTAATCAGAACTTTATTGCTTATAATAGAGATGTCATCTACTGTCAGATAAAGACCTTGATCCAGGTTTTCTGTGCAGCATTTGTAATTGGGAACAGCATCTGACTCTCTCCTGAGATTAGCAGCCCAGTGATCAGTGCCAGACAGTTAATAAGTTCAGTTCCACAAATCGCTGTTATGAGAAAGTCAGGACATTCAGTGAAAAACTGAGTTGTGCAAGGATCAGGCAGGCAAGATACTTAAGGACACAAAATTCCAATAAGGAAAAAAAACACTTAAGGATAAATTGCATAGCAACTGAAATACCACATAGAAAGTTCAAACTGTTTAATAGTCTAGAAGACTATTCATATATGATGTTCTCAAGACAACAGTATGATGGTAAAGAATAATCTGTACTCATTTGAGTCCCTCCTGACAATTCAGATTTAGTCATAAATGTTCCAGTATAAAATAATTTTAAAGAAATCTTATGACTCCACCTTTTCACAAGGAAAAAGTATTCAATGATAATTTTCAACTTTGTAAAAGAAATAAGACTTTAATATGATTATTAGAAAGTTAGAAAAAAAAAAAAAGGAAACCAAAAATCATAGTATCTAAACAAATCCTTCCAATGGTTCTGAATACAGAAAAAATATCAGTATTTACTGAGGTGCATAATTCAATCTTTTATTCAACGGTTGTTCTTGTCTCTTTCAAAGCTCTTTCATGCTGCCCTCTTGCAGTGGTTTGACCCTGGCTGGATGCCAGACACCTATCAAACCCTCTTTATCACTCCCTTCTGCAGCTGGACAGGTGAGATTAAAAATAACAGGGTTCATGGGTTGGGATAAAGGACCAGGAGAGATCACTCACCAAATACTGCCACAAGCAAAACAGACTTGAATTAGAAATATTAATTGGATTTATTGCTAACAAGATCAGATCAGGATAATAGGAAATAAAAGAAGACCTTAAAAACACCTTGCCCCCACCCCTCCCTCCTTCCCAGCTTGACCTCCTTCCCCCATAGGCACAGGAAGACAGGGTATGGGGGTAATGGTCAGTTCATCACCCGAGGCTTCTCTCGCTGCTCAGGAAGAGAAGTCGTTCCCCCATTGCACTATGGGGTCCCTCCCACCGGAGACAGTTCTCCATGCACTTCTCCAGTGTGAGTCCATCCCATGGGCAGCAGTTCTTCCCAGACTGCTGCAGTGTGGGTCACTTTTCCAGGGGGTGCTGTCCTTCAAGGTCAGGCTGCTCCAGCAGGGGTTTCTCCCTCCACTGGCCTCCCATGAGGTCACAGCCTCCTCTCAGGCATCCTCCTGCTTGGACATGGGCTCCTCCTCCGTGGGCTGCAGGTGGATTGCTGCATGATCATGGTCATCCATGGGCTGCAGAGTTGTTACCACCATTTGTAATCGGTCCAGCTTTGATCAATGGCACATCTGTCTTGGAGCTGCCAGGGATTGGCTGTGCCACACATGGAGGAAGCTTCTGGGAACTTGTCACAGAAGCCACCCCTGTAGCCCACCCCCCACACCCCTCAGCCTCCCCCGCTGCCAAAGCTTGGCCATGCAAACCCAACACACTTTAACTTGAGAGCATTTTGGTTGGCAAGTCAGGTTACAATGTGGCTTCTGTTCAGATCAACAATTCACATTTTATTGGTTTCAGAAAAAAAAAATTTAGTTATAGATGAAACATTTCAAAAACACCAGAAAGCAGCAACTGACTTGGAGAAAGATTAGTAGAAAACACGTATCACAGTCAGTGCTTATTTTTTCTAGGCTAATTCACTTGAAACTAATGCTTGCTATGGAGTTGCACTGAAACTAAATGAGAAAAAATTTCCATTCTCTAAAAGTAACATCAGCAGCACAAAGCAGTGGGAAGCTGGAGATAATACTCAGCATGAGGTCTGCAGTGATCCAGTGTAGAGAGCCTCTCCCTCAATGTCAGTGGGTTTAAGTCAAACTCTGGCCCATACAGAAAATTGTCACCATCTAAGGAGTGGTCTGTGACAGAGCTGCAAGGGTCTGCTCTTCATGTGAACACTGACACCTGCACATCTGGATGCAACTGAGTGTGTGGTGTAAATTTATTTACTGGGTGATCAGATGGAATATCCCCAGCAGATAAAGTTCTGTCTCTGAAACTGTTTTACTTGTTAGACATGAGTCAAGGTGTTAAATGACTCTCATGAGAGCTGTCCTGGTGAGGGATTTCTTCCCAGCATCATTATCAAGAAGGCCAAAATCTTATTTTCAAGCACAGTCCTCAACACCAAGTACAGTCGTTGCTTTAGTAACACCCTAACTGGCCTTTCAAAATATGTTCCTGACTCAAGGACCCGAGCAGCTGCATTCCTGGAAAGTGTTAGATTTCTGTGTAACATATCACAACAACCTCTTATTTCTACTTTCACTGTGGTCAAAGCAGCAGGTGAACTTTAGTTAAAGGCTTGTATAATACAGAATATACAGAACCTCTCAGGGTTTACATGCAAGGCTTTTTTTTTTTGCTCCTCCCAGACTTAACACTATTTTGAAGTGCTCCAACTTTTACCAGAACCAGTGTTTGAGCCCCCTCTAGCCCTCATACATGCTCCTTAGAGGCTAGTACAAAGGAAGTTAAAATGCTAGGGATATTTCTGCAACTTAGCTGAAAACCATGCAAAAACTCAGGTGTGTTTTACCTCTTTTAAACACTTTCTTATATCTGTGCTTTTTTTGCTCCTTTTTATTGATGCGGATCACATCCTTGTGAGGAGTAATCAGTTTGTTTTACTTATTAGTGTAAGAGGGTGATTATATTTTAAGTATTAAAATGACAGAGACAGAAGCTAATTTTTCTCAAACAAAATATAATCACTATAAAATATTAATTTTGTATCAGTTATTATTTCTCATAAATTCTGTTCAAGAAGGTAATTAAGCATTCTGCTAAGGTATTGCTGTTACAGCTTCTGTTTTTCTAAAATATTGTTAGACAAGGATGTAATAAAGCAATCAAAAAGAACAAATTTCTTTTATTTGCATATATTTTAAAAGAAAGAGGTATCAAAATCCCAACTGTCACTGTAGATTCAAAATATTTAACTTATGCAAAATTAACAGTAGCTGTGCATGCTTACATTGAGATTTGCAGAACTCCAATGATATTATCAATTTATTTCAGAACTATGAGGATTTGTCAGATTATGAGTAGGTACTAGCATCCATGGTGAGACTATTTCTTGGTTTCCAGTTCATTTCACAGCATAACTTTGGACACTACTGAACCTAGAAAGTCCAATTTATACCATTCATACAGTATCATGTTGTGATGTACCATATATGTAAGGCTTTCAGGAAACGTGAAAGCCTCAAACATAGCGGGGGGAGGTGACAGAGAAAACACAAAATTTCTATTTTATAGAATAACTTAAGTTTTAAAAGACCTTTAAGATTGTCGAGACCAGCCACAAGCCTAAGATTGGTCCACCATTAAACCATGTTCCTAGGCACCATGGCTACAAATCTATTAAATACCTCCAGAACTGGTGACGCAACCACTTCCATGAGCAGCCTGTTCTAATGCTTGATAAACTTTTCAGTGAAAAGGTTTTTCCTTTATCCAGCCTAAACCTCCTCAGCCACAACTTGAGTCCTGCCACTTGTTACCTTGGAGAACATACCAATTCCTACCATGCTACCCTCTCCTTTCAGGTGATCATAAAGAGCAATAAGATCTTTCCTGGGCCTCCTTTTCTCCAGGCTAAACACCCTCATCTCCCTCAGCTACTCCTCCTCAGCCTTGTGCTCCAGATCCTTCCCCAGCTCCATTACCTTTCCTTGGACTTGCTCCAGCACCTCAATGTCCTTGTCATGACAATCCCAAAACCGAACGTGGTACTTGAAGTGTGGCCTCACCAGTGCTGAGTACAAGGGGACAGTCACTGCCCTGGTCCTGCTGGCCACACTATTCCTTGCACAGGCCAGGATGCCATTGGCCTTCTTGGTCACCTGGGCACACACTGGCTCACGTTCAGCTACTGTCGATCAGCATCTACAGATCCTTTCCCACCTGGCTTCTTTCCAGCTACTCTGTTCCCAGGCTGTAGTGCTGCTGGGGATTGTTGTGACTGAAGAGCAGGACCCGGCCCTTGGCCTTGTTGACTCTCTCACCGTTGGCCTCAGTCCATTGATCCATCCTGTCCAGATCCCTCTGAAGAACCTTCCTGCCCTCCAGCAGATCAACACTCCCTCCCAACTTGGTGTCACCTGCAAACTGACTGAGAGAGCACTTGATCTCCTCATCCAGATCATTGATAAAGGTGTTAAACAGGACTGGCCGCAGCACTGGGCCCTGGGAACACCACCAGTGACCAGCCCCCAGCTGGGTGTGACTCCATTCACCATCACTCTCTGGGCCTGGCCTTCAGCCAGTTTTTACTCCACAAAGAGTGTATCTCACCAAGCCGTAGGCTACAAGTTTCTCCAAGAAAATGCGGTGAGAAATGGTGTCAAAAACCTCACTAAAGTCTGGGGAGACAGCATCCACAGCATTTCCCTCACCCATCAAGTGGGTCACTTTATCATAGAAAGAGATAGCAGGACCTGCCTTTCACAAGCCCATGCTGGCTGGGCCTGATCCTCTGGTTGTCCTGTAGGTGCCATGTGATATCACTCAAGATGATTTGCTCCATGAGCTTCCCGAGACTGATAGGCCTGAGGTTCCCTGGATCCTTGGTCTGCCTCCTATTGACATAGTCCAGGTGGGATTCAGCTCACAGATAAGCAAATTAAAATGTTGACATTTGGGCATAAACTGAAGCTTGGTATCTGAGATCTCACTTGTGATCAATGGAGAGCAAGCTGGTACATGTGGAGTCTGGAGAGCTATTCATTTTAACCTCAAGCAAACAAATACCTCTGAGTGGCCTAATTTTCTGCATGAATATTTTATTGCTCCTCTGTCCTATTTTGTCTCCAGAAAAGGAGGAACTGCATCACAGGGAAAACCAATGTGAAGCCAACAAACAATCTTTCAAACCTGTGAGACCTTCTTACTTAAGGCTTTATTTTAGTTACCAGTACTGGAGGTCCCATGCAGGTCCCATGCATTCCCTAATTTCCTTCTGAATGATAAATGCTTCTAGAGCACTTCTGGAGGTCTTGTTTTCCACCAAGGCTCAGTAAGAAGGTTGTGTATTCCTCTCAGAGAGAAATGATATGTTTTCACTATAACACCTCTTGTAAATGTGCAGTACATGGGTTGATAGTCAGTATTTATCTTGAATTTGAAGCTGAGACATTTCTTAAAAGATGTATTCTGTTGTAAACACTTCCTATACAAACTTTGCCTATACAAGGCTTCGAAAGGTCCCTGAAGCACTGACATGATGGCGCTTCCACTTCAGAAACTGTAGCTGTGTCCTGATGTACAGCCATGTACAGAAAACCTGTGGAAACTCCTTCATAAGGAAGACTTAGACATTCTATCTTCAGAGTTCATCACCAATTACATACTTGACAGGAAAATGTGGTATCTAACTTTGTAAAGAAAGCTATGCACTATGAGTTAAGTACTTCAGAACCGGAGTGGGAAACACCTTTCGTAGTGATTGTGCAATTTATTTCAGATGTAATGCTTGAGCGCTGCTCGAATACAGAGCACATCAACAAAGATTAGGAGTTCATGGTCTCTGACTTCAGATACCACTCAAAACCAGATCATCATCTGGACTAAATAATTTGAAGTTATTGGCAAATCAATTTATAAAATCCCATTTTAATGTTATTAAATCAATTTTGTATATTTGCTTTTATTTGCCATTTTTATTAAAAATAACTCCAGAAATGAATGCATACTTATATATTTTAGAATTTATTATGGCTGAGAAATTTCACTAGTTTCTAATTAGAGAAGTGCTGACCTACCCCCTCCTGGACCCAAGACAAGTTAAATTCTCCTTTCCCCAAAATTCTGTGCCTACCAAGAATGTGTCAATTGCAATTGATACAATTCAGTACAGAAGATATCTGAATAACTTCTCTGATTCCTCCCACCCTAGCTGGAATTATTTTATTTTTAAGAAAACCACTACCAACAAAAAGGGAGCTGAAGTATATCCTTTTTTAGTGTGAAGTACATGAACCTTTGAAGACAAAAAGGTGAAATATATTCATGGCTTTATCTTTGAACAACTTCATTTACACGAGTACTTTAAGTATGTGTCAGATACAATTTGTTTTTAATGAGTCCTTAATAAGCCTAATTACATTCTGCAATTCAAAATGCTGTGTGATTTTCTCCCTAGCCAAAGTTGCCCATTTGTTTTTCTTACCCATTGTAATCAGGACTAGTGTTTACCGCCCTAATTCCCTGAATCACGAGTCTCTTGTTTGAGTCAAGTGGAGTCAGTGATTCCTGGCTTGAAAAGCAGCAAGCAGTTGGCACAGATGTACCAATTCTTGAACAAAAGGATCAGCCAGCTCATTACCTGTAAGAACTGATAATCATCCTCTTTTATGTCTTTTAATAACAGTGAAAAACACCTGATTACAGAAATCACAAAATCACAGAATCACAGAAAAAGCTGGATAGGAAGGGACCCTCGAGGATCCTTGAGTGTGGCTCCTGTCCCTGCACAGTATCATCCCCAAGAGTCACACTATGTGCCCGTGAGTATTGTCCAAATGCTTCTTCAACTCTCTTAGACAGGTGCTGTGATCACTTCCCTGGGGAGCCTGTTCCAGTGTCCAACTGGATGAAAAAGGTGCAACCTTTTTCTGATATCCAACCTAAACCTCCCTGACACAACGTCAGGCCATTCCCTTGGGTCCTGTTGCTGGTCACACAGAGCACAGACCAGTGCCTGTCCCTCCTCTTCTCCTCATGAGGAAGTTGCAACTGCAATGAGGTCTCCCTTCAGTCTCCTCCAGGCTGAACAGACCAAGTCACCTCAGCTGCTCCTCATACAGCTTCCCCTCAAGGTCCTTCACCATTTGTATTGCCCTCCTTTGGATGACTTCTAATAGTTGAATGACTCTCTTATATTGTGATACCCGAAACTGCCCCCAGCACTGGAGGTGAGGCTGCCCCAGATCAGATCAGAGCAGGACGATCCCCTCCCTTGCCTGGCTGGAGATGCTGGGCCTGATGCCCCCCAGGACACGGGAGGCTCTCCTGGGTGCCAGGGCACTGCTGATTCATGTTCAGCTTGCCAGTGACCAGCACCCCAGGTCCCTTTCCTCAGTGCTGCTTTCCAGCATCTTGTTCTATATTGGCTTATTTGATTCTATTAGTTCTTTTCTCTTACTGGCTGGAATTGCCCTTTTGTAGTATAGCAACATAAACACATTGTCAAGAAATGGTGAAAGGTAGCAGCCAGACCAAATAAAAATTCCTCATAATACCTGTGACAATACAGGTCAATTCTCTGTGTGAAACTGAAGGGTCTTCTTATGGGCTGTGAAGTAGCACTTTGCAGCCTCCACAAGAATAGAATAGACATACTGTCAGCAGAATTACAGGAGGAGACAGGATAATCTCAAAAACATTATGTTTCTCTAGCTGAAATACAGTTACAAATAAATTATTTCTTGTATTCAACTGAGGGTGAATGCACTGTTTCAGTCCTGCAAAGAAATTGAGAAAAAAATTAATGTAGTATACAAATGAAGAACCAGAACATAATAAAATTTTTGCTGAAAAAAAAATCAAATAGAAAACGTAAATTAAATAGGAGAAAAAATAACTTAGTGAAGAAAAAAAAGATGGAGAAACTAATTTTCCTGCAGAAACAATACAAGTCTTCTGACGTAAGCGAAAACGTATTTTTATCTGTAAAATTTTGGAGTATATCAGTAGTGTTAATGTTGCTGTTATTCTGATGTAAATCATGATGGAGGTTAGCCCTTCAGTTCTAACTAAATGTATATTATTCAGAAACTTTACGAGACCTCTGGATTCAAACTTAATTTTTGAAAGAAAAGATAACAACCTATTCTGTTCTGGAAAGTATCTCAATACATAAACTGCACCTAGACAAAGAAAAAAAAATATTATTTGCTTAAGAAGCTGGGGAATCTCTCTGGGCTAAAAGAGGTAAAGAAACAAAAAGAAAATTATATAATTTATCTTTGGCAGGAAATGAACAAGTGATATGACACCAATTTATATTGTAAGAAACAAAAATGGAAGTAAGAGAAGGCATAGAAAGGCAAGAACAAGATTTCTGAGTAAAATTGTTACAGTTTTTCCCTAGGCTAAAAATAAATTGCTAAATAAACACATTAAAACATTCACATCTTTTTTTCAAAAGAAGAAAATTCTCCTAATTTCACAGATAAGTGAACAGAGGGGATGCAGGCTCAAGCAAGGGAGGTAGCTATGCTTTAGGATGTCTACCATGAAGAATTAGATTCTTCAAATCCTGTTTATCTGCTACCTTGCCCTGGAGCATCAAAGCTGCCAGTGCTGAGGTTCTGCTTGCAGTCTGACCAGCAGCACCCCAGGGCTGAGCACAACCAAGCCTTGCTGGAATAAGAGGAGGGGTGCTCTGATTGCCTCATCCCAAGGGCTTCATCGCTTAGAAATTCCCAGACATCCCTCTTGTGTTAGAGAGCCAAGCTCTGCCCAAGACACCAAAGGAACATATGCTGTTGGCTTCTCAGTTGTTTTTTTTCCTGTAGTTCAAAGACTATCAGGCTGCAGGATAAAACAGGCCTAGATCTCATCTGAACCTACACCTGTCTCAGCTTGGCAGTGATCAAACTGTGCAGTGTCCTGAGACTGGGACTTTCTATTTGTCCACATCAAAACGATTCTCCTTTGCTTGAAGTTATTAAATATTCATTGGGCTGAAGAGGGAAAGGAGGGAATACATTGATTTGCTCTCTTTCTGGACAAATCATTTAGGCTCTAAAGTCTAATAAGGGAAATTTGGATTCCTGTTTCTGCTCCAAACAACTATTTGAGGTTTAGTTTCTCACATTTTCTGTTGACTTCATAGGAATAATATTTTCTCCCGATTTTATTTGGCAATCTCAACTGCTGAATATTGGCCTCAGGAATTAATGGGGAAAAAATTCCTTCAAGATTGTTGTCCTCATGTATCTGACTTAAACCCACAGAAATCAGATTTGATGTGTCTATCTGCTTGCTAAATAAGTTCATCCAGCCTGTGATGATGCAGTCAACCAGAGAAAGCCAGTAAATCTGAGTTAACATTGTGTGCTTAACATATTTTTCCTGACTGCTGGCTTGTTGCCTATCAGTCAGGAAAAAGCAATCTTCTGAGTCTGAATACACTGTTTCTTTTGTTTTTATCTATGTGAAGTTCATACTACAGTAAGAACTGAACATAATACATAAAGTACTTATCTGAATCTAAATCTATTATTAAAAAAAAAAAGGCAACAAAATCCCAAGCCATGGATTAACTAAAAAAATATTGTCAAAACTTCCCTTTACTTCTAAGGGTTAAGCTGTCATCCCTGAGAAGTATGACTATGGTTTTCTCAGTGTACAGATCATACCCATCTAAGAGCTATCTAGACACTTGCAGAGACAAATCTCAGTGTCTGCTGGGTCTAACTTGGTAGGGAGAAACCTTGGTCTGAGAAGGAATCAGGCACCCTATACTGCAGGTCCTATTGTTGCTGTAAGAACAACTTTCAAGGGAAGATCAGTAAAGTTAATAACGGGTGTGAGGAAAAGTGTATCCAAGAGAACTCACCAGATGTTTAGAATTTAGAAAAAGTGACTCTAGCTGATGAGTCTTCCTGAAAAGCTTTAATTAGAGTACATGTTTAGAACACCACAGTGTCATGGTTGTTGATAAGAGAACCTTAATCATTGAGATGTACTGCCTCAGGCATTCTTATGGTAGTTGCAAAATGTTTGTTTTGCACATCCTGCTGGAGTATGGAGGATATGGCAGGAAGTGTAGGCACCAATATTTTAAAGAAAACAAGCTATCTCCCACTCTTATTTACCACCCTTACACCCATAGGCTTCAAGCAGCTTTAAGATTCAGTACTGGAGAACTGCTTGTTGGGATCAGGCCTGTAACAGTTTTGTTCATTCAGTCAAAGCCCAACATATCAGAAATTTGCTGATTGGTATTCAACAAGCTTGAAAGATAGATGCAAAGAGTCATGAATACATGGCTGGAAGGGGCCTGGTAAAGATGTCTAATCCAATTCCTTGCCACAAGGCAAGATCAAATGCAGCTAAAGTATTTCTGACAGATGTTTATCCAGTCTATTCATAGGAATGTCAGTGATGGATGTTGTACAGCATCTCAAGACAAAATGTTCTCAAGACAAAGAACAAAATTTCAAAATACAGCCTTGTGTTCTAGAACTAGGAGCTAAATGATGGTTATTTGAGAGCTTTGTTATACTGCTACTTATCTTGATTTACATTAATATACATATCCTCCATAGGGGGTTGAAATTATACCTCCTGCATGATGTACTGGCAGCTGGGACTGTGTGAGGAGACTGGAGATGTATAGGGTGAATCATATGGTGAATCATTTTCAGTTAACTGCTCTTATGAAATACAAAATCCTGCTATGTGGCAATGTGGTTTAAAGATAGCTATCTTAAGGCTCCTATCTTTACCAATATTAAGAGTACATGTTGCCATACTCAAAGAAATTAAAGTGTTTTAACCACAAATGTCATTAAAAGCTAGGAGACTGCATTCAGAAAGTTACGTGCACACTTTAGAAAGGTATGTACATCTCTCTGCCGTTTCATTAAAAAAAATATTATTGAAGGTATAAACCACAATGCTGTTAGCTTAGAATTTGTGACTACTTGTCGAAAATGTGGTGTTACCTTAAAGAGGGTATGCTCATGGAAATAAATAAAACTAACATATCACATGTTGATGTGAAGCAGACTTCACTGCATTTTTTCCTTTGTCTACTTTCAAATACCTGCTTGGCTTTGTGCATATTTGAAAGTAGAAAAAGAAGATAAAGATTCAGCTTATCTTTCATGGCCTCAAACAGAAACCAGTTTAGATACAGTTTTTAAATAGAATCAATAGCTTCTACAAGACCTTTTCCAAAATACTGTAATTCTGAAGTCTTCCGCTTTAATTATTTATGAAGTCAAACTCTCCAGTTTTTTGGGGCTCTGCAGCATTACGAACCTTTGTAGCAAATGGCTAAGCTTAAAACAGAAATTGATCAAAAGATTTTTGTGCTTAAAATTGAGGAAGCCACAGTGAACATCTAGACAGATATTTCTGAGCTTTTCATGTTGACAACGCCCCTTGCTCAAAGAAAATGAAATATTTCATGAGGTAACATTTTCTGATCCTGAGGCATATTGAAGACATGAGCTAGTGAGAATAGAATTTTCAAGGCTATGAAACTGCTTTTGAATACTTTTTGAGGTTTCTCTAGAGTATGCAGCAGCCTGTACTTAAGGAAGAAGCTCTTGTCTGTCCTCTTGCATAATGACCCAAAGCAATTTGCACAATTAAAGAGAAACATAACACAGGTCTGTTTCAGGGAGATTGTGATAGGTTTTGTGTGGCTTTGTATAAGACCAGGTGATGCCCATTGCTGTTCATCCCTTGGATTCACCTGTCTGTGACATGTTCCTCCATAGCATACAAACACACTAATCACTGCAAAAAAACATAGAATATGCATGAAGGAATAAAAGAAAAGCTTCACTTCCTCACTGAGAAGGTATAACTCCCTCTCCTTCACCACTCCTTTCTCTGAAAATGATAGATAGTTAAGTGGGGAGCTGTATGTGTGTGGGGAAATTCCTCCAGTAAAATTTGCAAAAATAGTAGAAATTTAGGTTGAGGGAGAGGTGAAAAAAATGTGCTACTAATTTCACAATTTGTGTTTAATGATACAATCTGAACTTGACAACTAAGCAAACCTGGGAAAAACATCAGCTTTCCCTACTAAAAATACATGAAACAGAAGTTTTGCTCAACTCTGTCAATGACTCTTTCACTCCAGTGTGACAGGGAGTAGAAAGGAGTGTTGAAAACAGAACTTAAAATGCAATATGATTACATTATTATTGTGCCCTTGTCTTACTTCTACTCCTTGTAAGAAATTTTTCAGCAAATGTATAGAAAACACTGCATAGCAACAGTTTTATGAAATTTCTTTCAATGCATGAGATGCACTCTATTTCATTCACAGTCTTTTTGGAAAATGAGAGGTGTTCCTAGGTTTTAAAGGAAACCTATCAAATCCATAAAACGTGTATAAAATAAATGCACAATTTAAAATATCAGCTTAACTCTTGCTAAGAAGAATAGAAAATTCTTTAAAAGAGTTGGATTTGCCATGACAGTATTGTAACCATTATTTGTTTTCTGTTTGGCGAGTTACAAAACATTTCTACTGTTTGATTTACTACAGGAGAGAGTATTCCTCTTAAAATCTCCTCTTGTTATTTTGCTGTACCCATCCTTCACCCCTAATGAAATCACAGGATCTGTAGGAGCCACAGGAGGATTCAGGTGCATCAGGGACAGTCAGAAGGATGAAACATTAACTTCTCCTGTATATAAAACCATATGCTGAGAAATGGGAGAGAGGAAAGCAGACACATTGAAAAGTTATATCCTTATTTCTGGAAAGTAGTCAGCATTTTTCATTCACTGAAAAGAGACACGAAATCATTCTTGTCTCACAGTCCTGGTTTGTTATGAGATACTTCCCAAGACAAGCACACTAGCAAGTTAAAGTGAATGGTGGGTCTCTTCTCTCCTGCAATCCCCTGATAAGTTAGCAAGTATAGCCACACAAAAAATGTTTATTCATTTGACTATCACTCTAATTCTCTACAATTTCACAAGCACTGCATGTTCCTTGAAATATCATGTCCTCTTCTCAGAGAAATTTTTATTAAAGTAAAAACATATTTTCATAAGATAGCTTCTTTTTGTACAGTAGTCCTAGGTCACTAATCCTTGAATGTTAGTTCTTTTTTGAATTAAAGACCCAGATTTTTGAAACTAAGTTGTCTAGGCACCTTAAGAAAAGTTCTGCTTTCTCTGGTGGCAGCTTGCATAATTTCAAATTTAATACAAATTTTTTAACTCTGCTCATAATAATTTTTGGGACCACTCCTGTAATCATAAAACAAAACCAACAGCTATCACTGGAAGTTTGATCTGAACTGGCTCAGCAGAATTTCTGTTTAAATAAGAAGGTTAGCCTATTTATTTTTTTTTCTTTTTAGCAGTAGGGCAGTGTTTAAATCTGCCAAGTAAATGTGTTGGCAGAAGTTGAAGAGACATCACATTGTCTTCAGAAGAAAATAAGCCTCTGTCATGCTGAGGTCTGTAGTATGTCCTTACTTTAACACCAGTCAAAGATTTTTTTCTTGCAACCTGCATTAATGCTAGCCACAAGAACAAGAAGGCAAAAAAAAAAGAAAAATAGATGGCTACAAAATGTACATTGTTGAACAATTACAAGAGTGAAAACTGAGCTCCAGTCTGTGGAGAGTAGGGCTAAGATGTAGTTTGCAAGCAGGTGTCAGTCCTCTGCCTCCCAATGTTGCCTCTTCCATGTCACTAAGTCGAAGCACAAATTTTCTTAGATGAGATCAAAACACTGAATTATAGAAAAGGGAAGTGTCATGATGAAGGAGAAACCATGCATTAAAGATACGGTGTTATTCAGATTCTCATCTTGCACAGTTTCACTAAACTTTAAATACTTTTGAACAGACATAAACTTTGATTTTTCAAAGGCACTTTGCCTTTTTGAACCTCAGTTCTTTTTTTTATCTTTTTGGTCTTGGGAACTCTTGCACTTGCTCTAAATTTTTGTGCCTTCTTCATTACTTCCTCTTGTGAAAATATTTCAGGGATGTGCCACACAGAGTCACAAACACTAACAAGGGCTTCAGTATCTTTCCTTTACATCTGTCTCCTCCTAAGCAGCTTCAGTGTCATAAATGATCACAGATATTTGATTGCTATAACAGTATGATAAACAGTTGGAAAATATTGACTATAGATTGTATTCTTCTATGTTATACTTGTAAAGGGACTTAGCAATGTTGAGAGTACTGATTTAAGAGGGCTGAGATTAATTTAAATATAATCTTATTCTAAAGAAGCATCCCAAGAGTGATTCAAAATTGAGGGAAACTCAGAGTAAAAGAGGCATCTGGAGAGGAGCCACTGAAAAGTAACTTAAGATTTTTGTTTTATATCAATATCAAGGAAGCAGAAAAGACCTAATGACTGGACGTGTTCTAGCAGGCACTACATTACACCCATTGTAATTCAGATCTAAACTCCACTCTGTGGAGGACACTGCTTACCTTTTAGTACCTTATTCAGGCTACCTGGAGTGTATCACATTGCACAATATTTGCTTTATTAAAAGGAATCCTCAAAGTAGTTTCTGAGAAATGCATTAGAGCTTATGTTGTCCTAAACTACAGACTGTTCCACTGAGACATTAGCAAGTATCCTTCAGGCATGTCTTTTAACAACACTTTGCACTGAATCCAGCCTCTTAGAAAATATATTTTATTCATTGATTATCATGTTTTCATGTTTTAAATATTTATGGAATTCATAGTCCAATGTGGTCCTTTTTGTAGTGCATGATACTAGTGTTTAATGAGAAAGCATGGACATATTTATATAAAAATAGTATTTGGTCTTTCCCTGCAGTAGATCTGGATTTCTCTATTGAGTAAACTGCAGTGAGTGATTACACTGATTTTTATCTGCTTCATTCTGTTTTTTTTTTTTCCTTCATTTAGTCTTTGATTAATTTGGAGGTTTTCAGCACCACAAAATTAACAAAACAGCATTGTAGTCAAAATCAGGCTTTAATATGTTTATAAAATGCCATTCTTTGTGTCTGTTAATATTTCTCAGGGTACATGAATGGAACCAGGTGGCCTTTTCTTCTAAGTACAGGATTCCTTCAGGAACATCACACATTTTCATATATTTTCAAAGACAATCCAAAACAGGCATCCTGGCTTTTCAGTTTGCAGACATACCCAAGCCAATATATCTAATTAATTCCTCGTTAACCTTTGTGCTGGAGAGGCAGATACCAAATGGATAGGAAATAGAAAGAAAGGAGTTATATATATATACAGAAATTTAATTTTCTAACAACATTTTGCAGCAACCAGACAACTGAGATAGGTTTTTGAGTGAACATAAAAATGGATATTGTAATACAAACAGAAGATATTGAGGCTGAGTGTTTCAGTACAAAGAGGTAAAGATATATTTGAAATTAAGAGGATTTCAACATCATCAAGAATCAGCAAGATTTTGGCTTGTAATATAGACAGAATCGAGGTTAAGGAACTCCCAAACTGCTGGAATGAATATAAGTAGTATGTTATAATGATGAATAATGAGAAAGAGAACTGAAGTGGTCAGTGTGATTATCTGAGGAGCTATACCAGGAAAATCTTGAATTGTTAGACAGGATGAACAGCAAAAAGGAGTCAGTTTCTTTCTGGCTGCACATATCTAGTTTATGGGACCGAGAGATGGAGAAGCTGTGACAGCAGAGAACATAATTTATGCATGGAGAGAGAGCAGCCTGATGCCTTTGTAAGCTCCCCCCTTCACACCTTCGTTTATTCTGCCTTGAGAATGTGTCAAAGCTTTTTGAACATGCAAAGACAGATTGTAGGGAAAGCTGCAAGACAGGAAAGAAAGGTCTTGAGTGGAATAATAAACCAAAACACTCTGCTTGAAAAAAACCACAGTTGAGTATATTCGTGTTTAATAAGTATTTACATATTGATAAAATTCAAGAGAAAAAGAATGGGGAAATTTGCCTATATTGCAGAGTAAAAGTCCCAACTGCCTGTCTTGCTCATGTCTATTCCCCTCACTTTCTCATACACTGGAAAACACACTTCTTCATGTAGATCCTTTACAACTGAACCTCACAGGGATTAAAATTTTGCGCACAAATCTCATCCTTTGAAGAATGATCTATTGTCTATTCAACAGGAATTAGATGGTGTTTTACAAATTTTCCAAGCTCTTATTGACATTGTTGACATGTGTAGTGGGTTTGTAATTTCAGTAGAAAAACAGAAAGTTAAAATCCCAGAGGAAGAGATAATTTTGACCTTTTCTTCATGTATATATTTTGCTATTTCTAGAAGATGTAATCTAAATACCAGTTAAACTAGCAGCTGAATATTTTTTTCAAAAATTGTTCCAGCTGTGAAGCTTTGCAGTCACATCATTAGGATTAACTTGTGATCTAAATGGTATCTTGCAGCTCAGTTATCTGCTACTAAATATTGGATGCTTCTCTGTGGAAACCATTTTATTACTTGCCTAAATATTTCATTCAAAACACTCATGTGAACTACTGACTATGAGAGAACATGGAACGAGCCTGGAAATGTCCAGTGGAAAAAAACAAACCAAACCAAACCAAACCAAAAGAAAAATGAGGCTGTAGATCAGCATGCAGCCAAAGCTTTACAACCTTTTTGAATCTCCAGTATTTAGAACAAAGTAGATCTAATGAGGGAAAATTAGGGGTGGAAGATATATGACAAGGTACACTGACAAGGCATGATTGCCATATGTAACAGTTGTATGTTAAATTTCACCTTGTGAGAGCAATGGACCTTATGACAGCAATACTGGCAATATGAACACTTCCTGTTGTATGTTTTCCTGAGCACTATATGTGGGGAAGTGGTCTGGAATTGATGTCCTCAGTGCAGAATATAATTTGAACAATTCAGTTCTAACTAACTTAAAACAGCAGATACTCTAAGATAGAACAATTGATTACCTAAGGATTTGTTTTTACAGAGAAAATTAATTATCCCTCTACAGAAGTAAATAAGACTTCATTGACCAGGAAGGAAAAGAAGTCCTCATTCACAAGCATTTTCAAAGTCAAATCTCTTCTTATTTACATTTCTTAATGAAGTTTTCTTTAATAATATATTTTTGTTGCCTTGTCTGTAACCCTACATTTTTTTATTAGCTCTTCTCTTCCATAGTCACTTAGGGTCACTGCCATGTTTAGGGCTATTTGCACACAGAGTATAATAAAATATTAGGATGCTTGGTCCTAATTAACTGCAATTGGTTCCACTGCAATTTCACCATACAAAATTTTGTAGCCCGGGAGCCTCTGCTCCTCTCTTCTTGTATATAAAACTAACAGCAGGAAATATTGACAGTTGTTTTGGATCATGAAGCTTGAACAGCAGTACCTTTTCTACCAACAAATTCTACAGAGCTGGATTTGGGGCCATGCCCATCTGTACCTTCTCTGTTATTCATTCAGTCAGTCAAAAGAGTGCTAACCAAATAATTAATTCCCTATCTTCTGAACTACTATGCAACATACATAGCTATTTGTGCCAAATCAAGCACACTTCTGCCAACTGAAAAAAAGTGATGACTGGTAAGTTCAGATCCATCCAATGAAATTCTGCTATGCATTGGCCTGAAAATTTGACCTATGAAGTAGGCACAGCAAATTGCATTTGCTTCAAAGACAACTGCTGTAAACAAGCACAATGGCTTTTCAAATTTTATTGGATGGGGCTATTATCTATGTAGTTGAATTTCAGATGTGTTGGATATCTGTAAGTGTAAATGAGACAGTTAAAACACTCAAAGGCTTTAAGTGGTGTACTTACACAGGCTACTTATTATCCACATTTTGATTATTTCTCTGAATCATTGTCAACAACAATAATAATAGCCGCAGTATTAAGAATCCAGCTGGGAATCATTATTTGATGTTCTTTATGTGGCTAATTGTAAGAACATAAAATAAATCCTACTTCTGGCATATCTGCCAGCAGTGTCTGTTTACTTCTGAAACTGTGAATGCATGTTGGATCTGTCAAACTGTAGTTGCCTTGGAGAATATGTTTTGCATAAACAATGGTCTGAATGGCATGAAAAGAGGCTAAACCTTTGTATAAAAGAAAACAGATAGGTCAATAACAGGGTATGGTCTGATATATGTCTTACTCATTACTTTTATTCCATCCAAAAAACTGAATAAGTCTGAGATGCCTTAATGTTATGTGTCTTTTTGGAAAAATGAGAAGCCATTCCACACAGAAACTGTAAAAGCAGTTACTCTGGGGTAGAAATACCCTTCTGAATCTCTCCCTCATACTACTGTGGGAGGGAGCAAGCATTTCTGTGTGGCCGATCTGCCAGCTGGGGTTAACATGCAGCAGTCAGGCAGCATTTTCATCATATAGACAGGAAACTGCTTGATAGTCCGTGCATTACCTGTCCATTAGCTCCACTTTGGAAGCTGACTTCATGGATTTTTCCTGTTGTGAATATAGTGGTAGTTGTACAGGAGAGAAATAATTTAAGCCAGAGCCACCAGATGGGAAAGCAGATCTTCAGAACATTCAAAATAACACAGAAGTGAGGATCTGAAGTGCAATGTGGAGTTAAGCTATACCTATTGGATGTTATCCATCTAAATTACAATACATTACACTGATCCAATTGCAAGCCACCTCTGATTTCCAGCTGGATACAAGTATTTTCAGTGTTGTTATTGTTTCACCATCCAAATTAAATTCCCGGTTTGAATTTTTTTCCTTCTATTGATTTCTCTTTTTTTCCTGTTATGACAAATCAATGACAGCCTACATTACATTTTCATCTGCTAGAAAAACAGTTTTCTCTCCAGGAGGCTCTTTATCCTTTGGATTAGGACTCTTTCTGTTGCAAATAACCCCTTTTAGCAAGTTGCAGTGTATGGTCTGTATTCGTAGGGTAAAACACTTTCTGCCTTTAGCACTGTCTAATTTAGGTTTCACCTGGGTAACAAGATGGATAATGCTCCCAGGGGTAAAACCTCCCTGATGTAAATAGTTAGGTGCAGACAGCCACATATATGGAGGGGAGAGACTGCTGGGCAGAGAAAGTTAACAAGGAATATTTTGAGTAGTTTCTAATAGACTTTTTGTTTTAAGTTGAAACTTGGTTTTGTTTCTCAAAATGCTTTAGCTTGTAATTATTGTCTCTAGAAATAATGTAACTACCTCTGAAAGCAGCATTTTTAATTTCCACTCTTGCTGTCCATGTGAAGTAGCCATATAGTGAAGAGCTAAGGTAGCCTCAGAATGTCTGCAACCTCGGAATGTCTGATACTGATCTTGCTCCACCTTGTAATGCATTTCTTGAGACAAATGATAGAAACAGAAGTGTGGACCACCAGCTGAGTTATGTGACTTCACCTCATGGAACAATATTTACTTATTGTGTTACATGGGGACAAATCTACTTGAAGTTAAGGTGGTGTTTCTTTCATTCAGCTGCTGTGTGTAAATGAATGTTGCATGTTAAAATATGCATATCTATGTGGACATATGTAACAAAAAAACCCTGTTAATTTAGGATATATAAATGTGTTTTCAAAATAGGTGATATGCTTGCCACAGCCAAGTGGTCCTTCACAAGCCATCCTCCCTCTGTCAGAGTTTACCATCCAGTGTGTATTGATTGATGGTGGTCTAACCCTGCTGTTTATGATCCTTGTTGACAGTCTTAAGAACATTTTTGTTATAGTTTCAGCAAAGATCATGCATTCATTTTAGAAGTGAGTTTCCCAGTGGTCTCCTTTAACTGTGTTCTGGTTCACATCACAGAGCAGTCTCAAAGCACAAACACTGTGTTCCTTCTGGATGAAATTAAACTGGATGTTATGTCCAGGAGAAAACTTAGTGCATCCCAGCTGCTAATGGGATCTCAGTCCCATGTAGCTCTCTCCATAGCTAATCTGAGGGAGTTCCTCAAAAAAGCTCACCTAGTTTGTTTTCAGTAGCAACCTTTTGGCTCTACAAGTCTCTTTGTGTTGTGCTGCATTAATTACAAGCATTGTTACAGCCATTGCAATCAGACTAAATGTTAGACAGGGAAAGGGAAGCACTGTGTATGCAAAAGTAAAACTGTTTCAAAAAAGTGTATTGGACAGATTAGATTTGTAAAGGTCTAGGAGTATGTACACACCATTGATTTCAGTGAGTTATAAGATGCTAAATATCTCTCTGAATCTGGGCTGGAGCATTTGTAACCTCATGTAGCTACTGCATGGGTTGATTCTCCAAACCATCATACTGTCACAGAGTAGTAGCTACATCTAGTACATTACAATGGTGAATGTGGTTGGTGGTGCCCTCTGGACCCACTCAGTGACACATTTTTTCTATTCCTTTTTATGCCGTTTATACAGAATTCCTTACATCCTCCTTGAGACTGGTGTAAATCACTGTCTACATGTTGAAACTACCAGATACTGCTGATAACTACCCATCTGTAGGCTCTTAGAGGGGAAAAAAAGCAGCAGACAGAATTATTACTTTTGTTTCTACTTTGCCTTGGTACTCAGAAGGCTTTACAAGGGTCTCTTTCTCTAGTTTAAAATGTGCACCTGGACTGCACAAGGCTGAGGTGAGCCTGAATTACCTGTTACTCACAATGGGATGGATCAGTATGGACAGGAAGGTCTTTTCCACACTCACTTGGCCTATTACCTCTCTTATAACAAAATGTCTGCTTTCAATAAAAATTGATGACATCTGTAGAGCTGTCCAAATAGCATCTGTTTTCTGGTAAAATGAGAGAGACCAGATTGGCACACATATTTTACAGAGGCCTAATGTTATGTTTGGAATTGTCAACTCTAATCAAAAGACTATTTAGCAGTGACCTCCTGAGGATGATAATGAGGTGCCTCGATTTAGATTGATTATTGCTAATTCTGAGTAGACTTATGTGAGGATATTTTGAAATAAAGTGCATAATGCACAAACCCCTTGACTCCTCAGTAGAGAAAGAAAAAGAGAAAACCTTATATAAGGGATCATTCTTGTAATTCAGCTCTTGTGATTTTCTCGGGTTTTGTACAGAATTAGTCAAGAAATTAGGAAGGAAAAAAAAAGCCCATCCTACAACAATAGCTGTTTTACCTGGAAAATGTCACATTCTTTTTCCTTGAATGAATTCCCATATCTTGTGTTCTAATCCAAACACTGATTAACAGTATTCTAGCTCTTTGTTTGTTTGTTGCTTTTTGGCAGACATTGTGGCCTTCATACTTTGTTCCTTAATTACTTGCCATTTCACTCCCTGATTGTTTTCAAGACTCTTTCAGCACAGCTTCTACAAAAGATTCATTTTCACAGTGTCTTGCAAAGTATTATTTATATATTTGCTGCCAGGCAATGTGACCCCTTTGCAAAGCCTTTGTCTTGCATCAGAAATAAAGCTGGCTGCAGAAACACTGAAAATATTTCTTGTACTGCATGAATGTGCTTTGAGAAGAGCTCTTCTACTGCTTGGCACTAGGTACACTAACTTTGGCCCCTTTTGAGGACCAGAATTCCAGTAATGTGAATAGAACCCTTCTTCCTGAAGAAGAAAGAGGCCCTTGAGAAATAAGCCAGCAGAATAATAGTCCTGTATCACCCAGTTATGCTCAAGTGTAAACTATAAAAAAGATGGGTTCAGTCCAGGCAAAGCTGGCTAAAGATCACGGAAGATGGGCTTATACAGCCTGAGCACCATCCTCACCACCTCTCTGGGTAGTCTGTTTCTGATACATTTGTTATGAAAGGAGATGCTCAGGTGTAGCTGGGCATGCTAGCTAGTCTTGGGAGAGGGGAACCTTGAAAAAACCAGAAGTTGTTCTCCTCTTTCTCATCCCACTTACAATAGCAGCAGCAGAAAGTCCTTTGCTTTGATGATGTCCTCCAGCATTGTGGCCAGGCCTGCTTCTATTCTTGTCCTACAACAGCAGCAGGACCTGGCCCAGCTCCCTTCTTTCACAGAAAGACAGCAGAGGGAAGAAGGTGGTTCACAAAGTGCAATCCTCTGGTGATCAAACTGTGTCAGCAGGGTGTGAGAACAGCATGTTAAAGGCTGGAGTCCTGTACTACAGCCAAACAGAGAAGAGAAATCCTATGGTGGGGAGCCCCTTCCCTATACATTGCCCTAAGGAACCCCCTTGTATCCCCTCATTTCTCTTGCACTTGCTTTGTTGCTGGCAAGATGTGCAGACAACCAACAGTACTGCAATGGTGGCAGCTATAAGTGACCATAAAACCTAACAGGATCATAGGAAATATTAAGAGAAAAAGATTAAGAGCCAAAATGTATTTTCTGTGGTATAACTTTAAAATTGCTGTGTTGGACCAAGACATTTAATGATAACTAGAGATAGAATGTAGTAATAACCCAAACTGCAAGAAAACTTTCTCATTTAATGAAATATAGTTGGAGGATGAAGCACACTCATCAAACCTTTGCAATGAATGAAGGCATTTGATTCAGCTGGAACTAGAGCATAGGTAAGTGTATTAGTTATCATATTGCATCTCTCTAAGTGAAGTGTCTGGCCCCACTTGCCTAAAGAAGTCAATCCCCTCAAGCATCCCTGCTCTTTTCTTTATGAATGTTCCATGCAGGAATAACTTACAGACCTGTATAATGTTTTGAGTGCTATTGAAATGAGAAAAAATATTTTCACAGTAAAGCACTATTCTTACAAATAACAAAACAGTCTCAGCATCATAAATTAAGGACGTGCTGAGCCTGATGACATAATAATGAGTCAATCTGTTAATATTAAACTTAGCATGTCCATTCTGTGATTCTCAGAACAGTTTCACTGAACAAGAAGAGTTGACTCCAGGTTGTATTCAAATGGTTGACCTGAAGAGTGTGAGGATTTTGCTAATGTCTGAATAAATAATTCAGAACAGTTGGTATGAAAATAGCCATGGTCTCTTCACTTCTTTGCTGCTCTTTATTCTAAGAAGGTAAAGGAAAACAATGTTGAAAAATTGTTCTCTGATGACTGAGAGAGTAAATCATGCCACCAGAATTAATTTCATGCATTATTGTTTCTAAAACTCTACATTCAATTTAAAAATTGACTGATGCTTTCCACAGACTACAAGACTGGATGTGTTCATAAAAGAAGTACATATTTTTCTCCTTGTTCAAAATGCTGTTGCATGGTTTAGTGAAATCTAATTGTGCTTGCTACTTAACTAGGACAAATTTCACACATGCGATCAATCTTCTGGCTTCAGGGACGAGCGATCTTCCTTGCATGGATGTGTGCTGCAATGGCACCTCTGAACACAAGCAGGCAGCAGAAAGAGACACAGACAGCTTTTGGCCCAGTTCTTGAGTAAACCATATAACATCAGCACCACTGAGCTAAGCCTAGGGGACCATCAGGCTACAGCTGATCTCCGTTTATCACACATAATCTCACTGAACTTTTTCAGCAATACATCAAGCTCATTAGTCAGCTCAGATACAATGTTACTCCTCCCTTGCCAACTACCAACCAAAACTGAATTCTTCCTATCACAGACAGAGCTGTCATGAGGTTGTGCCTACAAATTTTACTGTATTTATTATTTTCATGCAGTCCTTTCACTGCTGAGTAAAAGTATGCTCATTTTTTATCAATTGTACAGATCTATTTCCTTAGAACAACTGAAAGATAAAATGCCCTCTATCCAGAGATGAAAGCAGATGATGCAGCAGACACACAAATTTAGTGCAAACTGGGAGGTGAGCAGAACATAAGGTTTATTCCAAGGTAAGCTAGTACTTTTTGTTACCTTCAAACAGTGCTTGAACCCCTCTCATCAATTAAATATCTAATAGCTGGCACTGAGAGCCAGGAGCAGTCATCTCACTACGCTAAAGGTGGACCTACCTAATCTCTCACTGATTTTCCAAACAGCCAAATTCATCATTTTCTTGTCATGCTGCTGTCTAACAGCATGCCAAGGTGTGTGAAGAAGCAGAATTGGCTGCACTTTAGGAGTCCATCAAAACAGTATTGAGGAGAAATGTCACCTATTTTTCTTGTGTCCTTCTCTTGTCAAAACTGCAGTAATTCTGTCTTTTAAAGGCTTGAAGAATTACAGCAGATTCAATGTCTAAGCTTAGCTTTCGTTAGTGACTGTCAAAGATGTTTCCCAAACCATCCCTATTTACACCCACAGAGCTACCAGGTTCACCACAGTAAGTATTTAGAGGCTTTAGCATTACTGATTCACTACACAGGTGAGAGATGCAGAACCACAAGGTTCAGTTCCAGGAATTCATTTTCTCTATAAACCTTCTCTATATGTTCTATACATTCCATGGCTTTCCTTTCAGTTCAGGTATTGTTTTCAGCAGTGCAAGTGGACAAATGCCTAACTGGGCTGATGCTGGGAAGTGCTGTCAGACTGAGATGAAATAGGGTGCCCAGCAACCCACTGTAAAGATCAGGAACAACAATTGCAGCAAGCAAAGGGCATGTAGGGACTATTTGGTAAGCCCAGGGACGTAGGTTGTCTGGGCTACAGTCAGCTGATAACTTGTATTCAAATGCAACATTGACCCAGAGATATGTAGCAACTTTATTTTATTTATATAACTGTATTTTGGAAATGGTCTGTGTCACGACATTCCAGATATAAACACAGATGTCACAATTTTCTTTCCCTTGCATCCCTGAAGGACATTGGTAGGGATCATGTAGGACAAGGGAAGGAAATTTTACTCGTTTGAATTTCTACAACTGTCTGGCCAAGGTAGTATAAGTGGAGTCCTGATGCTACTGAATTTATCCCATTTATTTCTTTAAGCAGGGATTTTATGGATGATGAAACAAAGTTGCTACAAAACATACATAGTAAAGATGTTTCCTGCCTTTATATTTCTCTATAAAGAAAAAAACAGAATAACTAACATTATAGGAGACAAGTATAATGACAAATTGATAAACAAGAACACTTATAAGAAACTCTTTTTTGATCTTGATTTGTCACAGCCTTTTTGTTTAACATTTATGCATCTGATATTAATGGATGTTCCTTTTTTGTGTAAAAAAGGAATAGAAAAAGAAATGTCTTTCAAAATTAAAGTTTAAACTTAAATTAAAAGGCAGAGGTAATAGTGAAACGAAAACATATTAGTAAGATAAGTGCAAAACAAAAATTACTGAAACAAAATTGTCTTCTAAATTTTGGGTTGATAAATAACTGAAATTCCCCTGTGATTAATTATTTGCCATTATTAATATATCTGCAATTTGGACAGAATTCACTGAGAAGACATGCATAAAGCCATCTTCATTTTCAGAATGAATCATTTCCTGATGACGTTGTCTATCATCTCAGAGCAACGCAAATACATGTCTGAAAAACAGAGACTGACATGTACACAAACACCCAAACTGTGACTTTTTGCCATTCCTGGTCAATCAATCCTTCATGATTTTCCTCATCCTGACTTGGTTGATAAGAAATCCCTTATAATTTCTTGTGGCTAAGGGCATTGTTGTCAAAGACCTTTTGCCAGCAGGATGCCTAATATAACTTTTTTTTGCATCATCCCTTTCTGTTAACCAGGCTTCCACTTGTGTGCACTCTTTTATTCCTCAGCTACAGCTAATAAAAAATTTCAACTTGTTTTCCTAATATATTCTGCCCATTTCTACAAAGAGCTTAATCTTTTTCTATTTCTCTCTTTTGTTTGTTTTTCCTCTAATACACCGTAAATCTTCAGTAAGACAGGATCTGACTTTTATTTACAATAGAGTTACATCATAGTAGTGCCTTGGAGGAAATAGATATCTGACCCTTTGAATGCACTTTGAAAGGCAACTTTTCTGATGGGGAAATTTGTCAGTTTCATCCTGTTAAAGGTCTGGATTGTGTTCATTTTAGTGGAAAGTGTATGGATACCAGCATTTGCTGGAAAGCAATTTTACCTGCTGCCATGTGTAGAAGTAAAATAGTCCCTCCATAGAAATCAGATCTAAAACTGTCCCTTGTTTCAGGGGGAAATCACACCTCCTCATGATCTTATTCATTACAAAATATTGGATTTTATGTTAACAGTTAAGTAGAGCTATTATTCATCTAATTGTGTGTGAGCTCATTGGCTATCACCATTCTTAGAACAAAGAAAACCCCTTAAAACCTCAGCAAAAAGAAATTTATGGTGGTTGAAGAAGTATAAAACACATTCTTAAGAGAAAGGTGCATTTCTCAGCCAGGTTTAGTTAAGAAATCAAAGAAATATGAAATATCCCCTTCTATTGTTTTCACGCTGAACATTGAGAAGACATCATGCCATCCTTATAAGCTAAGAAGAAAACTTCAAAATTTGCTAGTTGTGACTATGCTGATTTGTAAAGGAATATCTTGATGTGACTTCCATAATGAAAGGCAAAGTAATATATTAATTCATGCTTGAGAGGAATATTCACAAGGTAAGTCTGTTTCTGTGGACGGTGACAGCAGTGCTCAAGACACAGCATGTAGGGAAAGACAGCCCAGTTGATCTCAGTCAGCTCTTCAGGACCAGTTGGGAAAGCTGTTTGTAGGAACTTCTACATCACTGATACCTCCTTGGGGCATGTCTTCAGTATCCTGGCACATCAAGCCCTCAGAGGGCACTGAGTATTGTTTTCCCTCTTTGGGACACTTGCTGTGGTCGTCAATCACAGAAAAGGAGCTGGGGGGGGTGGGGGCGATGCTTGTTTAGGAAGAAGGCCACAAGTGATTGCTTAAAATAGGTCTTCATATGTGCAACGTCAAATTGTCACAGTGTGCAAAACAAACCATTACTTTTAGGGGCTAATAAAGTAAATCCCACCATGAATCAAGACACAGTTGGATGTTCTCTAAACACCAAGATAAAACACCATTTACTTATTACAGGCAACATATTAAAATTGGGTGAATTCTGTAAAAATTTAGAGCCGTGGAAAGATTCCATCTCTCTGGTTTTGGATGATGGCTTCCACAGTTATATTCATAGAGTCCAAATATGATGCCACAGCATCTCAAACAGTCTGTGCATTAATGTCTGTGCAGCAATTGCTTGAGCAGGTTGGATTACAGGAACAGCAGAGACTCTGAACTGTTAATTTGTTGCAGATAGAGGCTGTGAAATGTTAATTACAGGACAGGAAAAACACTCTCCTTTATGTTATCACTTTTGCCTGGGTGGCCCAGTGAGATAAGATATTGTCCTAAATTCAAATTAGTCAAAGCAAAGCTGGATTTACATAGCACATCAGCGACTTAATGGGAGAGAAATAAGCTGATGCAGATAAAAAACATGGCACTCTTAATCTGTTTATGCACTGAAACAGATGGCAAAGCCACATTCGGTCTTATCTACAGAATCTCCAGCCACATTCTCCCCTTGCTCCCTGGGTACTGCTGGGCTGTGCCTGCCTTAACACTGCAGCAAACACACAATAGGACCGTGTTTAACTTGTCAGTCAGGGCGTTCAGCGGAACTATTGAAATTCAGCCAGGTGCCAATTCCCCTGTTTCAGTAGAAGTCATTATAATCTGTTACATTTGAAGGGCACTTCTGCTTTTGGCTGCAATAGGTGGACTAATGTCAGCTTATTTCATGTCAAGAGAAATGTCAATGCATTAAGCAAAGCACTACATTTCACCATTCACTTAAAGTAACTGCGAGGTTCTTCTATTGCACACATTGCAGAAAGACATTTTTGTAGTACATACATGGCAAATAGGGCATATAAGGGGTTAAAACTGTACTTTTTCCAGAACTGCTATTATCAAAGCAAGCTTCAACCTCTTTGCTGACTGATGACACATAAATCAGCCTCTGAGTGTTGGTGTGACCTGACTGAAATCTCAGTTTGTGTTTGTCACAGGGGAACTTGGATGGAGGTTTGAGCAACCTGGTCTAGTGGGAGCTGACCCTGTTCATGGGAAGGGTTGGAACTATATGATCTTTAAAGTCTCTTCCAACCCAAAACATTCTATGATTCTATAGTTCTATGAATCAAACCATCTAATGCCCTCCTTAATACCAGCTATATGATGGCAATTCTTCTGAATTATGCTTCATAAGTAATTAATGTTCCAACATACTAATATTTTCTTCTATTAATGACAAGGGACAAACAAGAACAGTGACCCACCTACTATTGATTAAAGTGGTTGCTTATTTGGCTACAAAAATATGTCTGATCTCATATTTTTGCCATTTAATATAGCCTTATGCTTCTTCCTTGTGTAGCTGTACCATCCAGTATCAACATCGTGTGTACCAACACCAAACAGAATGAATAAGACCTTATACTGCATGTTTGAGGTCTCAAAAATTATGTTCAGCTCAAGCTATCCAACCCATGTTGCAGTTAGTCCTCTCACCAATGAACACTGTCAGTGAACAGTACTGGAGGCTGGAGGCAATATTGCCAGAGTGTTGTAGAAATAAGACAGGAAGTTCTTGGCATACATGAGAACTCCTTAAACCAAAAGATAGCAAAAGCCCCCATAGTTTTGTGAGGTTATTTGAGGTAATTTTAGGAATTCTGAGACAGAGCACAGTTAGTGTCTGTTGCCCTGACTTCTGCAGTTCTGGATGTTATCATTCTTTTGTAACTGGTTCTCAGACATTCTCTGTAAACATAACCATGTTATTGTAACAGTATCTTTTTATTTACGTTCCTTTCTCCTGGGCACAGAAGTTTGATGGACATTTCCTTTGACCAGTGTGATTGAGGGGAGGCTCTTTGTCTCCTCCAATACACAGTGAATTAGAAGGCACGTATATAATAGAGATGGGCAAGGCCCAAGGCACTTGTTCCTTGATCTCAACAGGTGTCTGTCTCCTTCTTTCATGTCATTACTGTGACAAGTGTCTCTAGAAATAAATGCTTCCTAAGTTAGTCTTTTGATTTTAACACCTCTGTTCCTAGATTCTGTCAAAATGTGATAAAGTATTTATGTACCTTGAACATTTAAGCTTGATTTGCTTGGTTTTGGATCAGTGGATTCCCTGCTTATTCTGGCTGAAGTGGTATCTTTTCACTTCTGCATGCCCTGCTCATGAGGGTAGTTTCTCCTGTTCCTATTATCTATAAAAATGTCTTCCAAATGCTTCATATTCCTTTTAACATTCCAGTCAGTCTGTGAGCCTGCATCTTTAGCCCATTTCATTCAAATGACTCTAGAATTACCTCATGATGTGTTCACCTAAAGTGACATAGCTTTGCATGTATCTTCCTCTAATTAGGTTGCCTCACTGTCAATTAGAGACAGAAGAACATGTGTTCAGAATGTTCTAGGACATTAAAGTGATTCATGGCAGAAAACAAAGTGTACCAGTCCTAAAAAAAAAAAAAATCTTCCTTTCATTAATCCATTTTGAAACCAAGTGAAGGATGTTTTCCCTCATATTATAGTGTGTAACTACTCAAGCAATAGATTTCAAGAGTTCAATCATGAGGCATTAGTTGGTTTTTTCTTTTTAATTTTGTTTCTGATCAGTTAACTTGAGATTTATTCAAAATTATCCACAGTAAGTATATTTCAGGCTTATTAATAATAAAATAATGGTGAAAATAATGAATGATTAGGGTTGTTTTTTCACAAAAAAGTAAATCTGGTCCTGATTCATTCCCAGCTGACTCCGCAGACTCTACAAATAACAAATCCTTAACTCCCATTTCCTGACAACAGAGATAATAGCTTGCAATACAGGTGGATTCAGAAAGCTAAAGTGGTCCTAGAGGTGCTCTTTGAGCAGTTTTCACCTCACTGATTCCTTTTGTGGGAATATGATTCCCCTGCGCATGTGCAAAACCGCGGCAGAGATCCTGCTCTGTTATGCAGCCACCAGCTGCAAGAACGTGCTGCCAGGTATCACAACATCCAAGTGTTCCCGTGTTTTTCAGCTGATAGAGGAGTCAGCTGTCATGACTCCTCCATCAAGAATATAAATAATAAATGCAGAAAAAAGAGAACACTGCAGCCGTGATTGACCGTGAGTGTGAAATCTTCTTCTTCCAAACAGTAGGAGAGTAGTCTGGCATTTGAAGACTTGACTTTGCTGACTCTATGGTAGAAGATAAGAGCTTTGGAAAAGCAGGTGGATTGTATTGCCTGGGAAAATGAACTCTCTCAGAATACCTCATCTTAAAAAGGCAATAAAGCAGTGAAAGGGAGAATAGTGAGAACTGCCATTCAAAGAAAAAAAAAAAAGACCCAATATATATCCTACTGTGGTTTAAGTATCAAAATATTAAAAATACTTATGAAGTCAATTGCAGAAAGATTTTTCTCTCAGTACCAGAGCAAAATAGTATTGGGGAACATGTAATAGCAAAAGAAGAAACCTGTGAAAGAGCTATTTTCCTTCCCTGGCCTGAAAATGCTTCTTAGAGAAAATGGAAGACTTGACAGAAACATGAAGCTGTTTGAAATCCTTCCATATGTGTTGACACACATTGGGACTTATAGCAGCCTTTGAAGCAACACACATAGTCAAAATGTCAAGGATTTTGTAAAGGAGCTTGGTGAAAGGTGTGTTCAAAATGAGAAAGAAAAAGGCAGAAAACAATGGAGATGACATAGACAAACTATGTGAAGTTGGAGATACCTGTTTTAAGGAAAAGCTGAGAGAAGAGCTGGAAGAAAGTGGGAAAGAAAAAAAAACTATGAAGGAAAAAAGATGGAAAATCTATGATAGGAATCCAATGTATGTTTTCAGGTTCATAGATTCTTTTCGGAATCCAGTAAAATTGGCATTATTAAAATTTAACAGGAAGATTCATTTGAGTTGGATGTGAAAGAAATACATTTAAGATCTGTTATTGTTGTTATTACTGTTGTAAACATCATAATGTTTGTGACCGTTATGTTTGTTTCTCAAAAAACTCACCAGAGCAAGAAAAGTTTTGTGTATTTTCATATTCAGAGAAAATGAAAAGGAATAGGATGTGTCTCAGATAAGTAGTAATCTATCACTCCACTAGGCATTTTGGCAATATGGAATGCTAACTATTTCTTTTCCCTAAGAGGTTATGTCTTAAACAGACAGCAGGTACATGGAAAAATCTGACAGACAAACAGAGTGTACAATGTGTTAGTTACCTCAGTACATTAGTTTCACTCATTTTCCCCAAGAGACGTGAAGGCAAAATGGAACAGGAGGGTATAGGACAGAGTAGTTGGAGAGGGTAGGATGAGGGAAACTCTTATTCATCAATCTGAGAGAGGAAGAGCACAAGAGAGTTTCTTTCCAGAACAGGCACTTCCTTCAAATTAGCTAATTTTTCAGAGTTATGGCAAGTAAAGAGTAAAACTGATAAGGAGGCAATTAGGGAAAGTAAAAATCTCAGCTAAAGTGTCTGATGTTTCGAATAAACATTCTGCCCAGCATAATTTATGTTTCAACAAATTAGCATATCCAAACTAGCTACAAATTTCTATCCAGCTCTACCACATAAGCAAGAAGAAATATTTTGTCACTCTATAGTAATTTAGATGTATACTATCAACTAGAAAAAAAACAAACCAAAATAAAGCAAAAAACAATATATGGCATTCCATAAAAATTGTCTGAGAGATCTCTAATTTGTTAGATTTCATCTAAAAAATCTTAGAACTCCAGATACACTGCAGAGGACTGGAAGAACATTGAGGCATTGGCTAAAAAATGGCATGGTTTTTAACCTTATTTGATAGATAAGTTGTAAGCTTGAAATTTGTTACAGGTTGCCTCAGAACAAATCTGATACAAATTTGAATTTTTAAAGACTTAAATCATGGCAGTGCAATTAATGTCAGCTCAATGCTGTGTTAGAACTAGTGTGGCTTGTATGAATGACTAGGAAACAAATGTGACATCAAAGCTGCTGCAATGTGTGAGTGACACAAAATGTCCCTCGGAGGAGTGGGTGCTGAGGGGGAGCAGGCAGTGTCCCACTGCCCTCCTGCTTGGGAACAATGTTGAAATTCCCAGTGGGCAGTGCAAAGGATAGGACCAATGAGTGGTTCAAGCAGACTTTATGCACAAATAAGAGAAATCTGTGCTGGAGCCTTCCTTGTAGTGCTCCCTGTTTCCCCAAAAAGCTGGGTTGTACCTACACCCTCTGTGATGCTGAGCAGAGGCATGGCCTCCATTCAGACAGAACCAGTAGCATAGCTGTGAAAACAGACCACTCCATCTATTTCTTGTTAGATAAGATGGATACAGAAACAATCTTTGCTCTCTCTTTTCCTCATTTACTCTTGCACAAAAAAAAATCCTCCAGGAGCTTCCCAGGCCATCTCAGTTCCCCTGTCCTTAGTGTCAATATTGCAGAGTAGAGAAATGAACCATAAAAGTGACACTTTACCCAGAAAGTTGCAATGGACATGAGAAACAATTCAATCTATTGAGTTTATTAAATGAAATATTGCAAGGTTACTTGCTTATGGTGTGTATGTATCTTCATGTGGGGAAAAAACCCACAACACTGGGAATTAAAGGACTTTCCACAGAAAAGCAGTCAGGACAAGGTGCTAGAACCTGAAGTCAGATATAGTCAAATAATAAATTGAAGATGTATTTTTAACCAAGAGTTTATTAACTGATGAAATAAACTATCCAGGAAAATTATACATGACTCAATTTTACGTTTTTGAGGCCAAGTTATTTTTCCTCTGTGGAAGGCACAATTTCACTTTATACAATCTCAACACAGGGATGGCTAGGGAAGTTTAACAGCCTAAAATATGTTGAGGATTAGAGTGGATTGTTCCTTAAGACATTTATGAGTCTAAGAATCAGCACAAAAGTTACTCTGATACATAGATAACAGCAGGATAGCTACCCAATAAGTTATATACTAAACCTTGTATTTTACATTAATAGATAATTATTTTTATTTTTTAAACTTGCTTTTAAATTTGACCCAAAAAAGAAAAACGTAACTAAATACCCTCAAAAACTTGCTCTAATTAGCCACGAATTTGGAATATTCAGTGTAATTTTTCAGTTTTCCCTTGAATTAGCATATTCCATGTAAGACCTGACTCATATCACCTGAGAGTCACCGGCCCTGAGAACACATGCACAGTCCTGGAGTCCCAGTTCTGCAGATATAGGGACTGGGAATATTGACAACTGTGGCTCCATCTGAGCTTCCTAAAGCTCCTCAGGCCTCCAAGATTTTCAGGATGTGTTGACAGGGTCTATAGCATCCAACGAGCAATCCACTTGAAGCCTGGCTTATGTATAGCAGATTCCCTTGAATTGAGATATCTTGTGTTTAGTGACTTGACATTTCCTTGAAAAACACTTTCGGTAAAAATTTTATGGGTGTCTTTAATGCTAGGAGGTTTAAAATAAAAATCCAGTGTCCAAATCCCCATGATTTATTTTTCTTGAGATCAAGCATTTCTCAAATTATAAAGAATGCAGCTAATGCAGCATGTTTGTCTCCAGCTCAGAACATTTCCATTTAATGAAAGGAATACTTGATATAGCTGTTGCCATAGAAACAAGACATGTTTACACAGGAGCTGAAATAGACAGTAGTATATGCAGGTGAGGCTTCAGGAGCTGGGTGAAGTACTGGAGCTGCACAATCTCTGCACCTCTGTTTATTCTGGATTTCCTTCTGGATTTATTCTATTTTCTTCTGGATTTATTCTGTGCAGGTATAATTTGTGTACAAATGTTATAGTTGGTTGCACAAAGTATAGAAGTGTATAAAATAGTTGACAACCCAATCTAGAGTAAACTTGCAATTATTTGACCTCAAGATTTCTGCTTTGCAGCAGTTAAAACATATCAGCAATCAATCACTCTCCTACCTGGCACCATCTCAAGAGCTTCATTGCAGCACTCACCAACATTTCAGCACTCAGACTCACTACCAGAAGTTCTGATATCTTTTTGTGTGCCAAAGTCATAGATCAGCTTTTCAAAAGCTCAGTGTGTCAGGCTGTGAGATATTTTGAAAAGGTGACTGTCATTGCCTGAGTGAAAGCTGCAGAACAGGGTGGATTTAGAAGTTAGACAACTTTCCAATTTTTAGCAAATTAACGTTGCAAAAATATTTCTATCTTTGTGGAAAGAAGCCAGCATACCCTTACCCTGCTTTTTTTCTGGGGCAGGATTAAGAGGTCCAGTTCTAACACACTTTTTCCTCCTGAAACATCCTTAAAAATCTCCAGTACTGTGGACTCTATTGCTGCCTAAGACAGTTGAGGTAACTGGTTATTCCCAGTAAACTGAAGCTCTTTGTCCTTGTTCCCATCAAAGAGCATCCTGTTTGCTGCTTCTGTCTTTCAGGTGAACCTCACCAGGTCTGATTTCTTGGAATATTTCATACCTTGATCCATACCTCTTCCATCTAAAATTTTTGTATACTTCTTGTTCAAAACAAATGTATTAGGTCATCTTTGAGTGGAGACTCCTGTAAATATCAGTAAATACTTCAGCCTTTACAGCATGATCAACTATTGTTTCTCCACCTGGCTGAATAATAGAGCAGGCCTGTCTTTTATCCTGCCCTCATTACTCCTACTAAAGAATTTATTGTTACTCTGCATTTCCTTTATGAATATTGCTCATTTGGGAACTATTAAGAGACTATTATCACAATAGTGAAAAGACATTACTTTTATAAGCAAAACATAGGGGTGCAATCAGTTGCTACTATTATTAATCATCTAACTGCACCTTTGGTACTTGTGGATTGCCTTTCTAAGGTCTTGGTGAGTGGTCTTTTGTTTTTCCTCAGGGGAACATTGTGTCTCTTCCACAAAGCCCTGGGCTGCACTGACCAAGCACTAATGGAGATTGTCTCAGCAGGTCTAAGTGCTGTTTTGTACTTCTGTCCAGAAGCAGTAGCATGATGTTAATAAACTGACCAGACAGTCTTCTTAAAGCCAAGTATTTATTTAGATCCAATGCTCTACAGAGAAAATCAATCTTTATGCAATAAACTGTCTACTTACATGTTTAGCTCAGTGATTGTGTACACATGGTGATCTTGATAGACCTAAGTTTCCAACAGACCCTCTCTAAAATCTGGGCACAGTAATGGGTTCCTTTAGTTCAAGGACCAACATCTTTAGCTGGGGCATAGAGAGAAGTATGTTTTACAGAAAAACAGATGTGGTTATCATCCTCTTTTCCAGAGATAAGTATACTTTACAAGTATTTTTTTTTAAATAGTTTTAGATTCACCTGTTCTCAGCACTGGCAAACGGTTTTCTAATTTTGGGAGATGCAGCACAGAAAGAAGCTGTTGCCATGGATCCCCTCCCTCTCCTTCCCTTTCCACTATGTTCATTTGGAACCAATTTATCTCCATCCAGCTGTTGTTTTCCTTCTTGATTTTTTCCAGTGGTCTTCTATTAAGCAAAACCAACATAATATTTTCAGGATATGTACCTCATTGCTAAGATTGCCTGTAAGGATCCCAACATTGCTGCAACAAGGAATGGGTTGCAGCTATTCCAGAAAGCTTCTTCCCCATTTTGCCTAAATTATATTTACATGGACTAGTAAGAAGCTGAATCCTTACATTTTTCTCCTTCCCATTCTGCACCTGCACTTTTCCAACTGCCTTTTTAGGTATCTCTGGCATGTCACTGAAGGGAAAAAGGCCACATAAGAATGTTGTCAGTCAGTGCTTTGAAAGGGTGGAAGACTTTTTCAAGAGTTTAACATCATTTAGGTAACTCCTCTTAAAAGAAAATAATTAGAAGTTATTCTTGAAAGAGGAACTGTAGAGTGTGTGGTGAAAAAGTAATTCAAACGTTTATGATTGTAATGGCCCACCATATATGAAGAAAAAAATGAAATCAACACATCAAAGCAGGTGCATCATATCAAATGCTGTCACGGAACTGTAGTTACTGTAGTAAGTCTGTGCACAAATGCTGGTTGTACAATGAGGCACGAAGTGTGAGGCCCTGAGGGATTTGACTTGCTGAGGAACCCAGAACTGTTATGGCTCTGCAAGAATCATTAGCAGGTGCAAGGCCAGAATAATGAGTAGATATACTGTATTATTGCTTAAAACTAATTTTTTTGTTCTGGGGATACCAAAGTCACACAACAGGTGAATGAGAGGATTTATGGCTGAACTACACTTTTTTTTTTCTTTTTTCTTTTTTTTTTTAAATAAAAAAGGATCTTGAAAGCCTCTCTCTGGCCTCATCAAGTCAATTGGAAGCCTTCCTGCCCCTAATTTTTATCCTAGCTGATTTCTTCCAATACACAGCTGAGGTAGGTGCTGGAAGATGGACATTTGGAAATTTCAAAATGTGGGGCTAACAGATGAGTTGTTCAGGTTGTAAACTAATGGTTGCTGTTTGCCATTAGGGAAAAATCCCAACTGCCATCAAGATTATTGAAATGTGTTAAGTGCCACTGCCTAGAAAAGCCAGTGAAGATACTCTGGGAATGATACAGTACTGGGTTTATTATATCCTTGTGATACAAGCCATGAGATAGCAGGTAATGTGTTCATCTGATGGCTCATACATAGACCAAACAAGTATAAAAGTGGAACTGCTCACTTGGTGTCATGGAAAAGCTTGTTCACCTCAGGCAGTGGTGGCAGCATTTTGTATACAAGCTGCACTTTATATTCCTGAGTGGAATAAATAGTCCACAGCAGATAAGATGTTGTTAAAGCTTAAAAAGCAAATAGGTATTTGGCTTTACTTTACTTGTCTTGAAGTTATTATTGTGATCAGTACAGACCCGACTTTAAAAGATCAGTGTGAGAAGGCCATATCACTTAAGACAAAACGTTTGTCTTAACCTCTGACTTGATAATTTTTTTTTCAATAATGCTATCATTATGAAGACTTATAGAATACTCTGCCCATTGTGACTGCTGAGGAAATATCTATAATGTATGTTGGTGTCAAACAGAGAGAAAAAATCCAAACCAAATATTTTAGGTAGGAGAAAATTTTAAAAAGGTCACAAATTGAAGTTGGCATATACTCAAATAGTTCAGAAAAATAAGACAGGCAATACATAGCATATTAGGAAAAGTTCATACATTTAAAAATGGATATTTGGGTATTGAGGTTTAGATATTCAAAAGCATCAAGGCTAATTTAGCAGTAAATTTTAAGTTCACCCAATTCAAGCCAGTTGTAACAGCTCAGCTCAGCTTTACTCTGTGATAAACTTTGCCAGTTCAGCAGAAAATAACCCTAGTTCAGCTACTCACTAAGCTGCAGCAAACTGTAAATGATCTCGTGTATTTCTGTAGAAGCATCTGTTCTCTCCAGACAGGACCTGTAATATTGTCAATACAAAACTGTCTGACAGGGGAGCAGGGTGAAGTCTTCAGTCGTGAGTGAACTTTTTGGGGGTTGAGCACAACTTGTGGAGGCTGAGCAGAGCTCTGGGGAAGACAAGGACATTTTGATATAAAGCACATAGAATATTATTTATTTACATATCATAGAGATATTAGGGGATTAATAAACCAAAGCCAAGATCAGACCTGCAGATGTATCATTCTGTACTGATCCTCAAGAGCTGATGTTCTCAAAGGCATAATCTTAGGATGATAACAAAATGGACACCCCAGTTTTCTGGTGAAGAGGGATATCACTGGCAGGATACCAGATGCTTCCCTGCATTAATTCTCTTGGTGTTTGATGGGGATGGCAGGGGTGGAAGTTATGCTGTACAGGCACCTTCAGCCAAGAGGCAAAACACATTCACTGTGTCTGCAGCTCTCCCCTAGACAGCAAACATAAAACTGTGCATGGCTCAATGCTGAGCACTTGCTGGTGACTCAGGTCAAAATTAGACATTAAATTCCACTGAGAAGGTAATGGAGAAGCTGTATATCCTTGTTTGTACCACTCTTAAGGAAGTATCTTGCAAGGGTGCAGTCACTGCCAGTACCAAGAGGAACCAGTGAACAAGAAATGTGGTGCCTCTAACCCTAATTTCATTTCCTCCATATATGACAAAGTACATAAAATGATAAATAGATGCTGTAGGTTTTTAGCTTGTTATTATTGTTATGTCAGTGTTGCCATACAAATAATAGCATGATTTCACCAACAAAGAAGTTCTCCCAAGTTGTTTAAGTACAGGAGCAGTTACATTTTGCCCCACAGCCTGGATTGCCTTCAATGTTGCATGAGGTGGACTGCAGTGTATGAACAGAGGGGAAAAAAGGAATAATGGAATGATGCTTATTTTAACAAATTGTCATAAAATGTGTGCTTTCATTTTACAACATGATTTGTGGGGGATTATATAAAGAAAAAAATCAAACATATAAACCTGCATTCAGATTTGCTTCACCATTTATGAGTTCGTGTTCCTGATGGAAATTTGTCCCTAAGCGGACTGAATTGGGGTCAAAGCTTTAAAATAAAACCTGAAGTAGCACTTTTGTATTTTTGTATTTAAAACTCCTACATCAGGTGAATAACACTTTCTTTCAAACCCTGCCCAGGAGCAGAATAAATTGTGAATCAGGAATGATAATTTCAGGTGGTTATATAATTCTTAATTTAATTGCTTGCAAGCCACTGTTAAATTTTGTGTTTAACAAACACTTATCCCATCCTGAAACAAGAAGTGAGTTAAGCTTATGTATAGCTCAGAAGTAATCATGTGATCCTCGTGGAATGATAGGTGAATGTAAGGACAGAAGGTGTTTACTCAGTTGTAGTGTTCAAACTGCTCAGTTTTTCCTTGGGAGTATTGGGCCAACTGTTGCAATGAAGGTGTCTGCAATGTGAAAGAGCTCTTCACAGCAATGCCCTTATCAAAACACTACAAGGGTTTACAGAATGCTCCTTTGCCACTTCCCTGACAAAACCTTCTATCATGCAATGCTCTGTTTTGAGATGTGCACCTATAAAACTGACAGGAAAGAAAACAAATTAGCTGTATTCCCCTCTGTATGCACATAGAGAACCCTGTGTTCCTGGCAATTCTTTAATGCCATCTCCTCCTCTTGTTGGTGTGTCTGTCTTACCGCCTGTTGCTGAGTTGGGTGTTGTTATTTTTATTAAAATTATAAAAAGTATTTTATGAAAGCAAACTCTGGGGCTTTTTCCTCCCTTGGTCTGAACACCTTGGTGTCCAGAGGCAGAGCCAACAAGCTTTGATGAAGTAATGTAACAGGTGTGTTTCCAAACAGATCTAGTGTCAGGCTTACAGGGCTCCTATACCATAAATCATAACTCAGGATAGATTCCCCCTAGATTAACTGCTGGAGTCTGCAAAATCTTTGCAATTTTCTTTCTCATGTGCCTCATGACAGAAATGAATTGTATAAAAATAATTAAGCCTCCCTTTCTCTCAAAGGCACAAGAATCACTAGGAAAATCTTGTCTACTTTTTTTCCTGAAAGCTGATTCGTAAGCTTTTTTAATCAATTGAAAATGGCCATAAACTGTGATAAACAGAACCTGCCTTTCATCTACCTGGTATTGGCATCCCTAATTCTCATGCTCTTTGATCTAAGTAGAATATAAAGAAGAGGAAAAAATAAGTTTCCAGGTCAGCTGGCTGTTCTGATCCCAAATGAAAAAGCATCCTTTATAAGTCATAGGAAAGACTGTGGGTCAGACAGATTTTGGAAGCCATGGGCTAAAAATTCCTGAGAATATTTACATTATTTATATTATTTATACTAAGTGACAACAGATGTAACAGCACAAAGTTGCATTTAGGTAGTCTGAGAGCCTTTGCCTAAGTAGAGACTTTCATTTCATTTCTCCTTGTACTGTTTCTCACCTAGGGAGACTGATAAAGGCATTGAGCTAAAGATAATCCCATGAGAATGATGGGTACTCTGAAGTGCTGCACAACAGAATGTATCAATCTGAGCTACTCAGAATATTTTAACAATTACATGGTACTATGTTTGGCAAAGTGGAAGGAACTTGTGGAGATTTGTCAGCTCTGATGAAGTTAAGGGCAGTGTCTGAGGCTCTGAGATCTCTGGTCATTTCTATTGAGAGAATGAAAAAACCAGAAAAGATTAAAGCTAACATTTAAAATCTGAAAATAGGCTTTCTGCTGTAGTTCCTTTTGTCTGAGAACATTGGTTTTGTCTCATCAACAAACTATTTTTCCTGAAACCTCAAATCTGTCAAAACTGGAGTTAGCATCCTTGAATTGTCTTAGTTTTTAATATAATTGAAAACACTTCCATAAGAGTTAATGGGCCCTGAAACAAATCATCAGTGGAACAGGGCTGAAATGCGATATAAAAGCTACTTCTCTCTTATGTTAAGAAGCAGTTTTCTGAATTATACCACCATACGAGTCAGAAACACCAGATGATCCAATATCAATGAACTGTATTTCTGTGAAACCATTGATGAGTTGAAATTCAGGCTTTAGTGAATCACTGTAGATCCTATGTCAGAGTTTCTTAAGACCAGAAAATCTGAAGTTATTTTAATAGGCAAAGACTGTGGTTTGTAGAGCAGCATCCTAGTTTGTTTTCTGGATGTTTTCTTGTTTTGTTTCTTTTCTTTTTACCTGTAGTTGTTTTGATCAGATCTAACAGAAAAAAAAATTATCTTCAAGACTTCTTCTGTCGTACTTTTTTTTTTTTAACAAGTACTAGTCATAAGTTATTCTGTCAGAAGATCATTGAAGGAGTTAACTCTCTGAGATGAAGGAAAATCATTCTGAATCAATCACTAAATTTGATGATGGAAACGTAAGCATGGGTGACGCATCAGTGTCAAAAGAAAGTCTGAAGGACAATCTGAAAAGTGCTCCCAGAGAAGTGAATGCCCCCCATAGGTATGAGGCTGCAACCCAGTGAAATTAGAGCAGGTCCAAGCCCTGCATAGCAGGAGCAGAAGCAGGAGCACGCTGAGTCTAGCAGAGCATTTTGCTGTCCCTTTTCAGAACACCAGAGTAGGAGCAGCATGTTTGCAGGGTGGCTGCAGGAGACTGACTGGCTTAAGTTATTTGTTGATGTGAGCACTCTGGCCTGGGTTTGTGTGAGTGCCATGGTGGGTTCCAGGGCCAAATCCTGCCCTGCAGGATACCAGCAGCCTGGTGAAAAGAAGGCTCCTGACTTCAATTACCTTCCCTTACTCCAAACTCAAGGGAGAGTGATGGTGTTGGTCCAGGATTACCTTTACAAGACCATTTCCATTAAAGCCAAGTGAGAGCTTTTACCCCTCCTAATCCCTCAGCTCTTCAGTTCCAGAATATTAAATAAGCAAATATGTGTCTGAATGATACACTGCCTGTCATTTTATCTCAGTTTAAGACAAAATATGTTTCCTAGCCCTATGACATCCCTTTGTGTTTCTCATAATTAGAAAAAGTGTTGACATTTAGATTCAGCACAGCTTTGGATATCAAAAAATGACCCATTTAATGTAAAATCTCTAGCTCACTAATTAGTTTCTAAAGTTGGAATCAGGTGTTTATAAGCCATTTAAGCAAAACAAATTAGTATTCTACAGAGACTGTTTTTGTTCAGGTTATTAACTGAGCTAAAACACTCTCTAAAAACTTTACAAAACTGAAAAACAGGAGCTTTATAAATATTGAGTCTTCTGAAAAAGAACGTGTTTGTTTCTATTTAGTGCCATCCCTAAGTCCATTTACTGATATCTTTGCATAAACACCTTCTAATTATTTTTTATCCAATCTCAAAAGTAATGCTTGCAATGAAAGTGTGAAAGGAATAGAAGAAGATGACCAAGTAAATTCCTGAAAGGTATTTGATATAAGCCCATTTATGGTAGAGTGCTCATCTAATTAATAAGCACAATCACCGTTTGTGAAAATTGTAGGTGTTAAACAATTTTCATTACTCTCAGCTATCTAAGGCACTGAGCCAGCAGTCAATGACACAGATATTTGACTTTAGATAACCACACCACAGTCTGTTGAAGCTCCAGAAAAGCTTGTATGTTTGCGGAGCTGGGACATAATCGGGTTTGTCCTGTTTCATTTGCACAGAGCCCCACAAACACACAAAGTGAGTGTAAAAAAGGCATAGAAGTTAATGGATCTGAAAATAAGCAGTTTTCCCCCACCCACCTCAGGTTTAAGTATAAAGTATAAGTATAGTATAAGTAGCTATACAGAACAAAAGGACAGCTGGATCTTTACATCTTTGTGATAAAATTGGGTAATTTTGGCCTGTAAAGGACAATCATACTTTTTGTAAAAGGAAAAAGAATGTCCCAAAGTCAATCCTGTTCATTTCAGGCTAATACCTCGTTGGCCAAGTTCTCAGTTACCTTCCTTTCTCCAGACTCCAGGGGGAGAGATGGCATTGCCCCACCGTTATCTTTCCAAGACCATTTCCATTAAACCCAAGGGAGAACTTTTCCCCTTTCTAATCTCTAAACTCTCCAGCGCTGGAAAATAGATTAATCACAGCTCCAGCCTGTGATCTCAGGGAAAGGACTGTAGGTATGTGTGGAGAAAAAGCATGACATCAAATCTGTGGCAAAATCCCTAGTGAACTTGTCAGTTACAATAACATTTGGAGCCATACTTTTGCCATCAGCATCAGAGAACAAGTAGATTTACCAGTGATTTTGAAGCGAAACCATATTATCCAGTCTTCCCAAAAGTGGCCAGACTTTTCAAATATATTAAAACAATTAAATTATCACAGTATATACATTATTGAAGGTGATATAACCAACTTTTTTTGACTAGGCAGTTAATACCTGAATAATTTAAAATATGACTGATTGTTGATACTGGTTTGTTGGGATATGGAAAAATTATATGGCTAGAAACAATCTTCTTTTGAATTCTCAGATTCCTTCAGACTTCATCATCCCTGAAGCTCTCAGTCAGCCCACAGAGATGGTCAGATGTAATTCAGACTGTACCTTGAGAAAAAAGTAGGTGAAACTTCTGCAAGATCATTGTGTTTCTGTTTATTCCCGTGTTTCTTTTCTTTTCTCCTTCTACTGAACTGAATGAGGTAGAAGGAGTACAGTTTCATTCCTTATATTTTGGACTTTTCAGTCATTTTTAGCCATTGCTGCCAACAGGACTAAGAGATCTTTCTCCTATTTGCAGATTATCAGTGGTCTAGAGGATAGTACTTCTAGGCTGAAACCCTGAAAAAATTACCTTCAACTTGTTGACTCAAACTTATATGTTAGTAAAAGAACAGAATTTTCAATTCCCTGGCTAGACAAAGACCCAGCATCCATGAAAGTAGCTCAAGTCAAGACAAAATGAAAATGCTTCTGTTTAATTTTTTAACAAAAAAAAAAAAAAGAGAAAAAGGGGGAAAAGCATTGCACTTAAACTAAAACCCATCATCTCCTTTCCTTTTGAGAGAATGCAAGCTTTTCTTCTACTTAAAATTATGATGCCTTCACAAAGAAAATGCTTCTTAGAAAAAACAACCTTAAAATGTGTAATTTTCCTCTTTAAAAAAAACCCAGAGTTTTTGTAAGGAACCATTTATCTTGCTGTTAAAAATAAAAATAATGCTATTCTCTGTCAAGCTGCTTTGGTTAGCAAAATTACTTTTCTACAAGTTAAAAAGAACCTCCCTAACTCTCTTTTGAAAAGTAGTTTAGTGACAAAGAACAGCACTGGAGGGGGTTTTTCCTGCTGCACTTGCAGAAGATTATCCCCAGGGATTGCTCTTCAATAAGTGCCATTTGAGGAAACTGTGTGCAACAAAGGAAAAATAAATATACCTGACCAATCTACTTCCTATTTAGATATCCCTGAACATGCTCTGTTTTTGCTTCCATTCACCTCAAATACCAAAAGTAGGCCATCTCTCTTTTTCTTTCTGGCTAGTTCCCTAATGGGTAGGCTTGCTGCTTATGGCAACTGCTGGCTACAACAGGATTAGCTCCCGTGTCTTGCGCTGTCTTCTCAGATAAGAGCTGCTTTTTTCCTTTCCCCAGGTGCATTTACTTCTGTGAGCAATCAGCTTGTTTCCTGATCTGTAAAACTGCATTATTCTTATCAGTATTTTCCTCTGCGAACATCAGCAGGGAAATATTATATGCTAGGAGCTTAATTATTCATTAGTTTATGGCCAGTTTCTTCATACAGCTTCCTCTGTTATGATTTCAGCTGATACAAGAAAAACAAGACAACAAAAGTCTGCCTAAAACAAACCCCCTACTAAGAAGGAGATGGAAACAGATGCTTGGTTTGGATGTCTGGCAGATTTCTGAAGGTTTTCTTGAAAGCCCTGGGTAGACCTGTATGCAATTTTAGTCAAATAACTTACCTTGCTTTAAATTGCACCCCTCCACAATCTGATGCCAGGAAACTTATCCAGAAGAGTTCATAATTTGTCTGCAAGAGGAAATTATTTTTCTCTGGTGGGTCTCTGAAGCTCAGAAATATATTCCCAGAACAGACCCAGTAGTGTAAATGCAGCATGAATTTTTTAATGTAGTAATTGTAAAAAACCAAATGAGATGCTGTCAACTATGACGAGCACTCTAGTTTTCTTCGAATCACATGTGAATATGAGCTTTCTCAGCTGTTTTTGTTTGTTTGTTTTTTAGCAGAATCACACAAGTCTTTAATTCCCAATATGTTCAGTTTTAGATCTCACAAAGTATTCACTAGTGATAACTTGTCTGACAGATTTTGTCAGTTGTATTGAGTGTTCCTTTTACCCTGCTATGTCTTTGCAAGTTCCATGTTAAAAATGTATGCATATAATAAAAATAAACAGATGTAAATACACTAGCAGTTCTTATTAGCATTTCTTGTCTTTGGTGAAGAGAGTCCTTTGGAAAAGGACTGTGTGGTAAATAATGCAAATATCTATATTAGTTTTCTTTCCAGCTGCAAGATTATGGAACATTTTCAGCAATTATACAAAATCCATATTCTGATACATAAAATATTTTATTCTCTAGTAGTCTTCCAAAATATAAAGGGCTGTTAGAAAGAAGACAGACATCTGTTTTTTTCTGGATATGGAACTAGAAAAAATGGAGCCAATTATAAAGAGTAATCGGATTAAGTATTGGGAAAATACCCCAAGTAAATAGAGTAAAGGTCTGGAAGACGTGACATGGAAATGTTGTTGAATCTCTAAGAGCTTATAGAACACATGAAGACAAATTTGTCAGCTGTGGCTCAGATATACTTCATCGTTTTTGAGGACAAAGGAAGGGCCTTTATAATATACTGAAGTTCTTTCCAGAAATAGAGTGTTTGCTTGAATGGTTATCTACAACAATTTATGCTAACCACTATCACACCTCTGGCTTCTGCTTGTTACATAAAAAAAATTCTGGTTTGATTGCAATATTAATCATCCATAATTGATAATTCAAATTTAGAAAGTGCCATCGACTGTTTTGAGGCACGCCACTCTTTGAGGGCTTGATTTAAGCCAGGGATCCTGGGCTTCTCAGGGTGATCTGATCTTCCAAAATTGCTGGGGCTTCTCTGGTAGCCCAGCCTGATGAGGACTTCTGAAAGTCAGGGTTGAAGTGTTACATAGCGGTAACACCTTCTGTTGGAGACCTGTTTGGTATCAAACACCCAGCTGATGTGTCTGCTGCTCTCTGGCTCTCACCTGAATCTCAGTGAAAGGCAGTCTTATCCAAGTTTTTACCTGACATTATGAGATAGGTGAAACAATATGACAGTTAAAGCTTATTTTGAAGTCTGGCATGTGTTTTTCAAAGGTGAATCAAATGTATTTGTCTGTTTTAAAATGTATGAGGATGTATGTAGCTGGAATGGAAAAGGAAGGGACAATCTGGACAGAATGCTCAGGCACACATTAAACTTTATTGTCATCTGTTCACATGAGTTAAATGACCTGTACAGATTATCCCACAGCATTGTATTCCCGGGACTATAAAAATGTCATCATAGAGTTAAATGAAAGAGATAAGTCACTGGTCTTTTTGAACTAGCTGATTCATAATTAAAAGTAAAATTCACTTAGGAGAAATATGTTCCTTAATAATTTCATCTTCTATAATGACCCTCCTTTTTCATCCTATTAATAATTCAATTTTCTTTCAAGTAAAAAACAATAGAAGAGGTGTATAAAATGAAACCCATAATGCAATCCTCAGACAAGAAGGTCTGAAAGCACCAAAGAAATTGAAATACTGGTTGCCATCTGTGGTAATTGTGCTCTTTACAGCCAATATGATCATTCAAAGCCTTATCTGTCAACAGTATAATGACATGCTGATTAAGCAATAGGGATATTAAAGTTCAACAGATTTATTTGAATATGATCTGCATGAGGGAGCTTACACCCCTTCTAATTCCTAAAAACTGGCTTCTCAGATGATAACATTAGTGAAAATCTGGTTGTAGTTCATCATTGTGCAAAGGTGGATGCCTGTGTGTAATACAGCAGTCTGTTTCTTCTCCTCCACAGTAATCCCAGTGATGTGATGGATGCTGTCTGCCTAACATTTTTCCAAAGAGTCGTTATTCTACGGGAGAAACCATGCCACAGCAAAAAAGTTCTCTTCTGTAAGTCAGTCCTGAACCTCATTTCCACCCAATATTATAAGTAAGTCTGGTTATGAAGAGACATATTAGTTAATTTCCCAGATAAACAATTTCATTTAGAAGAAAAAGCCGAAAAAAGTAAAAGTAGAATAAGAAAGAGTATGAAAAATTCTTGCTGTCCCTGCAGTCATGACAAATAACTACAAAATGCTCATCTAAAATCACGAACAAAAATCCCAATTTTTTAAAAAGTATCCTTCCAATGAAGTGATCTTCCAGTGAAGATCACTAAATGCAGTTTGTATATTCAGCTGATGTGGATTGTCCAAGTATTATTCGTGCTGGGGAAAAACATATTTATAAATAGAGGTGGTCTAAAATGTGACAAGATGTTTTGTGAGAAAAATCTCAATTTCCGTCATTAAAATTAAATTAAATTTTCCCTTATTCATTTAAAAAAATAATTTTCATTAACCAAACTTTTTTATTTTTTTTACACATAACTTTGGTATGTTAAATAGCAGTAGCAAAACACAGGTCATTTCCTATAAAACTTTGTGTTTCAATGGAGTATTCCAAGTTTATCACCATTATTAGTATGAAATGGCCTATATTATTTGCTGACCTCTTGGCTGTGTAATGTCTTTGCTTTGGCTGTAGCTATTTTCTTAAATGAGTCACGGATTTTAAGAAATGATATTCCAACATCAGTCAAATGCTCTTTTAAAAAAAATTTGTTTAAATCCTATTTACATACTTCTATTTTTTTTTCTTCTAATTTCTCAAAGTCCATCCATAGCATTGATTAACTTTTAATAAGAGCATACTTGCTATAACACTGAAATATATGTATCCACAGCAAACACTAAAAACATTATAGGCTGTTTATGGATTTATACATGAGAAGCCCTGTTGCTAGATTTTGTTTGGTTTTGTAGACACTTTAGTTGCTTGATTGACAAAGATTTTGAAGGTGGCAGTGGCAGATGCCTCATGCAAGCATTATCACCTATCTTACAGACTGCTAAACAGACATAAATTATCTGATCAGAAACAGAAGTGAGAACAGTCCTGATGTTCTTCAGAGATTTCAGAAATACTTTAGTGATCTTGTTTTTAATTCAGCCAGCTAACAGTGGCTGGCTGAGCTAAGGAAGTACTGTGGTAAGGAAGAGGATAAACTTTTGGCAGTGATCCCGCTGCTGTAATTTAACACAGATATGAGTGACTAGCATTCAGCCAAATAACAGAAAAAAAATTGATATTTTCTTCAAAATGCTATCTCATAAATTAAGTTTAAGAAAAATGTGCAAATATTTTCCCTGAAAATAACTTGAGAAATTACAGAAAATATTTGTCAATGATGTTGCTTTCTTTTTGATCAACACTGTGACTAAGTTAAAATGAACATCAGAAACAAATGCCTTTTAAAAATTCTTGTTTCTTCTCCCTTCTATAAAAAGAATGAAGTAATATTTGTGTTTTTCCTCTTAAACACCATACACCTTTTTTTTTTTAAACAAAATTTTGCAATTTAAAGACTAAAAGAACCTGGCAGAGGAGAAAGTTTGAGACATTCATGTTATATGCCATCATAAAAACAAGCAAACAAACAAACAAACAAAAAAACCCAACAAACCACATATTTTTTTTTGCCAGACCCAATTTTGATGTGGGGTGTTGTGGTGCTTGGATATATTTTTTTTAAGTCACTCTCTGATCCAGAAAGCCTTGTTCAGATGTCTGGCAATGCTTATCTCTAGTCAATGTGAAATTACTCATGGTGCCCAGACAGGCAGGGAGGAATTTGAACAAAACCCAAAGTTACTTATATTATCAATAACACATTTTCCACCTTTTTTTTTTCCGAGGACGAGCAGAGCCACAGATGTCTGCACACCTGAGCAAGCTGTGCAGGTGCCAAAACTATGACAAACTTGCGAAGTTTGGGAAAGGATGTAGTTCATATTTAACACTGCTTCTTGGATATATATTTCCCCCCGAAGAGCTTTCGAGCCATCAATATCCTTCTAAAAATAAACAAGCCTGTGAGCAATGCAGCAATGCCTTTACAGCTGATGATGAGAATTAGCCAAAGGCAAATCAACCCCTTAAGGTACTGAGATTTTGCACTTCTGAATTGGAGAAAGGAGACACCTTCTTCCCCCCAAACTTTGACCCATGGGGAAAAAAATACTGCATTATAACCAGAAGTGACACTTCAAATAATTGTGGGCAAAGCCCTAACTCCTGAAAGAAATAGCTAAGATGATTAAATTAATTAAAACAGTGGGGGAAAAGAAAGTCTAATTTGGGCTGAAATTAATATCATATGTGGCAGATGACATAAATCAGGATGACAGAAAACACTGGTAATAGAGCAGGCAATGCCTTCTTCGACTTTAGAATGGTTCAACGCCATTTTAAAACAGAAAATATCAGCCTTAGCACCATCAGCTCCTGCAGAAATGGGCATATATGATGTATAATTACTGAAGCAGGGATATTAATCTTTCTAATCTGTATAAATGTATTGTAAATCTGTCAAAAACCTTGTGGGAAAGTCATGCTACAGTTGGTGTGCAAATGAGGCGCAATCTATTTGACTTCTTAGCATGCAGAGAAAAACTGGCTTTTCCTGTCTACTCCTTTCCCTAACCTATTCCCAGTGGTCAGACTCAACCTTTTGCACTTCCAGGATCTTCTTAAAAGATACCACCATTTAGGCCTCTAATCTTAACCTCTTTGGACTCTCCAATGATAACACTTTCACTTTTAAAATATCTAGATTTTACAAAATAAAACAAATATTCTCCAAAATTATTACATTTTTTTTAAATTTATTTTTGTCTTTAGCACTGTAAACTAAAACACCGTGTTACTAGCCCACTAAAGAACCAAAGACTCTTTGAATTTGTTGAAGTCTCTGGCCTTAGATTACATTTTATTATTGAGAACACAAGAATGTGTAAGTAACACCAAACAAAACAATCTCCTGTTCCAGGTAACCCAGTATAATCTTTATGTAGGAGGCCAATGCTTGAATAAATTCGTAGCATGAACCTGTATCAGCAAAGGGTGCTTGCTTTCTCCCCAGATGAGCTCTACGCTGCAGGTTTTTACTGATACATAACAGTACTAGCTAGAGTAGCACATATTAGGATAATTATTCTTTTCCTTGTTCAATCACTGTTCTTTTTACAGCAGCGACCAGAGCATTTGCAGAAGAGATCAGCTGTAAAGTTCATGTTCCCATGAGAAGAAGCTTGCTGAAACCCTGTGAGTATAACCAAGTGTATAATTTCTAGTGGAAGTAGCTGTACTGTTGTGTTCAAAGTCCAAGCAAATCTTGTACACAAAATGGAAGTGGTGTAAATCTGATCTACTATTTGATTTTTTTAAAATGTTAAATCTATTTTTTATATATATTGTTGAGCTTCCTCTTGTTTGTTGTGTTTTGACTTCAGTTGGGCCCTGATTCTAGGACAGATTAGGACAGCAGTCAGGGGTTTTCCATCTCTTTTGCTTGTGGATAAATCATCATTACAATCAGAAGAAATTAAAGGACAACAAAATTTAGGTTCTATCAAATCCATGCAATCTTTTTTTCCCCAAACTCAAATCTATATATTTTGTTTGTATAAGATAAAGGTAAGTGAACTGGCAGGCAAGAAGGAAACCAAATCAAAACAGCAAGAAGAAATCCTAGGGAAGACAACAGTATGATAATGCACAATATAGGGCATTGATGAAGAAAAATCAGATGTTGGCACCATCTATCAGTTGATGTAGCCTTTAGAAAACTTAATTTTCATACTTGTGGCATATGTAAGTTTGTTAATACATAGGTGATATAGATCTGAGGAAAGTTTAGTTGTTCTGTTCTCAGTGGAAAGATGTGATTGTATGATTGGTAGTTTGAATTTATCCAAAATATTTCCACATCTTCCTGATTTTGTGTCCTGGCCAACCCTACTTAAAACACATTCATGACTATCAATTTGATCTGTACATAGCTTTGAAATTAACTGTATGAAAACATACTGACACCATATTATATTACTGGCAGACTTTTATAAATCAAGCACTAAACTGTGCCGTTCGTGGGCTGTGGGAAAAGGGTGTGTAAAAGTGCACTACCAGCACTGCAGATCCATGGCTGCAATTTATTTCACTTTTTAAGTATAATTTCTTTTGCTACTTTAAGCATTTTTAATTGCTGCTCTTCAGTCCTACCATATGATGTGCTCTCAAAAATCTTGATCATGAGAACAAATAAAATTATTCCCCTTCACTTCTTCATTCAATATTTGGATAGAAAATATTACTCAGAGTTTCATATATATACATGATTATTCCTTTGTGACAGACGGGCTGTTAAATTATTTCACAACATGCTTATAAAGCTGTGATTTAATGATAACATATTTTCCTTATTTCCAGGAGGATCGTTGTCCTAACAATGGAAGATTAAATAATAAACCATACATGCTGTGAATGGGCCATAGCCTTTGAAACTTTCATGTGGCTGATGGGATGTATATCACATCCTATAAGAAGATTGAAGGATTGACTAGGCATATTGCACCCATGCAAAGGGTTTAATTACCTGCTTGGTTTTTAGAGATGGCTCAATAGTATATTATAAAGGGTGTTTTAGCAAGAAAAGCACTTGGCAGTAGCTTTAATTGGTTTGGAGCTGTAAATATTTGATAGACCATCTGTTGGTGACACCATAGCAGAACAAGAGCTGTTCCATTTCGACTCCTTGTGGATTCTTGAACAGTAGAGACACTCATTTCAGATACCAAAAGCCAGGCAAAGATGGAACTTGAATCTGAACCTTTCCTGCTTCTAGTTATAACCAGATTTGCAAGGCAGGAGTTTTCTCAACAGAAGTGGTGCAATTACACAAAATGGGCATGGTGCTTTACAGACTTTTTTGCTTTTGTTTCAACGTAGTATGGAATGCAATCCACCACTTCATTGGGATCTACAGCTGTGAATATCTTGTTTGGACAAGCCATGTTATTAAACCAAGAATATTTAATAAAAAATAAATTAATTAAAAAAAAATCAGGTGCCCTGAAAAACTCTGAACTGACAATGGTGCTGCCAGAATGTTTATTTCTATTTTGGGCTTACCAGAACAACATCTCTATGGGAATGTTTTTCTAGAAGTAAGTCTTCGAAATTCATGGCAGAAGGGACATTATTACATTTCTCTGCATGGCAAGAAGTCTGATTTAAAGTGCCTCGAGGAGCCTGATGACTTACCACCTTACATTTGAACTCTCCATTCTTGCTTTCCAAGCTCAGCAAAATTCCAGAGTGTCACCTTCAGCTCAGCTTCTGTTTAATTTTCCACCCACTTCTTTGTTGCCTTTAATGATTCTTAAATTTCTCTCCTCATGTCCTTTCTTTACCTAAGCACTCATTTTAGCTTAGCTTATTTGTGAATCAGAGGCTATGTGCAATCTATTTTTTGCTTGTGTGTGCAGTTGATTTTTTATAAATCTCAGCATATTGTAACATCCTCTGGGTAGGAATCTTTCTTCTAGAAAGCTGAAAAATGCAATGAACCCATAAAATTGTACCACCAGTACAGTACAATAGTAAAACATTAAAGTAAGATAATTTTGAACAGCACTGTGTTGGAACTGAAAGACTAAAATCCATACTGTATGGCTGATTGAAATGAGTTAATGGCACTCAGCAATCAATCCTTCATCTTCCTCCTCCCCTTCAGAGTTATAAATGTTTTTTAAACATTCATTTGAGGTTGTATCCAGACACTGTGACTTGCAGAAGTTTGTGTTTGAGAAGGAGATGAAAAGACTGTATTAAGTGCTGAAGAAGGCAAATATATGACTTATCAATACCAAGTAAGAAACCAAATGGGCTTGTTTCTCACCTTTGTTTCAGGTGCTGGCTTACTTCTGCATGGCTGAGTACAGACCTATTCTCTCTTCATTTCTGCTTAAATCTCCTCCAGGGAGAAGAGAAAATGTGCTGGGCTGGCAGGTATAAAACATCAATCAATTATTGTCTTGAATATGGTTTCTGCAGCCTGTTTCTTAAAGGCTTCCATGTGTTTTAATCTTGGTAGTCAATTAGCATGTTCACCTCTCCTTAGTGTAAACACTGTGGATTTCCCCAGGCATTTCATATCTAGAGACCATTTCAACCTGTTTACTTTGTCCTTAGAAAAATCAGCATAAAATGTCTAGAGCTTTCTACCTATTTATTTATCATATCCTGAATTCACTGAATGGGCATAACTCAGATCTTCCCTCTAGAATTAAAATTAAAGAGGAGAGAATATCCCTTTCATGAGAAGCAGGCTTTGAAAACTCACACAGAAATGTATTGCTGTCTGATTTGAAACAATGATATTAAACAGACTGCGTTTCTACCTATCTTTTATTCCTTTCAGCTACATAGTTCAGAGAATGTAACCTATTTCACCTTTCTCTTTTCCTTTTTCTTTTTATTTCTTTCTCTTTTTCTTTTCTTTCTTTACTTGGAAAAACAAAACCACAAAACCAGGCAAGTATTAGGAACAATTGTTCTCAAGTGCTCTCGGCTGAGAAAAGTTTCAAGTGTGCTGAGTGTCAGTTCACCACCTGACCACTTGTAGATTAGGAGGTGTATTTATCCTTTGTACATCAGCTAAAAGAACATTCCATTTAACTCTTTGGAAACTGAGAAGGATGTGTACTACAGTTTGTGAACTGTATTGAAATGATTCCTTGTTTTACTGTATTTCATGGATAATGTAGCGGATATAATGATTAAATCTGAATTAGAATTTTGAAGAGATAATTCATTTTCTCTTCCTACAGTGTGGATATTTTCCCAGTTGCCCCATGAGCTCATACAGACTATTTTTGGTGGTTCATATTTAGAGTTTCTTTATTAAAAGTATTCAAAGTTCAGAGAAAAGATGCTTTCACTTCAATTTTAGCTGTTGTGCCCATGATTTCTGGTCCTAACATGACAGTTGTGTCAATTGCACACTACGTTATATTGGATGAGAAGCTGATACTTACAGGTGGGTGTTTCATTTTCTCCTTTTTTCCCCCAAGCATGAGCCAAATTTGACTCAATTTGCATTACTGTGACAAGTGCCAAACATATATCTATTCTTCCAAAGACCATGAAAGCAATAAATTTTCTCTGTCTATCCAGAGTAGCAGGAGGATTTGTCCTCCAACTTATTTGACATTAACCCTGGTTGAGAAGACTCAGCAGTAGAGGGAGAGGACGCCTTCGTATGGAATTCTTGCCCATTTTGAAACTTCTGAAGCCCATAGCCCAGCTTCTCCATGTGTTAAGGCATGAGAACTGACAAATCATTAATAAAAGGGCTAAGTGGGTAACAAGGCAGCACAGGGAAGAGGAGCTTGGTTCAGTAATTTCTTAAGATTGAAGGTAGATACAAAATTATTTGTTCCTCAAGAAACATGCTGGATGAGACAAACACCACTGTCCTTGGCACCACATAGGTGGTGTGCACTTTTTACAAGGTTGCTGCCTGAAGGTGGAAAAAGATCAGGTTTCCTCAGGCTATTGTTCAAATCTAAGTGAATATTGCCTTTGAAGTATAGTTATTGATTGCAAATGGCAGCTTGGCTGACCCAATAAACCAGGATTTGGGACTTGATTTCCTTACAGTCACTGTTTTGAAAATCCTGCTTAGTTTTGTAAAGCAAGTTGATAGGGATTGTACCTCTGGGTCTCAGTTACATTTAAAAGTAGTCTTGTGCTTCGTAAGTGACATAAGCACTTGAGATGCTTCCATGTTCCTGGTTCTCTGAACCTCACATTACTCTTTGAATTTTCTCTCAGGTGAAGACCCGCATCTGTGTTCAGAGCCGCTCTTCCAGCACCACAGGATAAATACCTAGGGACTATGAGGGACTTCCGACGGCTCTGGAGGCAGGAGAAGCTGTCCGATGGAATGGAGTCAGACAGTCATAGATAAATGTTGAGTGCTGTAATGTGACAGATCAGGTCAAACATTTTTATTCTGTCAGTTTGAATGATCTTGCAGACCTGAAGGCTTCCGACTGGCTGAGTTTTAATCACTGAGGTAATTTTCTGTGTGCGTTTTTTTTTCCTGCAATGCTGCATTGGACATTCCATAGCACCGAGCACAGGTTGTTACTCATTCCATTTATGAGAAAAATCTCTGCCTAATTTAAGAGTGCAGTGGTTTTTCAGAGACATAAGAGGTAATTTTGATTTCATACTCACACCACATACTGAAATCACTGAGCCTTAGGAATCAGACAAATACGTTGGAATTTAAGGACACTGTTTGTGGCACTTGAATGGAACATATAAGCAGAGCTATACTCTGTGCTGAGATTCTGCTATAGCAAGGAGGATTCTAAGTCCCTTTCTATAAGGATGTGAGATGGTCTGTGTCAGCATTACTGGGTGAAGAACCTAAGTGCACTCCTCAGTCCAAAGTGTGTGGTACTTTTTGGACCATGGCAAGATCAACCATTTAATGACAGAAAACTGGCTTTCAATACATAGTAATTGTTCTTCAGAAAGGTCAACTTTTCAAGTGGTTAAAACATGTTGTTCTGAGTGGTCTAAGTAGCCAGTCAGAAACAGTTCAGTTATGTTAACTTTATGACTCAGTACATTACCTCAGACATTGACAGGACAGCACTAAGAGGTGGAATTACCTTGACACACCATATGGAATTGCACTAGCAAGCACAAAGATCAATGCACTCCAAAGAGCTGCGCATACTTGCTTGAGTTGAAAACCTTGTGAGTTCTAAAGAGGAAAAATGCTGTGATTATTATTTTTTATTGACAGCCTTATCTGTTTTATTTTGAAACAGTGTTTCACCAGAGCAGCTGTATAACTTCTGCCTGTTTTGCAACCTCTCATTCTTTTGCCAGACAGGGCAGGCTATGTTGCAGAATGGCTCATGGTCAAGCAGGCTGAGGCCCAGAGTCAAATAAGGTAAGGTTCTCTGTAGTCTCTACACTTTTCTGTCAGCAAAGATTTTGGGAAGGTGTGTCTGTGGCTCTGTGTACAAATGTAGGTCAAGTGACCTGAGAAACACAGATCTGTGGTTTAAAGCTGGATCTCATGACTTATTACCCAATTCTACTCGACATCATCCAACAAACTCAAGTGGATTAGACAGCTATTGGCTTTTTCTTTCAAACCCTCAGAATTCATGGTAAAATTAAAGCTTATGCAATTGTCATGGCTCATAAGTGGTCCATAAAATGTCAGTGAGTTGCAGGTCACCATAAACTGCTTTTAACACTTATTTTCATTCTAATTTGCTGTGAGCAGTCAGCCACTATTATCAGACTTATACAAGATTTGACAGGCCAATCTCTGCTTTAAAAACACTCAACAGTTTTTCTTTTGTTTGTCCTTTTCAGTCAAAAAGAGATTTTAATTCCCCATGGTGGATGCTAGAATTTCTCAGAGCTTTTGATTTCAGTCTTCTAACTTCAAGGCAAAAATAAGCTAAAATAACAGAAAAATATCTTATCCATAGTGTGCAACCCCAAAAATACCTGTGAGTGGACAGGTAAACAGCTTGCCCCCATTTCCACTGACTTTCCTGGGTATGTATCTTCACCCAGAATACTGGATCAGTTTTAACATTAGGGGACTGTTTTCCCTTTTCTAATTGCGAGGGGTATAAATAATGTTTACAATTTGCTGTCATTCAAAAATAAATAAACAGTTTCAAACTTCTATCCAGTTCAACAAGTTAACAGAGCAACCTTTCTTCCTCAGCAACAGGGACTGAGCACATAGGGCTGTGAGCTGACTGTATGGCATTAGGACTAAGGGTTGCTGTACCTTGGCACTAATATGGGGAAAAAACATCATAACCCAAGGAAATTCATCGTGTGGGACATGGTGCAACACTGGAAAGACAAACACAAAGCAAAGTAGGGAAAAGACATGTTAGTGCTGAGGGAATTTAATGTCTGGAACGAGGCACCTCAGCCAAAGGGCAGGATTTGGAAATGGTCACCTGGAGACTTCAGGCTGAAGTTTTCAGAAGGAATGTTCAACAGGGAACTGGCTGCCCAGCCGAGCGCTTTCCCACCTACATAGGGTCTGGGCTTCTTTTGTAAGGGAAATACTATTCTCACTGGTAGTGTAGGGAATATTTTCCCCCACTGCTGGAAACACCGGGTGAAACCCCTGTGCGGCCCTATGAGCTGTCAGCAGAAAGGCCCCTTCTGATCTGCAGGTCTGTACTTACAGTGTTGAATCATAGAAACATTTAGGTCGCAGGATCAGTAAAGATCACCAAGTCCAACCTAACAATCCCAGCACCACAAGTAAACCCTGTCCCTAAGTGCCACATCTACACATCTTTTAAATACCTCCAGGGGTGGTAGCTCAACCACTGCCCTGGACAGCCTGTTTCAAGGCTCGACAACCCTGTTGACAAAGAAACTCCCCCTGGCACCCACTCTAAACCTTCCCCAGTGTAACCTGAGACCATTTCTTTCTGTCCCACCAGTCATCATCAGGACAAAATACTGATGATAAGCATAAGATTTTTTTCCTTTATTCTGTCTCAATTGAATGAATGCTAAAGCCATCTAAACTCTGGCTGTTCTTGAAAGTCCTACACAGGGATGCTCCCTCAAAGAAGCATTTCCATAGCAGCCAGAAAAGGAATGGGTATAATTTCTGAAGTTCTCTCTGCTTACTCCCCTAGGACACACCTTTTTTACATGTATGGTGAGATTTTCTCAGTGATTTTTTAATTGTTTGCCACCCTTTAAGCATTCTCTTTTTTTCTTTTCTAGAAAAACATTTAAGCAGTTCATGAGAAGAATACAGTCATGCCCTCATACCTCTTAAGAATTTGCCTTCTTCTCAGAAGAAACCTTTGGAGTTCAGACAGCTGTGTTTGAAAGTAAAATAGGTGGGGCTTTTTTTGTTTATTTGGGTTTTAGGATTTATACACTGGTACATGTACATGGTGCAATACATTTATGAAGAGTTTCCTTCCACATTTGTAAGGTTTACAAGGATAAAAATATGGAGGAAGAAACAAAAAAAAATCCCACAGCTAAAAGTTGAAGTGTATTTTTCAAGTGAGAGCTGAATAACATTTTCTTTTTGTTTTGGATGGAAAGATGACAAAAGAAAAATAGAATAACATTAATAATCTGGACCAAATATTTGAATACTGTTGAAAAAGCCTAGAACAGTTTTTTTATGATGCTTTTACATCTATATTTTTTAGTCATTTCATGTGTCTGCAGGCATCACAGGAGCCCTAAGACCCCTTTGTTTCTTGTTCCAGTGTTACTGTGTTCTGTCACCAGTATTAACACCATCAAACTGGCAGTGAGCAGAGTTGCATTTGATGCTTTAGAAATAATGAAATGTCACTCCCATTACAGAACAATGTGGCATTTAATGATTTAATGGGACTATGCAAAGTTTATTTGCATCATTATTCCACTGCAATGATTTTTCCTGGCAGTCAAAGCTACCAACAATATCACTGAATGTTAATTTAGATGAACTTTAAATGCAGCCACATAGGGAGTGACCTGAAATCAAAGCCCTTGGTCCTAGTCTTCAAACGAGGCTACCCTGGAGGGTGTCATTAGAATCTTCCTTTAACCTCACAGGCTTCAAATCTGAACAGGCGACATGGCAAAAAAGACCCCCCTCACTGAACAGGGGCTGTGTCATTCTCAGAAGAAATCATAATTAGCTGCCAGAGGCAGAAATACATCTGGATTTAGATATCATTAATGCAGTTAATTAAATATCAGAAAACATTACATGAAAATAGTCTGAGGAAAAAAAGAGAAGACTATTGTATTTCACAGTGTTGGTAATTGTAGCAAATTTTACTCATCTTTCAATGTGAAGCTCTATCGAACATTATCAGTTCTAACTGTGTTGGTCCTGTAGTTATTTGAGTGCAGGTTGTCAGAGTGCATTATTACTGAGCTTCACAGATGGGATGGTTTCTCATTTAAGAAATAAAAATAAGTTTATTGGCATGTATATGATAATTATGCCCGAAAGGAAGAAACCAGTGACGTCTGATGTCCCTGGTTTTACCTGTCTCTCCAAATGCATATACAATCCAGAGGAGGGTTTAAATCAGGGGCATTTGTTCAGTTTCTACAGTGTCTGCTTAACAATAGAATTAATTGGTTTTGTTTAGTTGTTTTGGGTTTTTTTCTCAGATACCTGTTTATTGGATTAAAAATGAGGTTTCAAATAAACAACAAAAAAAGAATGGGTTAATTTGTGAGAAAAAGTGATGAATTTTTGGACATGGAGAATTTTTTTCCTTTCACTTTATAAGCATTTTGATAGTTTTGCTGGATAAAAATATTTTACAACTTAGCTAAGGAAAGTTAAATCCTGATCAAATTAAAAGAAGCCCAAATCAAACAACAAAACAACAACAAACTTGAAAGAAAGACAGTTTAGCATTACAAGAGGAAAAATGGGAGAAAAGAGAAGGAAAGAAGAACATTTGCTTTTGAAAAGAACTGGCTTTGCTTGGAAGAGAATAAACACACAATTCTACTCTGTCTATAAACACAAACCAATACACTGCCATAGTTCTGCTCCAGTCCTGTTATGATAACACTGTTTTGTGTTATCTCTAACACAGATAACACAGAACAGTACTTAAATCAAGTGTGAGGATGCCAATCAACTACAATTTAACAAACCTTCAAGTCTGTGGAGCTGGCTTATCTTGTTAATACAATATATAGATAGAAAGCACAAAACCAGATTTGCTACAGGTTTCTTTTATTCCTTTAAGTTAAAAACCAAGTAGGACCAGCTTTACCTGAAAACAAACAAACAAGTAAAACCTCAAACCTACCCAAACAAACAATCCAAGAAAACAAGACAGGGTTTTATATCTCCTTGGCAGACAGAAACTAAATAAGTAATAAGAACATGAATCTGAAAATGGCATGTCAATATTATTGTAGAAACAGGACAAAAGAGAGAAAGGTAAAGGTGTGCATAAAGCTACAGACAGAAATCAATTTTTTTAAAAGCAACTTCTCAGTGCCTTGTTTGGAAGGCTAATTAACCTAACAGCAGGATCCAGGCTGAAATCAGCACTTTACCCACTCTAATCATTAGGATCACAGTTTTCTCAAGACCTGTGAAACCAGCCCATGCAACTTAATTCAGCTCCCCCGTGCTTATGCATAATGACAGAGTCTTTAATTATATGTTTGAAAAGTATTTTTCCGACCGGAACCCGGGTGATCAAATGGCTTTGGACAAGGATTGGAAGTAACTCTTGGCAGCAGAGACTCTACCATTTTGGCTGCAATAGGTATGACCCAGCAAATGCAGTGGGGAACTTCAGGAAAAGCTGATTTTTTGAATGGGGAGCAGGATTTTCTCCTTCTCCCTACTCATGTGGTAGCAACAACTGCCTTCAGCCAATCTGTCCTTAGGAACTTGTAATTTTCCTCTTCATCTTCATAGGCGTCCATGTAAAACTGTTGCTTCTCCCAGGGCATTTTTTTGGCTCAAACCATAAAATTAGTGTGCATTTCTTTGATCTAACTACAGAACTGAGAAGTATATTATGTGAAGAGCCACAAATTACATCTGGTCAGTAACTAAATAGTCACACCTTGACGTGTACCTGGGATATCTACAGTCATATTCTGAGAAATTAGTGGATTTTCACATAGACCTGAAATCAGAATTTGCAAATAAAAATGGTATTGTGAATATTTTTTTTAAAATGTGCTTTACTGTGATGAGGATTTGAAATCGGTTACTACTGTTCCATGATAATTAGCGTTGCAATATATATCAAATACTGGGTCTTAAATTTTGTGTTACTGAAACTGATGCAATCAAGAGTAGCAAATACATTTGTAGTGACATCAACAGAGACCAGACCCAATCCTAATGTGTGATGTTAGCATATATAATATATGATATATTGCAGCTAGACATCATACTGCCATAGTTTGCCCTCAGATGTAACACTGTTATTCTATCAGAGCTGTGTAATTTATTTTTGTTTAGAAGAATCTGATCTTACTATGGAGAGTAGGGCTTACTGGGTACAGAGTTATCAAAAGACCTTGCAAGGAGTCAGATGAATTTCCAGACTAAACTCACTTCACCTAACTTTAGCCATTTAAAAATTAGGTCTTTGTAGCAGGAGTCAAGGCAAATAGTCAGTAGTGGGAGATCTGTACTTCCAAAGAGTGATTCATTTCAACTGTTTTAGACACTTCTCGTGAGAGGGGATGAGTTATGACCTGTCCATGCACTTCCACATGCCCTGACTATAGCTGGGCCTGGATGACTAGATTGCATTGATCACCTATGTTATCACAGATGAATTTAGACTAAATGATGCATGAGTGTATTCTCAACGTACTCTCATGTTCAGGCACTGCAGAACTTCTAAGAGACTGTCATCCTCAAAAGGACAAGACTGATTTATTTTCCAAAACAGAAACCAGTACCTCAAAAAAAATATAAAACAAAACTAACACTAACTGCAACAAATTCACAAGTGGTTTTCCATCCTATGTTTTGCAATTAGCAATGTTTTCTACAGGTCTGATTGCAAAGGTATGGTGTTGTCTTTTATAGTTAGAAATGCTGGAAAGAATATAGTTCTGATTAACAAAAAAAAAAGAAAAAGAAAAAGAAAGAACAAATAAGTCACAGGTCTATGTAACAAAATGTTTTTATCAATGGTTTATGAAAAATTATTGCTTTAAATTGAAAAGGAGAGGGCATGAGAAATTGAGAAATTATGAAGAAACCCCAAGTATTTTAAAAGACAAAAATCCTCCATATGGAAAAGTATATTTGAACATGCCATATAAAATTCACTGCTATTTCTAATTTCAGAATGTCTCTAGCTTGTAACAAGAGGCTATTGGGCTAAGTTTTCTTCCGTTAACTGATAAGACATAAAGCAAAACCAAAAACTCCAAGTTTTTTTACTTGTGTACTGGCTTCTACCATGAGGAAAGCTTTCTTATTTACAGAAACAAGAAAAAATAACCCATTAAACATAGAAATGAAGCTGTTCCAAGGCAATGCTTTACCCCTGGGAAACAAATTTAAAACTAACGAACAAAGCCCTCAGCTACTTTTGCATTTGTATCCTGGTTAACAAAGAGCGTCTCACAAGCATCCTCAGCTGCTCTGTTTCTGAACACATCGACAGACAAATGAAAAGGCACTTTAGCAGCAAATGGGACTCAGTGTATCTCCACTGAGGTCAGTGGTGTTTCTTAAATTTACTAGCTGTAAAATTGGCTGAAAAATTACTAGCTGAAAAATTCTAGCTTGCATGCAAAGGCTTTCATGAAATATTATGAATGCTTTTGATAACCCACTGACATATGCCTATTATGTTCTGCAGTGGTATTAACCTCTGAGAGATGCCAAAATGTGACCCAAATTAGAATTTGACATACAAAGTGAATGGTAATAGGGTTGCTGGAGTACAGTTCCCTGACATCTGGCTTCTAAGAATTTCAAGAGAACAATCTAGTGCCAAATTGTCTTGTTTCTTCTCAAGTAATTGAACCCCACAGAGGGTGTTGTTTGCTGATAGTAAAACTCCCTTTGTACAGCCAAGTACAAGGGCTGCATATTGCATAAATACTGTTTCCCAAATTTTGAAGATGGAAAGGAGTTTAATGTGGTATGTGGGCTTCTGTTCACCCCTTGCTCTGAAATAGGCTGCCTGGGTAGGCTCTGACGTGTTATCCTCACATTTTTTACTTCTTTGCAATTTTCTACATATTTGGCAGTCAAAGGTGAAACATACCAAAGAACAAAGATTACTTTTGTGTTCTGATACAAATTTTAAGTTACAATGGTGCTTCACTTTGGTACAGAAACCATTCTTGTCTATTTGAAATGTACAAAACTGAGTTAAAAATGGAAAAACTTATGTTTCAGATCATTTCATCAACAGACCTACTCATGAAGACAGTCATCTGGCAAACATTAGTTTATCCTCACATCACATGACTGCAAAATTCATAGGTTATCACATTCATTTCACAAAGAGAGGCTGACCTGTTGGGATACAGGCTCAGTTCAGCTGCTCAAATGTGGCCATTAATTCCACCTGAGATGCTGCTTGACCTCCTTACTGCTCTAGGTGGATGTGTACCCCTCATAGACAGATATCAAACCAGCCTCACACAGACATTCTTGCACAGCTCAAATGGAACAGCTGAACCAAACATGGGCAACTTTATAACTGATCTCTGCAATAGAAGTCAGAAATGGACTGCATTTCAACAAAGACTCCCTTGTTCCATGCCATTACCTGGACAACATTCTTCTTAACACACTACAAAAATCTCCTGGAGAACAACCTTGGCCTTCTTGCCCTTCCTGCTACCCTGCAGAACCCCATAGTAATTCATGAGGTATTAAAGTTTTTCCTTCATGAGTACCATGGATGATGAGGGTTCATGGGCTGGACAAGCCCTTAGCAACTCCTCCATGACATCCTGGCAACTTGAGTTTTGATGTGCTTTTTTTCTGTATTGTTCAAAGAAAACAAACAGACAAAAAAACAAATAAATAAATATTGATGATGTTTTCCACTGAATACTCCATGGGGCTGACAGGGACATGGAGTCTTCTTGCCAGCAAGAAGACTTTCTGCTCTTGGTCTTCATGTTTTTGTTGTTGCTCCTTTATTCCCTGAATAGCAAGCAGTGTACCTCAGAAGTGAAAGACAGGAATATTTATGCCACTTCAGTTACAGCAGAATAAATAACTAGTTGTGACTGCTCCCTGTTTGTACCACACTAACATGTAAATCATCCTATACCTGAGCTCAGAATTGTCCTCGGGCCCTCACTCAGGGAGTGGGAAGAGATAAAATGAACATTCATTAAAAAGAAAGAAGAAAAACTCACCCTGTCATGGCCCATCACTCTTTCTCCTGCCAATCAATGCTGTACTACTTTAGTATATCTGCCTCTGAAGAGAAAAACTAATCTTTGGGAAATGTTGTATGATGACAACTTCATATTTTTGGTACTTCCATGCAAGGGAGTACAAAATTAGAGAGACTTTGTGCATGTCTCATTTCCAGGCTGTGCTGGGAGATAGTCATATCATTTCTTCAGCATAACAATGAAATCAAGGGAGTCTGGTTGCTGTGATCAAGACATTAACAGGATGTAAGGAGAGAAAAGTTTGTAGGGAAAGAAAATATCCACTCTCTGAGATGCTCAGCCAACACTTAGTAATGAAGAACTCATATGAGACTTTTTGCTGCTTTTTCTTCTTTGTGAATCAACCCTATATGGATTGAAATTTTCTGCAGTGCTTTAGTTAACCAAGAACCCTAATCTTAGTGTTGTATCTTTATAATTCCTCTGTACCTGATTCACAATCAGTTGATTATGACTGTTATTCTGCATTTTAATTACTCAGGTAATTTTGAATTCCTAAAATATTGATAGTCCATTGACACTCATTAAAATTTTAATATTTATTTTCTACAGACATTCTTCAATATGTGTATACAGCTACATTATTGACTCATTTTACAAGGAAGTTTAGTTAAATATTAATGGAAAAATACACAGAAGACATACCTTCACAAAAAATTCTGACTATAGTCTTAGCTGTATACAGAACACTATTGTACAGGAAAATTCAAGTTACAGGGCTTTAAAAGTTTGGAAATGCCAGAGTAGTGACAATCTGAGAATTATACATCTAGTCTTCTACTAGACCTTCAGCCCTTTTTTCTTACTTTTTAAGATTTGGTATAGTTTGGAAATTATAATTTTTGTTGTTGTTGTTATTATTATCTTCTGTGTGTTCCTTATTTTGTTTTCCTAGCACAAATGTTATTTGTTACATTTGAAAACAATTAGACAATTCATCAGGTCACTTTCTTCAATTTTGCTAATATTTGGCTTATAGCTACCAAAATCTTACAACAACGGGGGAAAAATAGTAATGAACAATTACTAGTCTTCAAATAGTGTGTTGTGGATTTAATTAAGAATAGAACTTTTAGCTGAAATTAATAAATTAATACATGAAGGAAAAATGTATAATTATGTATATAATACATCTCTGTGAATGTCTAGACTAATTTTCTCTAGAAATATTATTAAAACTAATTACTCTGAAGAAGAAGAAATAATTGTATAGAAAGATAAAATTTAAACAAAAATGTTTAAAAATGTATGGAACTTTTGGCAATACAACTGCAAAAATTCCTGTAGAGAAGTTTTCAAAGAATATTACATACAAAATATTTTTCACCAAATTGTTCAACTGTATGTGCATTTCCAAGTGCAATCTGGATTTGCAGAACAAGTATTAACTCATAGCATGTTGCCCTGTACATGCAATTGCCTCTGGTTTTTAGTGTACTGTCAAAAAATACTCATTTTGGATGTCGGTGGGAAAACTTCTTCCTGGATGTGTTTTGGAAGGGATCAAACTATAACTTAGTTAACGATGTAGATTTTACAAGTATCTACATGCAAAAGAATACAAGAGGATAACTTTATATGCCCATGCTTCCAAAAAATGGCTGTCAGCTGCTGCCACCAAAAGAGAAAGCAAAAATCGTAGGAATACAAGAGCAGCAAATGTGTTATGTTGTCATGACAACTGCCATTTCTAGTCTGGAGAGCTGAGAGAGAAAACATGCATACACAGAGGGAGAGAAGAGAAGAGAAGAGAAGAGAAGAGAAGAGAAAACTCTGTGCTAAACCAAACTGTCTCAAATATTTCCAAGAAAAGATGAAAAGAGTTTGTAGTAGTCGCTGATATTGAAAAATGCTGATAAACATGAGTGTACAAATTAAAAATTACTGTCCTGAAATATTTATGGGGTGTTTGAAAGGAAAGACAATTGTGTGTTAAGAAGGAAACATGGTTGCAAGTTCCCATTATTCCAGTTTACTTGAAAGCAAAAAAATTTCTATGTTATTTAAGCTTAATTAAGCTGGTGATTACATCTTAATGTAACAAGTTTTTTTTAGGATAAATACCCTTCTTGTGTTTCCACAACTTGATTCTATTACGAGCATCATTCATGGCATAAAAGGGGATTCATTGAAGATCCAGGGAAGAAGCAGCTTCCTTGTCTGGGGGTTATCAATTGACTAATTTCACTGAAGTACATTAAGGAGGAGTTAAAACATTTGGCCACATAGTTCTCAAAGTCAAAACACTGACCCAGTTTAAAAAGTATTTTACTGATCACTTCTCATACCATGAAAGAAATTTAAAAGGGAGGATAAAGTCTGTGATATAAGGATTTTTTTCCTGAGTCACTGAGCATACTAAAATTTTTCATACTTGGTAAACTTAGATTGTAAAGAAAAAGAAGAAGAGACAAAACTCAAAGGTTGGGTGTGTATCAGACAAGCCATATGAGGATAATATATACCACAATCAAAGTTGTAACTTCGTGATTTGGTGAGAGTTATTCCTGAAAATGGGGAAAAGTAACAAGAAATTATGAGTCAAAATTATCCAGAATAAGACAAAATACTTGAAAACACTCTGAAAGTGACTTGTCATATGTTGCATTACTGTTGAGCCAGATTGCCTTACAAAGGATAATAAACTGATTGCACTACGTATATCCCAAAGATTGTTAGGAAGATCTTTATTTTGCTTGCACAATTCATACATTTTATATGAAATTTCATATACTATTTCAATTTGTGCTTCAAATAAACCACTTCCTTGTGCTGAAGCTAGTCTGACTTGATAAGGAAAAGAGAAAGCTAAGGGTATTAATAATTAAGCAGAGGACCCCTGGAAGCAGGAGGGAGCCAGGAAATCACTGAAACTTGGTTTAGGATCCAGAAGACAATTAGAACTTTGAAAATAATAAAAAATTCATAAGCAGAAAGGTCTATAAAAGGCTTTATAAATACTTCCAAAGTGAAAAGAAGAAAAAATAAAAACAGATTCCTTACTTAATAGGACAGGAAACTAAGTAAGGAGTGATGCAAGCTTATGTTCTCAGTGAACTCCCTGATTCAATTTTTACACAAAGACATTGAGATGCAACCAGATGCTTAATGCAATTATATTAACAGTGCACAGGTGTGCAGATCAGAGTAGGAGAAAAGAAGAGATAATTTCAGTATATTACAGAATTTATGGCAGGGGGTACTCTACTGTTCAGGGCCTGATGAAAATCATGGAGAAGTCTTGTTAAAACAAATTCTTTACTTAGCATTATTGTTGTTGTTATTGAAAGAGAAGGAGATCCCAGGAGACTGGAAAAATGTGAAAGCTTTTTTTAAAATAGTAATAGAGAAAGTGAGATAAAGTCTGAGAATGAAGATAATTCAGTTTGACTTCATGATCAGGAAATGGACTTAAATTTTTAAAAAACAATAATATATTAATCTGTAAGAGAGAGAAAACAGTAATTAAAAGAGCAAATAATTTGTTTGAGAAGCAACTTCTCCAAGAAAATAAATATTCATTTTAGCATGGTACAAACATAAACGTAGGTGCAGCATTGTTTTAACTTTTGTGAGACTTCTGACATCAACTCATAGAAATGGGAAATATAGGTTGGATAATGGAAGATATTTCAGGGAAAATTGTCATAAAATTAGCTCATATTTTGCTGAAAAAATCTCCTTAGATCTGACTGTAAGAATTTCTGTCAAAAAGAAAGGCAAATAAAACAGGCAATAGTCTCTTCTATGCCCAAATTTGTGCCATTATTTTCATTAATGATTCAGGTAATGAAAAGGATAATAGACTTACAAAATACACAGATGATTCCCAGGGACAGAAAAAACTTTTCAGAAGACAGGAACAGATTTCAAAATAATCTCACTGAGTTGGGGAAATAGTCTAAAATCAAGGAGGAAAAATTAGATAAAGTCAAGGGTAAAGTCTATAAGAAGAACAAAAAGGAAAAGCTTAGCTGAAAGAGAGGGAATGCAAGGTTCATTGGAGGTATTGCAGAAAAAGTGTGGTGAATTATAATGAATTGGAAAACCAGCACGGCACAATTACATCTCCCAAGTCTTGCTCTGGGATATCTTGCAGAAAATACAGTTAGCAGAAAACAACTTTTACCTTAAACTCAGGTGAAGCTTTGTCTAGAATAATGTCCAGTTTGGAAGCTTGGTTTTGGGGATCATTTGGGAAAAATCAAAATGTCAAAAAGAAGAATCAATGGATTATAAACAAAGTTCAAAGTTGTAGTATTTTAAAGATGTGTCTGTATGCAACCCCTTTTCCTCTATGACTAGTCATCAAAGTGAAGAACAAACTGGCTTAATTCTCAGAACATTTAAAATCAGAAAGCAAAAAAAACATTTGTTTGTCAGCATAATTATGATTTGGAAAAAGAGAGTTTGGGAGGGAGGCTCTGGACTTGCCTCCTTTACAAAATTAGTAATAATAACAACAATAATAACAAATTACCAATCAATAGAAATATATTGCTGTGAGCCTGCCATACACATAGGAGCTGAGAAAGAAATGTCCTGGATGGTTCTTCCCAAGGCAGCAAATCTCTGACCCCAGGTTAGCCAAGCCCCTGCTCTCTTTCACAGTAGTTAACAGGAATATCCAATTCTCAAATGTGTGGCCAGGGCCTGCACACCAAAGGGCAGGGAGTGATAGTTCTCCATGGAATTGTGGTGGCACTGGGCGCAGAATGCCATTTGCTCATTGGGGTGGATATTTCCATAATGGAGACTGCCAAAACAGGCACAATAAATATTAGCTGGGGGTTCAGACTTACTGATTTACTGGAACAGGTTAAAGCTCTGATTCATGAAGATATTTAAGTAGTGTGTGACTTGTGCATTTGAGTCATCTTTCAAACTGAGTGTGTTTTATTATAACTGCTTGTGTAGAATGTAATTATTTCCACCAGGCTCTGGTACATCCCAAAATTCACAGTAGAACTCTCACCTTTTGTACAAAAAATTGGACGAGGCATAACTTCAGAAAACGCATTTCAAGAAATAATCATTTTCAGGGAGCTGTATTAGATTGCCAGAAATGTCTCTACCCACATCTCAGGCTTTGTCTATGCCTGTGTACTGCATACACTGTAATCTGATAGCCCACGTCAATCACTGCAATAAGACCATTATCTTTCTGCATCTTTCCCTATTCTTGTTTGTATGGGACCATATCTGTACCTACCACCTCCACTTTCCCACACCCCAATTCTATACACACATCTTTTCCTTCCTGAAATTAAAAAAAACCCTTCTTGTGTCTCTACAGTAACAAAACCCTCAACAATTCCTTTGTGCAACATAATGACAAATATTTTTAAAACTCTAGGGGGAAAACAGGTTGTTCTCACACATTCCAAGTTAAACAAACACTTTCATTTCTGGTTACTGAGTTTCATTTCTCTCTGGTTTAGTTCTTGCTTAATTGTTCACCCCTTTTGATTTAGTAGGGTTTGACATCTACTTTGAACCAGTGTAAAAAAAGAGCCATTGAGAATATACTTATTGTATTAGACAGGAGGCCTTGAAAATAACATGGGTTTATGACACTGAATGTGATGTAAGGAACCAAAGCGCAAATCTGCTAAAAGAATCAGAAAGTTTTATTTATATTTTTGAACACAAAATTAAATTCCAACTTCAAATTGTATCCTGTGAGATCAATGATAATTACGTTTGCTTTGCAAGGATAAACACCTCATCTCATTGAACATGCCTTCCCTTTCATCTTTACTGCATGGAATAGATTGAGTATCCCTGTGTATTGCTTTGGGAGGAACCTGCCAGCAAATAAAAAAGTCAATGAGTACACATAAGGTTCACTGGTGACTATATGTCATAAAATTCAACCCAGTTCTGAAATGCATAAAATACAAAGGTTTTAAAATAAATAACAGTTTAAAAAAAGAAGAAAAACATTATTTATTGGTCATGACATGGAAGAACAGGAAAGGAAAACGATTCTCTGATTCACTGTAAATGCACGTGCCTATTAAATAATCCTGACGAATGTAGAAAGCAGCCACATAATTTTCACTCTGTTACAAAAATAAAATAAATTGAATATTTCCAAAGGGTTATGAAAGAATAAATTATTCATACTTATGGCTCATTAGGACATTAACACAAACAACCCTTAAAAACAGCTCTTTTAAGAAAGAGAAATACATCAGCATTCAGAAATATGTGACACAGAGACGTCATAAGAATGGAAGGATTGACTGTACTTTTTCCTGGAGTGATGAATTCCTGAAAATTAGAGAGAACAGGAGAATTAGACAGTGGCTTGACAGGTCACTCATCAGATTTTAGGATGAAAATAGTATGATGCACTATTTGAGTTGTTTCATTACCAAAATATGAAAAAGAGAAATGTGAAAACTTTCTGTATTCAGGCCAAAATCAGAAGGCCTGGAAGTGTAAAAGGAGGAGCTATACTTATAAACATTCATTTTCAGCGAGTCATCACCCACAGCTCGTATATTGGGTTCATTTGGTTTATTGGGTTTATTGGGTTCAGCAAACAGCTTTTATCAAAATAATTCCAACTTTAACACTGTTTATTAAATATATGGAGCAGGCCCAGAAGAAAAATTAACAGTCCCAGAGTAAAAGCAATTACATCAGCGTTCTATAAATTCCCAGAGTGAATGTTCTGTGGGCAGAAAGCATATTTATGACTTGGAGTGGAATGACATCTATTAGGTGCTATGAAACGTGCTTTTATTTGTTGCAGCAATCTTGTGTGGGAGGTAGGTACCTCAAAAATGCATGTTTTTAACTATATTATGCAGTTGATACATATAAATTGGGGAGGGGGGCTTCTTGTAGGATTATTTTTTGTGATGAATAATTCCATAATATCTTCTAGTGATATTGTGTAATGAAAAAAAAAAAAATAAAACCTTGAAGAGATTTGTTGTAATAGATAATTTTCTATATTACCTTTTATTTAAGATAAGAAAAATTTGGTATAAATTAATATTTAGATGATAATGTTATAGGAACACTAGATCTCCAAATTAGGATTAATCTTGGTCATTGCAAATTAAAATTGGTTTTACATGCAGAGTTTTAGTAAATAAAAGGTTACATTTTAGAATTTTGGAAGGATCTGGGAAAAAAACTATAATGCTCTTTGCATTGTTTTATAATTACCTTCATAACTTTGCACAAATTTTAAAGCCCAGTCTAAAAATCCATTCATTGAAGGAACTTGGGATCAGCATTCAACAACACCATAGTAACTGGTGATCGTGTCAAAGAAGAGTTGAAAATATGTTTTAATGCATGGCAATCAAACATGAGATGATCAGTCAAAGGAGTTCACTATCTGAGTTCCGTAATTGATTCAAAAAACCCCAACTCTGCATAACATTTTCTCACTTCTGAGAGGTTAATATAGCTGCATTTCAATATCAGAAGTCTTTACTCCCTAACAGTAATACACACACATAAAAATCTTTGAAGGAGAAAATTTTGCACTGTATCTTCTGTTGCATAAGTGGTATAAGGAGAATTCTTCCAGTACATATTGCATGACAGGGAATTCTCATTTTGTTCTTCCCCAGACCCAGAAATCTATTGAAATCTTTGGATTTATGTCTGTTTATTTTGGTTTAAATTCAGAGTTTTAATGTAGAGACTCCTAACTGCAAGAATGCTTAGGGATCCTGAATTTATTGGCTTATGCTGAGTTCTTAAATATGTTTGTAAGCTACTGGAGGTTAGACATCCAAAAGTTGAAGAAGAAATAAATAATTTAAACATGAGCTGAATTGTAGTCTGTCCAACAAAAGCTTTGTTTTAAGGGACATTCAGCTTGTTTCTTGAAGAGAAATGAGAGGAGGTTACAGGAGAAATCTCACAGAATTTAGGTAAACTCCCTCACCATTAAGTACTTCAGTGACATCTTCTTGTGCAAAAGAACAGAGCATTGTGAAATTAAAAGCTCTGTTTTTTCACGTAAGCAAATATTTTATGGTTTGCTTCCAATTGTTCCAATTTATCCAGTCTTTATTAGAAAACAGCCCCACTGATATCTGAGGGAGATTATATAATAACTCCTTTGTATGCCTTCTCTTAAATGTTAAAAGTAATTATCATGTCCCTTTACAAAGCTTTCTACTGCTGTTCAGCCAAAATCTCAAGAAGTCGTGGCCTTATCATAGAACGAACTGTGCTTTGTGAACAGCTTACCTATTATCTGTGAGAAAAAAAGGTGTAATTTGTTCTTTTGCCTGGCTTGTTGGCATACATTGCACAGTACAGTCTCTGAGGGAGTTGCTTCAGTGGTGCCACCTCATTTTGCTTTCAAAAAGGAGAAAGATATAGAAGGAGATGGGGTAAACTCCATCTAACCTGTAACTACTCTCCCGTTCAGGCACAAAAAACATTCAGTCCCCTCCTAAGTATAACAACATCTTCATTCAAGTCAAAGAGATTTTTTATTATTAATATTTATGTTCTGCTTCAATACAATTTTATCTGTTTGACTGTTGTACCTCTGAATGCAGCCTATCTCATGTGACACATTGAGGTGTTTCCCACAGCAAGGAAAGGCATCACCCCTATGCCTCTATTGTGATAGCATTGTCATTCAGAGCACTTTAGATAAAGGCCTGAGAAAAATGTTTGGAGTGAATTCTTATGCTGGATTTTAGGTTTTCTCAACCATTAACTCTTTCTGTTGCTAAAGAATATACCTAAAATATATTGTTGTAAATAAGATCAGCAAGTTTTTACAATTTAATGCATAGAATAGCTTCTTGTCACAAAGAAGAAGGCATCGAGTTTTGATGAGGAGGTTTGTATTAACATATCTATTGGCACTTCCTCCCGTGTCAGCATGGTGATATATTTGATTTCTTTCAATGACAACCAAGCATAACTGATTAAAAATGTCCTGAGTTTTCACACCTATGAAAACAGGTTAAGGAGAGACAAGAAAGGTCAGTCTTATAGAAATATGGTCGGGTGTTTCAATACAATTTGTTATTTTTCATTGCCAGTGTGCTTATCAGGGACACAAGGAATTCATAAGTAAGAGAGAAGAAAGATAAACTGAAGTTAAAATAAGGATAAAGAACCACTCTTGTGTGGCAGGATTTCTAGCAGATTTAGAGTTGTGGTACTGCTAAGCCAGTGCAGAAAATGGGTTTCCACTCAAGACATGAGAAATATTTCTGTCTTAGAGAAAATCTGCCCACTAAATAATAATGTGCTAGATTTTATTTTATTTCTTCAAATGAAAGACTTTAAGATTCAAACTATGACCAACATGTTGCATGTTTGTCTGGTTTGCTAGAACCACTGATTAGAAAATTCCATTTTCTTCTGTCTCTGCTTTATGTGGCCAGTTTGAAAGGAAAGCTGACCTTCTTACTGGTCTCAGAGGTATGCATTCCTGAAAAAGGTCTTTGTGTTTGTCTTTCCTCATTCTAGTAAGTGGTGTGCAATGGAAGGTGGTATTAGCAGTGGTTTTTGTTTTCCAAAGCATTTAATCTAATGAAGGCTTTCAGAAACCCTTTTAACTGTTTATAAATCAGCTGAAGGAAGCAGATTTTTTTTACTGTTGTTTTTGCAGACTTCTTAATAATGAAGATTTTTTTTCTGTATGAAACTAAAGGGTACAGTGGTTCTGATCTCTTTAATTGGACTGAATTTCCTAGGCAGATAAAAATTTTCTGTCTTAAATACTTCAAACTGGAGATTCAGCTTCCAAAGAAATTAACTGCAGGAATTATAGCATCTTCCAGTGGACAAAACACTCGGCTTTGAGAAACCATTTTAGTTGTGATTAACAGCTTGCTGGTGCCAGTTAAAGGTTACAAGACTAATTCATTCAGTAGTTAAAAGGAACATTCACTTTGCTTGACTTTAGCCATCTAAGTTAGGTATCTGAATAAGGAATCTATACTCCACAAGATGTCCTTGAGCAAGGTGAGTGACTGCAATATAAAAGCACCTGGAGGGTAATTTAGAAGGCATGAAGCTGAGGCATTCCACACTTTGGTGGAATTAGGCAGAGTGGATATGCCATCCTTGTGACTTGCTGGGGAGCAGCCTGAAGTACTGTAACTCTTGCTTGCCCTACAGTGAGTGTAGCAAGATCTGTGGAACCCTCTGCCCTTTGCTACGGATTATTTGTGCCAGACCTAATTCAATGCCTGTGAGAAGATAAAGAAATAAGACAGAAAAATACAAGATCTGTAAAGAACCTAAAAATTTAGTTTAATAAGAAAAAACATGGGGGGGAAAGAAAAAAAAGCAAGCTAAAAAAGTGCTTTGGGGGGATCCAGTCAAAAATCAGTGTTATCCAGAAAATGTAAACTTTTAATATTTCATGAATTATAAATTATGAAATGTACAGTCAAAAGAACCCAGACATTTCCCTGCTGGTGTATAATCCTCTATCACTCATTGTCACCTTGTGCTTGTATCATCTTCTGCAGCACAGGATTGGCTTCAGCCCATAACAATGAGTTCAGTGCTTTTTTTTGCCTCAAGAGTCAGCTTTGTCATAATCAAAATGCAACAGAAAACTTGTGGTGTAAGAAAGTGGGATATATTTTAGCTATAGTTGATATCAACACAGCTTTAACATTTTCCACACTTGATAAAAAAATGGTGAATTATGCACTAGCAAGAATGTCTATGCTTTCATGGTGGTCAGCAAATTCACATCACTTTCAAAAGAAATTTGACTAACACAGTAAAAGATTATAATGTATAAACTTCTGAATTTTCTATTTTAGATCACAGTTGGTGTTACCTGAAATCAGTTCCTTAGCATTGTGGTAGTTTATATCATTGAGCTATCTCCTTATCCTTCTTTGAGTTCTTCTCCTTCTGTTTCTTTTACTCAACAGAGTTTTCACCATAACTTTTCATCCTTACAGGAACAGTCTAACCAAAGTTTGTTTGCTCACCTAATGTAAATTCAATTGCTCTTGTGATCTGTCCTACTAGCCTGTGCCAGAAATGCACAGTGATGACCTTGTCTGCCTTGGACAATATACACCAAAATGTTGAAGCCATTTAGATCAAACAATCCAAACAATCCTTTAATAACCATCTACTCACTCACAGACAATTGTGTTCCATTTTCTCCTCTTTCCCACTCCAGCTACTTCAAAGTACAATAAAGTGGTAGTGCAGACTATTATTTTCTGGATTTGTCTTTCTTTAATGCATCCTATCTTTATTGATCCTTCTGAAAGCTGGGTATCATCTAGCCAGGGTACTAGATTGTTTCATGGGCAACCATATGGTCTTATGGTTAATGGGAATTCATTAGAGGGACACTGGCAATTTAAAAATTATAGTTTTGTGACTCCAGACTTCAGCTGAACTATTTTATGATTATTCTTGTACTGGTTCAGAAACTGTCATGCTGAAAGCAGGGAGAAATATATGAATTCTGCTTTTGTTCACTCTCAGCACTTCCAACACCTCAGTCAGTTCTGTACCCTGCTAGTTCAGGAGCAACCTCTAGCAGGTGCCATGTGCATGTGCAACATGGTTTGACTCAACTGGAACCTTCTTTGTGTTATACAGCTGCTCCTACACCTATAACTTCAGTCATGCAACTTTCTTCTTGTTAATTACTTCAGAGAACAGCTCAAAGACAAAAGAAATTTGAGGGAAAAATCTTTTAAATACATAAGATCTCTCAGTTGGGTTACCAAGTGTGTTTTAGGCACAAAACTTTTCAGCATTTGCGCTGGGGTGAGAGGTACTGCATCATCCTTCAGCATTGGAAGTGTGCATAAAATAATGTTTTCAAAAGAGAAACACCACTTTACTGCAACAACAACAACTAACCATTACATCACCCATGTTTCAAAACAGGTGTTATTTGTTCAGCTTATTAGATCTGATTGTGTTCTTTTACAAATACCCAAAGAGAAAATATATTTGTTGGAGAAGAGATAAAAGTCTTTTAAACAATACAAACATGTAATCAAACAAAATTGACTTACTGAGTGACAGAGTAATATTCTGGAGATTTTGTTTGATCAATAATGTTCTGCTTCTTGTAACACAACTTAGGTGAGGTGAAAAGGACATATTTTGTTGTTGTAGGCTCTTAGTCTTTATCTGAAACTGGATAAGATGATGAAACACACTTTTTGCTCTATTTAAGATAAGGTTAACTCCTTACCCATTTGATCACCTATAAGATTTCACAGTATTGTGTCACTAAGATGAAGAACAGAAATGGCAGGTCTCGTGTACTGATATTGTCTGGTCTTAAAAAAATTCTGTTTGCTGAAAACATGATAGTAGCACAGTCCAAGTTACTGTGCCCAGACATGACAACAGCACCAGACTACTGAAGTGTGGATTTTGGAAGAAAGGAGCTGCCTTCCAGTTTGTTTCATTCACAAAAACACTCCACAGCCTGTTCAGAACAAGTCAGAAGTTCACTGTCAGTTTTCTGCTTCTGGCACCCACACCCTGCACAGCTCATTATTTAGCTCCTAGGTTTATAAAGAGTGAAATCTGCCATTGACTTGGCTTAACACAAACTATCTCAGGGTGTTGTGGCGTGGGAGTATCTCCACAGCTATTTGTGCTACATAACATTCTTGTTTCTTCCTCTAGGTTAGCATTCTGACAGACATCAATGAGTTTTACAACTGTTTAGGTGTCCACAACTTCCTGTTGGTGCCCACAAGGATCAGCATCCCCTTGTGCAGAGCTGCTTTGATTTGAGACACTGCTTTTTTTACAGACACTGCCCATAGCTGCCTTCCAGCCTCTGTTATGCTGCAATTTCTTCAGAAAGAGCAGAAATCACGGTGCTTGCTTTCTGGAGCTACAGTTGAGAATCTGCATGATGAGGTTTGATGTCTAAACACTAAGGAGTGTTTCATGATGCTTTCTGAGCATCCCAGCCTCTTCAGACAGCCCTGTTTTGTTAATCTAGACTGTATAGTGTTTAATTCTTCCTGGTTTTGATGTAAAGTTTTAAAATCAGTCACCCATTGCAATAATTTTAGAGTCTCTCAAAATGCCTTTGAGTTTTGTTCAGCTGCCAGAGGGACATTTACTTGCCTGCTTTTATGTCTGGTTCAGTCAGACCGCATAGAGACGTTCAGAAGAAAACAGAAGTATTTTGTCAGATTAGTCACACAATTCTAAAAAAGAAAGTTAAAAGTCATTCCTGGTCTGTGCAATTCCTTTACAGGTGAGACAAACATGCTTGGTTAAAGAGCAGGTCAAAGAAAAGGACATTTCTAATTTCATATCCTACTTTTGGGAAAGTACTGTTGGTGAGTGGAAAGATGAAGCATAAAGGCTTTCTGCATCAGAAAGTACTCTTGTTTGACCTAGTCTAGTAAGTTTTGAACTAGGAAGTGACAGATTTTTATTTTCTTTTACTCAACTGTAGTGAAATTAAAATTGTAATGACTTTGAAATCCCTTGGGAGAGGGAGATATAATGTAAAATTCTGAGTAATTGCTACTATGCATAATTAAATATAAAATGTGTAAAGAATAATGAAGTAGAGAATAAATATTGTTGCTTTTTTTCTCCTTTTTCCTTCCATTTGTTTGTTTGTTTTTTTGTGCTTTTTATAACCTGTCCCTTGTTCGGGAAAAAGAGAAAGAAAGGAAGAATCAACAGCCTGTGAAAAACTGGACTATCTGATCTTTACTGTCATCTCTGAGGAGTGCTTTTCATGGAGGAAATGAACCAAAAGCTGTCAAATCATCTGAATTTTTTCACAACTCTCAGCGACCTTTAGATAAGGACCCAAGGTTATGCAAAGTGCCTCCCCCGATATCATAAGGATTTTAAGCAGTAATACTGCAGATAGAAATCACTCTGAAATTGCCATCAGTACTGTCATTTAATTCTGGGGGAAAAATCTGAGACCTGAACTGAGGATGGTGTGCAATAAAAAAGGATCATTTACGTGTACTCTTGTGATGTGCTTGTAGCTGACTCTTCTTTCTGGAGTAACATTCAGGTATCATCTTTAACCACCAACTTTTCGCCTTGTCTTTAAGAATACATTTCTATCATTTCTGCCTAACTAATTTCAGTTGTCACCAACACCAAGGGAGTAAAATTGATAAACAGTGGAGAGATAATAACAGGCTTTCCAGGCAGTCCTCAGGAGGTCTGGTTTGACTGCTTTCAAACATCTGGGTGAGCAATTAAACAGGAAGCTGCCTGAAACTGATCAAGGGTATGTCCTTGTCTGGCCCCTTGTTTTACTTTAACACTAAGAAAATCAAGCAATTGGAGGTGCCAAGGAGCACTGTGTTGGGAGGAGGTGAATCCAGGGTGATCTCCCACAGGCTGGGCTGTTCTTGAGGGGTCCATCAAAGCAGAAAGGGGAAATTCAGGACCAGGGGGCACCTGGGAGATGGGGATGAAGACCACCACTTCATGGCAGAGCTCAGGGAGGGCTAAGATAGCCCCTGAGGCCAAGGGCTGCAGGTCTAGGTGAGCCTGCAGTTATGGCTTTTTGCTACCCTCTGATGGGCAGCTATGAAAGCCTCTCCACAGGACACTTGCCCCACACTAAATTGCAATGTAGAGAATAAAGTGGGTGTTAACGTGACTTACAGGAGCTTGCCTCACATCCTTACAATGGAATCTTTAAACATGGAATAGGAACATAGGGAGTCTTGGTGTCCATAGCAACTTCTGGGGAAACAGATTTATTTACTTCCCAAATATCATTTGTTCAGGCTGACCTGATTTCCCTGGAAGCCATGCCACTATTGATTAAAAAAAAAAAATCAGCTGTATACAGCAACCATGCAAAAATCTGGGATGTTGAAGGCACACCAAGGCAGGTGGTAAGAAAGGATCCAGGGAATCAGGACAGGGAAAAAGACAGCATGGATGGGAGCCTCTGCCGAGAGGGGTAAAAGAGAATTGATGAGTAAAGGACCGAGTCAGCTGGAGTATCAGTGACCTATTGTGTGTGGAGCTGGGTGATTTGTGTTGGCAACCAAGAACCATTCCTTGCCTGACCATTCCTTGATATAGCCCTAGAAGGCAAGAATCACCATCTATATTCTGCCTAAGGAAGAAAAGATATTGCTGCTTCCAGGCCATATGAGCTTTGCCATATGTGCAGCAGGCTGGATGCAGCTATCCAAGGGCATTGGCTACTTTGGGCGACCAACAGAAGTGGCGATGGAGTCATGAAGCTGTAATTGTTTTTCTTGTGTGAATGCTGTGTGCAGGACTAAGAGAGCACCACATGTCCTCAGGCTGTGATGGTTTGCATCCTTGCTGGCCTGGAGTAGGACATTTGACTGTACCCAACAAACCAGAGGTGACTTATAGTCTGACGGATGTGAGTTATGGATTACAGGGGAAGGGATAATAATGTTGCTTTCCAGAGTTATTAAGAAAAATACCTTTAAAAAAAACCAAACCCAAACCCAAACCCAACCAAACAACCAACCAAAAAAACCCCACCCACCAAAAAAAACCAAACCAAAACAAAAAAAAACCCAAAGCAAAATGAGTCCACTGGGAAGGCAAAAAGGTGCACAGGACACCTGCGGCAATGGCAGACACACACCCTAATTATGACTTCGCTTAATCCCCAGGGGTAGCAAAGCCCAGGCACTTGTCTGTATGTCTGATAGATGGGAAAGAACATCCCAGCAGGAGAATCTGACATTCTCTTTTGAATAAAAGGAAGCAGATTCAGGAGGGAGGTGTAGCTCTGTGCGTCATCCTCTGAAAGACCAGAGATGAAAGCTGTGTTTAAAAAATGCCTTCCTAGACTAGGTGTGGTAAAAACAAGAGGTAGTAGTCAAATAATTATGGAAAATGAAGATTTTATGGTACTTTACAGTCTGGATTATATCATACATTTTAAAGAATATAACATTTAATAGAATCTTTTTAGATTCTTTTGGGAGAATAAGCTTCATCCCTAATAAAACCAGATGACATTTTCACATTAAAAGTATACGTATGCATACACATACACGTACATTTTCACACATATTCTGAAATGGTAAAGGTTACCTAGAGACATTAAAGGGGACAGTCATTAATTTACTGGAGTGAAGACAAGTTCGTGAACCAAGGGGCCATTTCAATTTCAAAATATTATTTCTTTTGGAAAAAAACAAATTAACCTAAAATTGTTTTGTTGTTTTAAAATTATTCTCTACATAGACATGACTATGCCTTGCAGTTTTCTTTCCTTCAAGTCTGTTCTAAAATAGACAATAATTTTCAAGGACACTAAGATCCAAAACAGCATACATTCCCTGTCCTAAAATTATTTTTTTCATCCTGTCTATCAACAAAAAATTTAACTATTCTTAATTTCCCTGCCTCAAGGAAATCATTCAGGATTGACAGCAATCAAACACATAAACCATTGCTAGAACTTAAACCTGTGTGGAATTTAATGACATTTTCATCCTACCTCCCTAACTGTTGTTTTGAAGTTTATATTGTTGAATTTTACATGCATTTTAAAGACAGAAAATTTAATACTATTTTTATCAATCATTCCAATGTGACAGAAAACATAAGAGAAAAGAGAACACCACAAATACTTTGAAGAAGCAAAGTATTAAACCCCCCAAAAATATTTAAATTGTTAATCAATTTACAGGGATCTTGGTTTAGGCAAATGATTGTCCTCTTTTAAGAGCTTACCGAGATCATTCATATACAGTTACTAATCTCTCCTGTACTTAAAGGCCTTTAGTTCCTCAGCTATTTAAGGTATGATTCCTCACAAAATTTCATAATTAATTCCAGCACACATTATTACTTTTAATTTATCATAGTTGAAGCTAATTCATTTATGTGTTTAGTAAGGACCATAGAAGAACAGGTTATGTGAAAAAATTGTACCAATGAATCAGATGAGAGAAAATGGTAACTAATGAATGTTCTTCTTCAGTTTTTTATTTCAATTACTTCATGGTGAATAGCAGTGTTGAACAACTGAAGGTAAAATTAAAATCACAACTTGGTCTTCAACAGCAACAACTTATTACTTTAAGACTTTCTATTACTATGCATAGAAGAATGAAATGAAAGGGGGGAAAGCTGGGTCAATCCAGAACGGTTTCTTCTAATTTAAACATTTTATTTATTAAAACATATTTTCATGTGGGTTTTTTTTACATGAAAATTATTGTTCCAAGTAGAAAAGTCAATCTTTCATGCATTAGCTAAACATTAGTCAAACTTTTCCACAACAACAACAACAACAACAAAATTAAATATTGAAAATTAATATTTGAATTAATATTACAAGAAAACACTTTGATAATTATTAAAGAAAAGAACTCTTCCTTTTTCTGTCACATTTTATTGAAATTCAGAGGATTATATTTATTATGTTCACACACACACACACACACATATATATACAAATACATGTATATTTCCAAATCCTTTGAATGTTTGGTTGGTAAGTTAAGCTGTTAAAAAGCCCTTTAATTTTCATTTTCACTATTAGAGTAAATTTTTTTTTAAAAATTTACCAGCATTTCGTTTAAAAATAACCCTGAAGTTTTGCACAAAACAAACAGCTTTTATTGTTTTAAAATTACTTTTTATCTATCCTAGCTACAGAGAAAAGGTTGAATACGTGAATTATAAAATGCCCACAAGCAGAAAAGAAAAAGAGAAAAGACAATGACTGCATGGTCTTTTCTATCTTCTACCTGGGAATCATTACTTGTAACTTTGGGTACTTGACTCACGGTTCAACTCACAGGTTTGCAGTTGACCCTGAGTGGCAGCAAAGTGGAAAGCATAATCATCAGCAGTAGATGTACCCTGGCACTCTGTAAGGACAATTCTCATCTTCCTTCAAAAGCTCAGCAAAAAGATTTCTGCTGAGAAGAACTCTTCTCCATTTTTATTTAAAGTACAATGCCTAACCACCTCTCTGACAGCACTTTCACTTTTCATCTGAATTTCTAGGTCAGACTTACTGACAGAAAAGAGATTTTAGGCAATTTGTTTTTGTTCCAGATGCAGATCAGCATGTCTAAGGGCCTGCTGTTTGCCCACGTGAACAATTCCAAGTGCATCCTACACTCATTACTCACCGTATCAATCTTCCAGGCTGATTTATGGAGCACGGCTCTCAGCTGCACCTTGGCCCTATCTGCATGCATAAAAAGGCTGCAGCAGCACACAGACACTTCCAAAGCCCATAATTTATTCAGGCCTGTCACCTCTGCAGCATTGGCAGCGTGGGAGATAAGCTCCCAGAAATGCCTCTCCGGGTCTGCTCCAGGGGTTGTGCCAGAGTAGGAGGTGTGTTGTGGGGCACAGCCTTAGCTCAGGGTTCTGACACCATTTCAAAAGCACTGTGGTGTCACAGTAATGACACGAAAGAAGGAGACAGAACCTCTGGAGATCAAGGAACAAGTTCCTCAAGGCACAAGTGCCTCGGGCCTTGCCCGTCTTTATTATATATGTGACTTCTAATTCACTGTGTATTGGAGGAGACAAAGAGCCTCCCCTCAATCACACTGGTCAAAGGAAATGTCCATCAAACTTCTGTGCCCAGGAGAAAGGAAAGTAAATAAAAAGATACCGTTACAATAACATGGCTATGTTTACAGAGAATGTGTGAGGAACTAGCTACAAAAGAATGATAACATCATTCATCAGAACGGCAAGAAGTCAGAGCAACACTGTGGTGAGCCCACGGACACAGCAGTAATGTCACACAGGCCTGAGGGGGATGCATAAAGAGGAAAAGAAGACATGGAAACTCTAGCTACCAGAGCAACCCAGAAGCGCAGTGCACAACAGTGGCTGAAAATCATCTTCACTGCTCCACCTCAGTGCTTGGTGCTTTGAAAGGTATGTCCCAGAATCACATTGATTCTGATGAGATATGAAGAAGAAATATTTTTTTTTTGCCCTTGAGAACATGAACTTTGCTATATATATGGCTGCTGAAGAGAATACAAGTCTAGAACAGCAGCAGAGCAGCCTGTGGTTTTTGTCTCCACTGGAGTTTCTCTGACTTGTGAAGTCTTCGTAAAGCACATGGTACCATTAAAAAAATTATCAATTGTATTTAAAAAACCCAAACAAACTGGGAAAGTTAGCAACAATGCATAATGTCATCTTTCTATTCCACAGGTCCCTCAAGGAATCAATTCACTTTCCATCATATACAGTAAATTGAGTTATCTTTGAAATTTGTCAGTGGTATAAATGCTTAATTAACTTCTGTTAACTTCTAGTAACTCCTTATAATGCAAGCTGGGTTCATTAATGAACTAGTTCTTCTTGTGCAAAAGTCATCCCTACAATTTCTGCATATTTTCCAAGAACGAGTTATGCAGATATATGTAAGTCTTTCTTAGAAAATACAGGATTTAAAGGCAGTTCTTGCTCTTTTCAGGAAACAAAAGGTACATGAGTTGTAATTACTTCATCCTGAATTGTTCAGTCAGTCTAAAATGCAGTATAAAATATTAAGGGCAAACCTGTCTGTTAATTAATTATGATTAGGTACTTTTTCCTTATTCTCTAATTTAATCAGATTTAAATAGACAGTAACTCCTACATAAATATTATGCTTATCTTTTTAATGTCATTTTATCTTTGTTAGCCTAGCCTCACTAGATAAAGAGGAAATCATTATCTTCACAACCATCCCAACAGAAGCATTTCCCATTTCTCATGGGAATTCATCATCAGAGGCCTCCAGTTTTGACAAAGACAATCATCACCAAATAAGAGAGTTCTGCAGGCACTTGCAGGTGTGAATATTGTCTCACCACGCAGTGACAGGGTTACTCCTGTCACAGCAAGAGTGCAGCTCCCCTGAAGACATAAAACACTCAGGTAAGACATTGATGGGGCACAAAAGCCCCTTGAGCAGCAGCCAGGGCAGCCTGAGGAGCTGGAGCTGGACTTTCACAGGGAGGGAGCTGTTTTCCCCTCTGAGTTGTGTAGACTTCACCAGCTTCCACAGCAGCTGCCCTGCAGCTCTGCAGGGCAAGTACAAAGAGAGAGGATGGATGCATGAGTACAGGCTCTGAGAAACATCATTTGAAGTGAAACCTTGGTTATAAAAGTCATAAAGTTTGGTACTTCATGGCTAATTTTATTATTTTGCTATGAGACTCATAAAAAAAACATCATTCAGAAGCGACTTTTATGTGAAATTTTATGTGAAAATGGAGATTAATTCTGAAGTTAATATTGTGATCCTAACTCTGTGATCTTGGAGTGAAACTAAGAATTCAAGTTTTTCTATATTGACCCTTAGAAAATAATGCAGGCTTTCTGGAAGCATGACACTGTCTTTAGAAAGACTTGAAGTTGTCTGGGGCTTATTGGTGTTACTTCAATTACATTTGGGATTCATTTAATGTTCTTGAAGGGACATGGGATTAGAGGAAAAGGGTTGAGTATGTAGCACTCAATAAGGTTCCAAAGGGTTTTTTTAAGCTTTTCACCACAACCTGGTGGACTGGTAATACATTTCACCTTTACAAATAAATATTTACTCTTGGATAGGCCTTTGAGTTGGGCACTGTGGCTTTATGGGAAACATCAAATATTTAGGAATTGTTTTTAAATCTGATTTGACAAGAGTGGCATTATCATTAGATTAGAAAATAGCTTAGCTGTGTTTTCTAAGTCTTTGCAACATGACCAGCAGCACAAATGTTTGTGCACTCTTACTGACTCCATCTGAAGGAGAACAGAGAAAGAGACATAAATAAAATACAGTGACAGAAACAGTAACACTCGAATCCATCAGGGATTTGTGACCTACTGGGCACACTGTTTATTATCAGTGATTTAGTCATCTCTTGCCAGTGACAAGATTACTTACTGACCTCACAGTGATACTGTGAAAAATACTGCACGCTTTCCTGATTCAGAGAAGTTTCTGGAGCTCCGTATGAATGATGTCAAGCTGCATCTAAATAATTTACTGCTGATAAAGTTTTAACAGAAGGCAAAGAAATAGGGGAGATTCCCTTCTCTGGCCCAATGTGATGGATAATGTAAGGACAGAGAGAGCTGTATGGCTTCTACATCGCCCCATGGAAAAAGAACTAACTCAGGGATCTTAATTCCCAGATGCCTGGTTCCCCCCATATCTGCACAGAACAAGTGTGACAAGATTGTGAATTTCACAGATATCATGCAGTTTAATATTTTTTAATTTTCTTCCTCAAACTTTCAGTGAAAGGGAAAAGCAAACAAGAACTGTTAGAGCAGGAATAAGACAACACCAAGAACCTCAGGGTTTGACCTAGCTTTGACTTTAGGTAATGGCAGTGACTCATTATGTGAAGGAAGAAGCTTGTGTTTTCTACTTTGGTTTTGCAATCTCCAGCCCTATGAACCCTTAGACTGGCTATATTTCAATTTGGATAGAAGAGGCTACTATGGTAACCCTCCTTGTGTTGCTAGGGCAACCATTTAATAATAATTAATTCATTTAAATCTAATCCACCTTTAATAGAACATTAAAGGTTATGCACAACTCTTCCAAAAGGTGTGAACTTTCTGTGGGAAGGAGTCACACTACCATTTATACAATTTATCTAACAACCTTGTTTTCCTTCTGTTTGTTTTTTTTTTTTTTTAACAAGGAAGCACAATTGCTCCTCTTGCACTAAGAAAGGTCACCCTATGTATATTCAGTTAAATGACAATTCAATGGTTGTGAAATTTGAGTCTGAATCCATACTTGCTCTCTAATTTATCCACCAGGAATACAGCTTTCATGGACAATATTCTCTACTTACCTCACTGGTCAGCAGAGGTTGGAAGTTAAGGGTGAGAAAAACCCTCCCACTCATGATATTTTACTGTTGGTCATCTCAGTTTAGTGGCTAATATTCAACAATACTCTTATAGACCTGAACTTTCTCCTTGGTGTTCTGGAGCATCAATATGTCCCTTTAAAAAACTTACCTGAGTTACCATGGACAGCCTCTTCTGAGGAGTACTCTACTCTTAAGCAGAGTAATTCACCACAGAACAGAAAAGCAGTTTTGCAGTGCCCTTCCCTCGGCTTCCAGCAGATTTTTTGTGCAAGGTGGTTAACATTACTTGTTTTCAGGAGTGAAACTCAATCCCCACACTGGGGCTTTGGTACCTGCAGAGACTCACAGATTTCACAGTGGCCTGACATTTCGTTTCAGATAATCCTGAGTCCTATGGAGAATTTCAGATTAAAATTTCATCTGCTTTGTGATTTAAGGTTCTGTTTCTTTGGTGTGACCTCAAATGATACTCTGGCCTGCATCAGAGTGCTTAGAAGCAGCATTTCTCCCTCCTTTCCTCTCCTCATCTGCACTCAGACCACAGCCAAGGAGATGAGCCTTGTTTATCTGTCATTCCTTCATGCAGCCTCCTGAGGAGGGAGATGATGAGAAATGGGAAGCCCACTGAAACCACTCTCCCTGTGGCTCAGATTAGCTGAGGGAGTGCAGAGAAAAGAAATTACAACAGTGTAAGGGAAATGGGACTGCAAGAAGAAGCACAGCTGAGTCACAACTATTTCTCTGATGTGTTCAAACACTCTGCTGAGCCCTTCCACCAAAGAGGTAAACAGACTCCCAATCCCCAGAAGCCAAAATGGATAAAAAATGCATAACTGTCCTTGCTGTAACATGAGGCGGACACAATTAGCCTGACAGTCTGCTTTATGATGTCTGTGCTATTATTGAAGACATTCCTCTGAAATGTAGCCAAAAGAAAAGTGAAAATGCAACAATTTTCTAATCATCATAATTTTCTCAGGCCTTTCATCTATCATAAAATATTGGGTAACATCTGTCAAAGAACCCTTTTTCCCTCCCCACTGGCACGTCTTTTAAAGTGGCACTGATGAATCTATCTGACTAGGGGCTGTAAAAGGAAAGCAGATGGCACACTTATCACCCAGAAACCAATCCCACAAACTTGTCCTTTACAAGTATCTCTGGTGAGGAAGCAACTTGCTAATGATAGCAATTAGCATCATGGAAATACCAGAAAGGCCAGAACTTTGCAGACAGCATTTCTGATAAACTCAGGGATTGATGCTTTTGATGCCAACCAGGCAGTTAAAACCCATTAGCGTCTAATGTTAATTCATCACAATTTATCAGGTCCTATGGGGCTTTACTTTGGTGCAACAGTAGCTTGCTAGGAAATGCTAAATCAAAGAGAAAAAAAAGAGAGATCTTTGTCTTTTGTTGCAGTACAGGAGTCTCACATTTTTGTTTATTACTCTTATTCTATAGGGACATTCAACATCAAGCTGTCCTGTGAATGTTGTGATTTGGTGAAAGTCACTCTTTCTCCTTTAAAGTAACTTTTTTCCATCACAGAAGGGGAGAAACAGTCCACAATGGTTTATCTGGATGAATTTTGTGTGTAGCAACTAATTTCAATAATGCTTTACTCTGTAATTTTTTTCTGTGCTTGGCCTCATTGAGAAGGACGCAATGACAGAACAGAGGTGCCTAACAAGAGTGGGACAGGGCTTTCAGGGAACAGCAGTTCAGGGAAGACTAATTTTGTGAGTCCTTGCTGCAACCTACATAAACAGAGCACTTTTCCTCAACTTCGTGTATAAAGGTTACTGACACAGAAAATAAATTTAGAGGATGCAACATGTGCAACTAAATTTAATTAGAAACCAAATTTTGGCTTTGTGCAACTCACAAAGATGTTTTGGTCACAACACTTGTAAACTGAATACCTTTTTTTTTTTTTTAAGTTGAGGAACTCTACCAGTTCCCTTGCAACACATTTCTTTTTCAGTTCATTTCTCAGCCTAAGCCTTTCCCCTTTGTAGGTAGTGTGGAAAGAAGCAAGGTTAAGTCTTGTTTTGACAAACGACACTGAGTTTTTCTCTAGTGTTTCTCAGTAGGATAAATCCAGAAAATCGTAATTATAAAGACTGTCTCAAATTCTTAGCAGTTTGAATGGTGCAAGGCCTTAACAAGCTTCAAGGAGAATGCCAGCTTATTGCTGAGATCTCATCTTCCATTTAAAAATAAATAAAAGTTCATATCTATGTGGCTCCTTACACAGATAAAACACAAATTTACACAACATTCACTGGAAAAATATATTTGTCCAATAAAACCAAAACAAATCAGGGAAATATGTTTTGAATTCAACCGTGTTTGCTCTCCAAATGTTCATGTGAGAATTTTCAGCATTCTTGTGGTAATTTAGAGGCTTCATAGACTCATTTTAACCTGAAAACATGGTGGCTTTTGTTAAGGTGGATATTTTACAGTTTCATCATTCCTCACTTTTAAAAGTGAGGCTAAGGGAAGACGAATGCCGAGACACAAAGCAATGAGCATATATATGTACACAGACAAATATAACCACATGCACGTGTTTCCCATTCCTCTGGAGTGGTTCAGGCCTTGGTGCAGATCAGCAACATGGAGTGAAATTAAAGCAGTGTTTCTTTTGTGCTCCTGCCAGGCATTCTTCAGCACCTACAGTGGCTCTGGGGTAGCTGAGTGCCTGAGCAGATGAAGCAGGAACTGCAGTGGAATTTCTGTCCCTCCAGCTGCTCCCTCTGGCCAGAAAGATGGTACAGCAGAGAGACAACACAGGCATCTCACACTGTCAGATTTGTTCAGAAGATCAATAGAAGACCTCTGTTCACCAGACAGTCAATCTGCTCCCTTTTAGAAGCAGTAAATTCACTTAGCAAAGCATGAAGAACAGAAATACAATAGAAATTCATTTACTTTGATCACAGCCAGATCTTGACATTTAGTTTCTGTTGTGAGGACAATAATTCTGAATGGTTTGATGTTTTTCCCCTCCTGAGTGATAATGTTAAAAAGGCAGTGTAAGTATATGAACAGAAATAATTTTAACTTGAAAAATATGAAACTCTAGGCATGTGTCTAGGCTTCTTAAGCCATGCTCGATGCAGGTTTGGTCTTGTTCATTGTTTGGTTGGATGACCTCTTTAACATGGTGTTTTCTAACAGCAATCTAGTTAATAAATTATGCACCTTTTTATACATTTTCATAGCCTACACCTTTTCAATAAATCTTGAAGTTCTCATGTTGTTCTTCACACTCAGCAGCAATAAATATCTTGCAAATAAAGGCTTGCAGTTATAAGCAGTAGGACTCATTTCATTGTGGTAAAACAGTAAGAATCTAAAAGTGACATGAGAAGAGAGAGTATGTGGCAAAAAAAAAAAATTGCAATGCTCGTCTTTACCTCTTCCTCCTGAGAAATCACTTCAATTTAAATACCATTCTACTAATTCCTGAGGTGGCATTGCTATTTAGTATTGACATGGTTGAAACAAAACCACTGTATCTTCCTGTCCTGGTTACAAATGTTTGCCTTCTTACTGAGCACATGACCCTTACAGTTCTGAGACAATAAGTAAGAGATACTGATTATTTTCATTTATCTTGAGTATAATTCCAATGTCTTCTATACAAAACATTCAGAATAACAATATTCTTAACATAAATATTATTTTTTTAATAGGAATACTCCTTCAGAACATGATGCAACAGTTTCCTCATGCTCTGTGGGATGTCTTTTCTAACTCTTTCATGTAAGAAAGACCTAATGAACAGCAAATAATCTTAATGTAATTTTAAAACCTTTCATTTGTCTTGGGCTTTTATTTTACTAGAAGTTGTCATTTTACAACCTCATATTTCAGCTCTTAGTTTGAATGATGCCAATAAGAACCTAACAAATAAACTTGGTCTCACTTTGCTGCGTAAGAGGAATCTGCCCTTGGAGGTTCTGTAGTGCAGACTGTGGGAGTCTCATATAGCATAAGCGTGAAGAGTAAAGCTCACAAAACCTTACAGCAGCTTGTTCACAGCATGTATTGGTGATGAGCTCCAAAATCATGAATAAATAGCTTGTCTTTCATGTACTGCTTGGCTGATTAGCCCATTGTCTTTCACCACATGTTGTCAGACCATGGTTTTGTATAGATAGATTCACATATATATGAAATAAAAAATACATGCAAATAAATCCCAGACAGTGTTTGTCCCAACTGTCTGCTGCAGTTTCAGCTCATCTTTCTGCTTTGATTCCAAGAACATCTGGCAGAAACTGATTGTCAGCAGCTTGTGAAATAAATAACACCAAAAACTTTAGAAACCATCAGAAAATAATATAGATGAAAATGACTGATTGAACGACTAAAGTAAAATTGGATGAGGAAAAGAACTGTGAAGCCACTCAACTATAAAAAGGAAGAAAACACATATTAGGTTTGCAGGTGTTCAAGTCCAAGATGAATAAATGATGCTAACAGCTTCTCTTTTCCATCTCTGTGTGCTATGCTGGTACACCAGAGACAGAAGATATTAAAACAACCTAGTTTCCAGACTTGTTGAGCTGCCTTATGTCAAGATCAAGTCTTGAAGTTAGAACTGAATGAGACCTGCTAAAGAAAACATTGGATATTGACAGAATATATTTTGTCTTGTCCCCTGTAGTTCCAGTAAGAGATATATGGAATGATAACCCCAAGACTGCTTTGCCTCTCTTTCCTGGTAAATGTTATTGCTCTATTGAACTGGAAAAAGTAGGAACATTGAGTGAAATAGGTAGCAAAAAGAGATCAATGAGGAAAGGAAATTTTCCAGGCATAAGAAAACAAAAAGCTGGTAAAAGAGCAATAGAACAAATTAAGAGAACATTTCATAAACAAGGAAATAAATGGTTTTTGTCTTGTAAAGGAGTAACACTGCACATAATGAATTCCAAGCAGAATGCAAAATGCTTTAAAATGGGTGAGAACTAATTTTCTAAGTGACTTACTTGTCTCCAATGTTCTTTTTTATTCAGTTTATTATTACAGCAGAGGTTCTGTTGTGGCATTGAAGTACAGATTGGCTGTAGTCAAACAGCAGTGTTTTCTATGAGAGTGGATTCACTTCCTTTTGTTTTTGCCTGCTTTTTGTCCTTCTGCTATGAAAATGAGACTTTCTACTTTATGTATTTTCCAGTTCACTTACTGCATTGCTAAAATATTGTTGCTAACTTGTTGGGTTCTTTTTTTTTTTTATCCCCCAATCTTCCCCTCCTCTGTTATTTCATGTAAAAATCAACGGCCAAATCCTATTATTCTCGTCATTCTGCACATTTATTTTCCTGTTTACACTACCATTTCCATTATACAAATTCATGGTATTGCTAAAAGAAAAGAACAAGACATCTTTATCACATTGAACTGCCTAATAAAAACAACAATGTTTAGCAATCTTTTACTGCTTTCTCTCAAAGAGCTGGGGGCTGCAATATTGCTGTGGCCTCCTGTTCCACCAGCTGGGAACATACATAAACTTTTCCTTGACCCCTTTAACATTTAGGAAAAAAAAATCCTTACTGCAGTAAGTAATGGACATCATTGTGGTTTTTCCACAAAAAGAGACTCCAAGTATGGGATTTGTGCAAAAGACATCACAGCACTCACCAATATTGACTGCCACGTGTCAAGATATTATTTCACCTGACTGGTATGCTCTCCAGGTGTATATATCTATGTACAGGCACTTTTACAGAAACCAGTTGCACTTTGGAGACTGTTTGAAAACACTGGAATTGAATTCATAATTCCTGTGCAGTAGAGATTTGACATGGTAAAATAGTACTAATACAGATCTATTCCTTGACAGGGAGAAACTGATTTTTCTGAAGTAAATCCCAACCTAATTCCCAAGTGAGAAAAACGAATGGGGTGTAAAATGTGGGGCAGGGGGAACCCCCAAAAAGGTTACAAACAAATTGAATATTACTAAATTACTGCAGAAAGATTAAGTTCTCATAACAATATAATGTGGTTTTACAGTCTAATAACAATAGCAATATTTAAGCTCACCTTCTTAGTTTATTGGTTCTTGTATGAACACTGCAAGTAATTATTTCTTCTTAGAACTGAGCTGAAGTCTATGATGAGTGACTTCATAAATACCTGAACTTTACAGATTTGTGTTCAATATGTGTGTAACATGGCCTCAGAGAAATCAGTGGATTTAAAGCTGTATACACTACATACAGACTACTTGCTTTTCATTTAATTGATTTTAATCTAAATGAAAGGCTGATGGAGCAAAGTAGGCTGGGAACCACTCTCAAATTGTATTTCAAAAGTACCTTCTCCTGGTTCAACTCTTGTTCTTCACAACTCACACTATCTTCTCATGAATAGAGAATGTTCTTTCTTGACTTTCCAAGAAAAAAGTAGTGAAGGAATCAATAAGATGTCAGCAAAGCCTTTTTAAGTCTGAAAGCTTTGTATTAAGAATTCTTTTGACTCTGAGGCTGAGGCACTTCCATTTCAAACCTCAGCTCAAAAAAATTCATATTAAAGCAATAAAAACCACAAAAATTATTTCCCTTCCCGAACTCTCTGCTGAAGACAACCGCTTGATAAAATTTCCTAGAAGAAGATTTTATCAAGAGAAATTGTACTTCCACACTTGGAATGCAGTTTTACAGATTTATTCACAGGAGTTGACAATGGGTGTCTGTGGCTCTTTGTTCAAAGGATCTGACAGCCTGTCTGAGAGAATCAGCAGAGTAGTTCTCTTTTTTGACTACTAGAAACATATGTAATGATTATTCCTCTATATTTGGAATTACTAACTTAGTTAATATAACGGCAATATAATATCTGCTGTCTTTCATAACACTCTCTCAGGAACTCTGTGTTACTGGTTCTTTCTCACTGTGTAAATGCATTACAGTGTGTCAGTAATTTCAGTCATAAAGATCTCAAAGTTGAAAAGAAAGTTTGAACTGTAGCTGGACTCCACTTTTTCCCCCCTGTTTGCTTTATCTTCTGGCATCACTAAAAGGTTCCTGTAAAAAGAAAGGTCTTGATCTGAACTCAAAATGTACCTGGGGTTTTGATTCATTGTGAAACTTCTGGCAAGGACATTACCACAGCCAGGCAGCCTCAGATGATTTCGAAAGGAATAAAGTACTCCTCACTGTTGTTGCAGCATCTCAGGTGAAGAAAATAAAAAGGTCAACAATAATTTTAATAAGCTTTATACTCTCTCGGTAGTAAAGGTGAGGAACCATCAGTGGAGGATGAGGTCAAGCTGTCTGTCACATAGCTCAGCATCACTGGTTACCATAGTGCTGGCTTAATTTCCCCTGAATGCTTACTTGACATGGCTAGAAATAAAATAAAACAGCTGCAAAGTCACATGTAAAGCACTGAAAACATCCTGGCACAAGCCAGTGTTTCCCACACCCACCCAGTCTTGTTGCATTTGATCTTCTTAAGCCAGGTTTAAGATCGATGGGACTCTGCAATTTTGAGGGTTCAACACTGCTACCCAATAGATTGCTCCTGGAACCATTTCATAAGTAAATAATTTTATGGTCACTGCACACTGCAGGTATTGTATCATCATCTGCACCTACAGTCAACTTTTCATAGTTGACTAACAATACATCCAATATATCTTGCTGATACTGGTTGTATTAAAGCCATCTACCTGGAGAGCCATAGCCTAATATGACAGGGCTGTGGAAAAAATTCAGGGTTCATGCTAGATAAAGGGTGCATGAAAGTATTGAGGATTATTCTAGCAAAAAATCATTGCCAAACAAGCAACTAGGTCCAGTGCTGAAAAGGTCACTGGCAAATGAAATGTTCCTTAAAGGATTATGCAATTCCTCATATGGGTTTTAATACCAATTTACTGAGCACTGCCTGCAGGTTCACAGAGCTTTAGATCAGATTTTCAAGTTAGTAATGGATAGAGATCTATGTCACTTCTGCAGCCAGAAACTGCTTGGAGTAGAAAGGAGGAAAGTAACATGAAATTAATACAGTGTGCATTTATCTTCACAGAACCAATGCTTTCAGCACAGCACATCAGAAAGCATTACATTCAGATTGTCCTCATCATGCAACATAATCAATAGAGACCTGACCTTTTGCATTCCCTGGAAGTTGTGGTGTTCTAAGGGATAGAGGTAAATAAACAGATGTGTCACAAAAGCTGGTAAATGGCTGCCCTCTGTCTCTTCTGAAGGTAAAAAAAGAACTTTCCCATTAACATTTCATCTCCTATCACTTTGTAAAGGGTAGAAAAGCAAAGATAGCACATCTTACTTGATTAAGAGTCCAGTCTACCCGCCAAATAGCTTGCTCAATCCAGAAGTGTAGAATTCAACCTTTGGTTTAAGTTGCATGTAATACATAGAAAACTAAACTGTATCTCAAATTAGAAGAGCTCATTGCATTTTCAAAAGTTGTTGGATTTTAATTAAAAGTATTTAAAAGGTCATTTACAGAACTTCTGCAGACACTATAAATGAAACCTTAGAATTTAAATGAGAAGATATCTATTCCCTGCTGTAAATAAGAATATCCTTACTGGCTATAATCTTGCCATTTCAAGGAATGGTTTGAGCCTCAAGCTCTTTATCTATGCGGGTCAATCATATGTTAGATTCTTGGAAAGATCTTTATTTAATGATAAATTAAATTAATGCTGAGCCTCAAAACACCCTCCTGTTTAGAATTTTCTCTTACAACATTTATTATTGTTCAAACTGATTCTCCTGCATACTAAACATAAGTTTTGCATATATAATCCATACTTTTCATTCCCTATTGTTTTTATCTCCATTCTCATCCAGCTGGCTTTGTCCTAGTTAATGTCTTGGATTTGTGTTCTCTAGTTGCAAATCTCACAGTTTTTTATTATGCCAAATATTTTCCCATCTTCTCTGCTACCTTCTATTAGTTCTGTGTTCCAAGATGTTTGAATTCACTTGATTTTTATTTTTCCTGAAAGAATGAAAAATCTGTCTCTCATTCTTTCCTTAGAAACGCAAGTCTAGACATTTAACATTTTGCAATGTCTCCTTCAGTCAATAAATTCCCTCTAACACCTGGCAGAGGCTTTATACTCTTTCTCCTTGGCCTATCATTACTTATGTCCTTGAAAAATATCTAATCAGGTGTTTAAGACATATTAATATCTTCTTTTTGTCCTTCCTCCTAACCTCTCTCTGTAGTTATTCCCTAGTTTGACACAGTGGCTCTATAGTGGAGCCAGGCTCAAATATGAATATTTCTTCAGTGCTGAGCATTTTCCCTGTCTGTGATGCTGCACCACATTCATTGGAGACTGCAGCTTTAGTGTTGACTTTGCAGACTGTATGTAAGCACCAAACTGATTTACAAAACTTCTGAATGCCCACCCTTACGATGGACTTCAAAGTCACTCCCAGCATTGCTGAGAACTTGGCACTGGGACAGGGGATGGGGATGTCTGGATAACAAACATGCACATGTTGCTTTTTTTTTTGTTTTGCATGTTTGTTTGATTAAGAGGGAGAAAGTTACTAAAGAAAGCAGTACTGAATAGTCATCCAGTGCTTCTAATGCTGCCTGAAATGTCCCTTCAAACATAAAACTGAGCCTTGATTCCCTTCTCATCAGTCTCTGCTAGACAGAGAATTGAGAGGAGTTTTCATACTATTTGCTTGTAAAGCAAAGCTTGAATTAAAGTTCACAAGCTTGGGGGACACATCTGTTGTCATAAAGTAGTTTTTATCACAAGTTAATTACTTATTAACCAATACTGACGTTTTTTTCTTGCTTTGTGTTGGAAGAAATCCAAATTTCTCTTGTGTCTACTTTTCATATTTTTTGCACAGCTGGTTGCACTGAAAATATTCCATTACCTACAAAAAACCCCTTGGCTTTTGTGTATTCCTTACAATTTTAGAATACAAGTGACTATTAAACACTCATTAATTTCTTTGCATAATAATTCTGAAGGCTGTGAACTATTACTTTATGTGCTTTCGTGATAAGAATTTAGAGACCAAATTAATTCCTACAGAATGGATAGGAGGGTCAAACAAAAGTTATTTTGTGAGAATTTTTTAAATTGTTTATACAGTCGCTTGCAGATCAACCTCTATATTTTTTGTTTAATTTTAAGAAGACTGTAATATTAAAATCCTTTTTTTTTCTTTTTAAAAATTGTTTAATCAGGAAAACTCTGGAATGTAGTTAGTAGTAATTTAATGCTTTCATAAAATGCTTCCAGTTCTTACAATGAAAAATAACCCCCAAACTTATCTCTGGTCTTTTTGTGGCATTTTGGTCTTATTGTGCTACTCTTACCTTGTCTACAGATTACAGCAATCCTGGAGCAAAACTTCTGGTATCCTTTTATCAAGCTAAATATGCAAAAGTAGCTTGATATTCTGGAAGTCTCCTGGGTACAATTTCTTTGCTACAGTAGGGTAGAATGTATCTTTCTATTTCTAAAAACTCTAGAAGGGCTTTAGAAAACCAATTTAAAGAGTGAACATTTTACTGTGCATGGCTAAAATCAGGGAAGACAGAACCTTCCTAGGTGAGAGACTGTGAAGTGTGGCTTCAGGATAGATAATGGTACTGAGAATGAGATTTTTCCAGTGCTGTAAGATTAGCTCAGAGATACAAATGCCACTGGAAATTTAGGCAAATGGCTAAAAAAGTATCTCAGAAATAAGCACCAGTCTGTCCTGCTTATTGGATACGCCCAGAAATTAGTTATTTAGGCATTATGAGTGCTGTCTAAAGGATCTTGTATTAAAATGTCTATTTGTGAAGTATTTTCAGTTAGACCAAGGTCTTTTTACCCTATTTTCACATCTTTATTCCTCTCACTTCTAGTATTTATGAGCTCTGCACAAATTCCATATGATGCTCCAAGAAAGTGATGTGAAATACGTTCCACAAGGCTAAAAAGGAGGATGGGACAGCAGGCAGTAATGGAAAGTGACTCTGAAAGCAGGCAAGTACCAATGGGAAATAGATGAGAATAATTTGAAGTAACCTTGGACATTTATTGGTTCTGAAAATATCCAGGCAGTGAAGGACAGTGGCTAGACTTGGGGGTGGGGGGGTGGTTGAGGAGACATACAACTCACTTTTGAAAACACAGATTGTCCCCTCATGCCACATACAACAGGTGAGATCCTGTCATTACACACAGGAAAACACATTCTCACCTCAAGGAATTTGAGAACCACTGCTTTCCTTCCCTGTCTTCTCCCTTTTGAGTCACTTTTGTACCCACCTCAGATGCCATTAAATTACTGTGAGTCACATTTCATTCCAAATATAGACTCTTGAGCAATGAGATCCAGAAATACTAAGATGACAAATACTTGCTAATGCAGCTTAGATTATATATTGAATCTTAAAATATTGCTTTCCTCTGTGTCATATGTGAACTGCAGCAGAACAGGACAGAGTTATGTTTTTATAACACATCTTTTTATTCCATTCCCCAATGTTTTCTCTTAATACTGGCTTCCTCCTGGATTTTTCAATGTTTTACTAAACTTAACTTTTGACCTTTGCAGCAGTTCTGGACTCATGCCTTTCATATCATACTGAGTCCCTCTCTTGTCCTGTAGGCAAAACTGTACTCTATAATATTTGCCTACTATCCTGTCAGAAACAGTCTTGGTCATGAGGACTTTCAAAGGTGTTGGTCTTCTGTTCAGTGACCTCTTGACATTTGTTATGGGCAATCACTAGGGTATATTTTTTTTAAGTACTTTTTACTAAAAATCTTCAACAAGTAGCTCACCGAAGGTCCTGGAGGTACCTACTGACCTGCCATCACTCATCTTTCCTCCCACTCTTTGCAGTTTAGCTTTCTATAGGTTCACTCTTCTTCCTGATTTCCCTTTTATTCTCCTTCCTCTGTCAATATAATGAGTTGTCAAGATTTTTCTTTCTCTCATGCATAAATATTTTCTCTCCTGCACTATTTTAGCTTGTGCTGGAATCAAACCCTGTTTTGTCCCCTTTGCCTTTTCCCTTGGATCTTCTTTCTGGACTTAAGGCATTTGTGGAATAAATGCCACAAACCATTTACTACATCTTTTCTATCTTTCTTCTCCAGTTAACCACTCTCCTCGCATTTAGCAGATTTTCTCACCCCAGCCATCAATCACCCTGTCACTATCTTTGAGACTCTCCCCACTACAGCCAGCATTTTACCTATTCTATGAATAGTCCTCTTGGCCTCCCAAAAGGAACCTGTTCAAAGGGAGTGCTTTTGCATTGCTTTTGCTTTCCTATTCTAAAACTATTACATTTACCTGTGAAAAGCAGACGATTGCCTTTTGCCTAACTCCTTTAATTGTTCCAATGACCTCACTGTGTAGCTTGTCTTCCTTGCACAGTTTTTATCTTCCCTTTTTACTGCTTTCACTACAGAGAAGTGCTTCCTGGCATGTTCTGCTTCACAAATGCATCTTTGTCTTTTACCCCTGAGACATATCCTTTCTACATCATCCCAGATGCAAGTGATCTATCTCTTGAGTTTGTAATCTAGGTTTAATCTTTAATTTAGAGTGCTTTTTAACATTGACATGTAAGACCTACTTTTAAATGTGACAGATTCTTTTTCAGTGGTGGTGGTGGGAGCATGTAGAGCACTGCAAAGATACAGTTTCATTGTCCCTTTAAATTCTTAAAGCTCTGCTATCTTACAAATCGGTTGCTGTGCCATCATGTTGTCTGCTCCTGTCAGAGGCAGTTTTGTGCATGTAGAAGGCTGATGCTAAGGTCATTTTCCTAGTCCATCACTTTGACTTTCACACCCTGCAATAGCTCTCACCTTCTGTGTTGCATAAAAGAAAGGGTTTTTTTAAATTTTACAAGCTCTTCAGGTCTTCTTGCAATAACAAGTTGTCATTTCTCTCCTGCAGGTGAGGCAAACTTTCATCACACCCATTTAAAATTCTGAACTGCGTACATTCAGGCATCCAGTGACACCTCCACCTATCTTTTATTTCTTGCAGCCTTCCATGCTATTACCTTTAAAACCATTTCTTAAACCACTATTCTTTGAGGAGGTGCTCAAAAAAGTGGGGACTGCTGGGATTTGGGCATATTCTGAGATCAGAAACTGAGCACACCCACAAATATTGCCTCATTATTTTCCTTTACTCCTCTCATCTGTTTCTGTCCATCTGTTTTGTCATAAAGTTTAATTCTAGTCTCTCTGAACAGAAAACAGATTTATATGTTCACAGCACCAAACCTACAGCATTTCACACACTGGGATCCTGAACTGTGACTAAAATTCAAAGATGAAGGCTGTAGGATAATGTAAACAGACAAATGAAGATGCAATTATTAGAAGAATTTTACAATATTTTACTGGTGATGCCAGTGTTCATGATTTTTAGTTTTAAATTATTCATGTCATTTTTGTAGTAGTTTAGAAATGTTAGCATTGGGGTTTTTGTCAAACAACAAACTAATCAACATTAATTTCTGTGTGTGAATCCCAGCACAATTTTGCCACCAACTGTTCATGAGAATTTTCTCTAAAACAGTCTGTAATGTTGTGACATAACAAGTGTTAAAAGGACACATTAACATTCCTGCCAATAATGACAAGAGGGAGTTAATCCATATGTTGATGTTCTGTCAGTCAAAAGCAAACTAAAAAATAAATCTGTATTTAGACAAAAAAAAAAAAAAAAAAAAAGGGAATGTTCCTTGATGTTTCTTGTTTGTTTGTTTTGTTTGGTTTTTTGTCTGTTGTTCTCCCTCAAGACTTTCTGTGACTAGTTTGCATAAAAATAGATACATGGCTCATGGTAGACATGTGGTCTGTATGTTAGGAAGGGTAAATTTAAGGTAAATTAAACTTGCTTGTCTGTTTCTGAAAGCTATTTTCCTTATTGTATAGGCTAATATAAGGAAGTAGAAAGAACAACAGGTAACTTGGTGCTTTTCTGCTATTTTCTCAAAGCCTTTTGTGGAGATCCATACATCTGCTATACCATTTCTATACACTGTTACTTTGTAAGTTCAAATGTCAGGGGCAGAGATTTGTTAGGGGCCCTGACTACAGTGTAAAACTAACAGAGCAGCACTTTTAAGAACCAAACTGTTCTACTGGCTATATAAAATATACTGGGGCATTTTGAATTTAAATTTTGTTTTATTTTATTTTTATTTGTAATGTCAGGATTTGATTTTCTAGTTATTCTGAAATTTCTCTCTCTTTAAATGGTTACCATGTTCTCCTAAAATCCTTTACTGAATTTCAAGGGACACAATTGTGTCTTTAAAGGTTTGCTGAATTGAGAACATGGCTTTAGTCATGACAAATTATGATAATCTTTCCTGTGTGTGCCCTGCTTAACAAGGTATTTTGATAGAATTTTCTCCTGATGTACAACGTCAGAGCCCCTAATGTCCCTAACCTCTGAAATAATTTCTAGTGCTGATAATGAAAGTCAATGTCTGCATGTCATTTGTGTCTTTGAAAATGTCCCCTGAAGCCCAGTGATACAATGAAGTGCTGTTTTGATACTGAGTGCTCAGAAGAACAGTCAGTTAATGGTTTGACATTTTCTAATCTGGATGTATGAGATAAGTCATTAAAGAAAACCCAGTGAGCTCAATATAATAGAAAATATCAAATAATTTTGCCTTTTGATACAACCAGGTGTTGTACAGAGTTGGATTAGGCACTGCATTACTCGGATAACTTTGGAAAGTGCTATCTGTTTCACCTTATTTTGTGTACATATCTATCAAGATTTTAACTACTGAACATCTCTGCTAGCTCCACGGTGCAAAAAGTTTCCTCTATCAGACAGTCCTAACTCAATGACAATCTTCAAGCATTTGTACTTCCTAATGGTGAGAAAATAGAGTACAGCCACTGCCATAAAAAAAACCCTGATGAAATTAGCTAGACCACTTCTGGTTTGCATAAAAAAAATTTTTGATTTATAAAACTCATTACTGTCTTTCTGTACGAATTCTTTGCAGGTGTCCTTGGACCTAAGATTTCCTAAGGGAAAAGTATTATTTGCTCTTGATAGAAAGTAGGAGCTGTTGCAATTACCCAAATTGTGACTGTATCCAGCACTGATGCTCAATATTTCAAATGCAATAGAGGAAGCTGTGATAAATGCTAAATTGGGAATTACAGACCAATGTGATTACTTGCAAAGTTTCCCCTTAGCCTCCTCAGTCATTGGTAGGAGTTCCTGATGACTTTTAGTGCATTAGGATAGCAGAAAGAGAAATCCTGAACAGTGGCAAATTTGCCCCTGAGATTAGTGAGGACAGATTTTCCCTGAGGGACATCCCTCCCTCCCTCCCATCCCTCTGTTCTATCTGCTTCCCTTTGAGAAAGGAGGCCAATCATGTCTTTAGTGATCAGCAGTAGCAGAAATTGCCTCTAAGGTTAACCATGGAATTTTATGGAACACTTACTGCTTTCCCTCTTTCCATGGGACTTCTGATATGACAGCAAACAAGATCCATGCCACGTGTTGGGTGGAAGGCAAGAACTTGTTTGTGCCGTAGCTGATACTACAGGTATTTTTTGACAGATATAAACAAGTATGCAATAGACACCAGATAAAAAAAATAACAAACAATACAGCCCTCTAATGGTAAAAGTGAATGTTAACGTTTCAAAGAATAAATAATAATTGAATGAATGAAATATTTATATAAATCATATAAAATGTATAATCCTTAAACTCATAATCCTTTCTCTGGTACTGTGGAGATCGACTGGACTAAAGTAAAGAAGATGTTAAATCCAAACAGTGGATGATAATGAATCCCAAAGCACAGCAAAAACATGTATCTCTGACCTTGAAAGCCAGCAGGACTGAAAGAGACAGGAGAAACAGGAAGGATGCAAGGTTTGCTGGTTGACTGCTCTCCATTATCACAGAGCTCACAAACTTGCACTGTGCTTTGGGGGTTCCTTTGCCTGATTTCAAAAATACAGTCACTCCACTGGGTAAATTCACCTTTCCTAAGCTAAATTAGGATCTCACTTTGACCTGAATCCTACTTTTGAGTGCAGATGAATGAGCCTAAAGCTGCTTTTGCCACAGACTCTACTTATGGTAATGCTCTACAGTTTCCAAGGTAGGGATCCTGTGGTGCAATTAAACCAGCAACTGAAACTAATTTTATTCTCTTCATGAATGTAAAAAAAAACAGAGTTGAATTTGATTAATTAAAATAGGAGATAGTTGGTTGCAGGAACTACACTGAGAGAGGTTCCTCGCTCTGTTCTTCATCCAGATCCCTGAGCTATTTGCTTCTCACATGTGCTCAAATTTTACCTCATGGAATAGTCCAAGGGTGAGCAGAAGCTGTGTGAGGAACTGGCTGAAGATATTTTCTAATAAAGTTGTTTATGTTGAATTATTTCTGTTGTTATCTGGGGAAAAAAACTCTGGTTTAGGGATATACTTCTTCCTTGTTTTCTATTTCATGCCCTTTGCATGGGACTATCCCTAAATGAAGGTCTACAATCCGTAATGAAGTCCTGGCTTTTTAACAACCAAAGCTGAGAGCCTCACCACTACTCCAACAACTGTGTTTTGTTCTCATGCCCTTAGAGCAGTCTCAACAAGTCTGGTGGAAAGACACAGAAACACAAATCTTAACAAAGGTATACTTGGAATACAGCTGTGTTGGAGCTGGCCAACAGAAAATCAGTGTATCATATAAAGATAATATGTGAATTACATAAAAACCCCTTTTACTCTCTTCCTAGCTGCTATGGCATTCACATATTACATCACATAAATAAGGCCTTCCTCTCCCTTGTGTTTGTAGAACAGAGTACTGACCCTTCACTGATATAACAGGGTACTACTACCGTGCAGCTGAATACATGAATGAAGGACTCTTACAGCAATCAGTAAGTGGACATGTTTCAAATTTGGACACTGTTTTAATAAAATCATACTTTCAGCTGAAAGTATAATTTCCTTTCTATGTGATATAAGCTGTTTCAGGGCTGATGTAGCTTCCAGAATGTTTGTTTAGGCTATGCTTTGAATGGAGACATTTGTGTGACTCTGATTATTTTGGGTGCTGTCACAATTAGAACTGTACATAGACTCTCATAAGCATTACAGAAGTTCTATTTTTAAACCATGACGATAAGACACACAGGTTTCCAGAGGAGACAATAGTTTTTGACTGGTTTGCACCTTTTCTAGAATGGGAAGAGACAGCTAATGCTATTATCAGTTTAATTAGAAGTAACTCCAGAAATAACTCCGTTAGAATCACATCAATGGCAATTCAGTGCATTTTTCAGCTACGTTGAGTTCCAAATTGAAGACAGTCAGGTTTCTTCTTCTTCTCACTATTAATATTTTTCTTTCTCTTTATAATTCAAAAGCAATTCAAGCCAAATATATCATATTTACATATTAGTGATATTAACAGTGACACAGAAGACATAAAATTTGTCCATTTTGCCAAAGCATGCATGTAGTGACAGGACAAGGGGGAATGGCTTCAAACTGACAGAGAGTAGGTTTAGATGGGATATTAGCAAGAAATTCTTTACTGTGAGGATGGTGAGACACTAGATCAGGTTGCTGGACAAGTTGTGGATGTCCTATCCCTGGCAGTGTTTAAGGCCAAGTTGGATGAGGCTCTGACCAACCTGGTTTAGTGGAAGGTGTCCCTGTCCATGGCAGGGGGTTGGAACTGGATGGTCTGTAAGGTTCCTTCCAACCAAAACAATTCTATGATCCTGTGATTGCATCTCTTACACTGTTGGTATTTCCTTTGCTGCAGAGCAAGATGTTAGAAAGTAGGAGGGTTTACGTGAAATGAAAATAGTTTTTGATTCCTGAAGTGAATGACTGCTTATGCTTTGGACTGCCAGATGGAATGTGACAAAACAAAATACTTAAGGTACACCTAAGGAAATAGGAAAATTAAACCTCTTCTTAATAAGGTAAGAGATTTAAATTATGTGTACAGGTCCTATCATTGACAGTATAAGTAAACTTCTTTCTGAGATTAGCAGGATAAAACTGATTAGTCTTAATTGAGTTTCCAGCAGACACAGCCTCCTTAATTGATCTCTTGTGTAACAAGATATTTCACTGAATGAAATTATCTCCTGTGTGTGCAAACATGTTTAATATGAGCAACTGTGCTCACTGAAATTCTTAATGCTCTGAAATTCAGGTAGTACCATGGAATTCATTTTCTATGTAGACACCAATGGGACTTTGAGGCAGTCATTTCATAAATGTGAGAGGAAGGGTGGATACTACTGTGTGTGAACCAAAGATTTCTCATATCCAGCAAAATAATGGATGTGACAAAGGAAAAAAAATCCCCCATCTAAGGAAGACAATTGAGAGCTTAAAATATTGCCAGCAAAAGGGTTCACTAGGACTAATACACACAAGCAGAGGAAATGCTGAAAGTGGAAGTGAGGAAACCCAGAAATGCGTAAACCTGGAAAACAGGAAATTTGGAAGCCTGGAAGTTCAGAAAGCTGGAAATCAGGAAATTTGGAAACCCGGAAGTGCATAAACACAGAAAACAGGAAGGAACCCAGCAGTAGAAAAACAGAAAAATCAGAAACCCAGAAGCACAGAAACCTGGAAAACAGGAAATTTGGAAACCCAGAAGTGTGGAAAACAGGAAAATTGGAAATCTGGAAGTGCAGAAAACAGGAAAATCGGAAACTTGGAAGTGCAGAAAAAAAGAAAAACAGGAAATTCGGAAACCTGTAAGTGCGGGAACCCGGAAAATAGGAAATTTGGGAACCTGAAAGTAGACAAACCAGGAAGTGAGGAAACTCAGAAGTAGACAAACCCAGAAGTGGGAAGGAAGGAAGGAAGGAAGGAAGGCTGGACAGAAATTATATTTATTAAGCCAGTAGCCTCCAAACAGTTCCACTAATTATTCCTGCTCCCAACGTGTTATTAAGATTATTTTTTTGAAGCAAAAATAATTGAAATTGATATTAGAAAAACCAACAGCTCATAATAATAACAAGCAGCTAAGCTGCAGGGTTCTGAATAAGGGTTTCAAATGCTCCATAAGCTCTTCTCCAATTCTTAATATAGCCATAGATATCCAGAAACTGGAAAAGCTTTAGCCAAGAGAATATGGCTTATGTGCTTAGTGTGAGAAAGTCAGCACAGCTTCACCAAGGCCCCTCATGGTGCACTCAACAGAGTCTGAAGAGACCAAAGACTGCAGCTTCTCAGACGCTCTTGTCTTTACCAGATAAATCCAATATTAGCTCACCACCCTGCTCAGAGCATTTGCGAATCCTCTGGCAGCTGTATTGCTCAAAAAGCCCAGGGTTTTCTGTTATAAAGTGGATTTCTAGTGGAATCCCATCTAAGAATAGCTGTAATATTTTGAATGAGAAAATTATTTTCTCAAATGCACAAGTGAAAACCGGTGGTTTCTACAGACCTTTGGGTTTGTGAGCGTAGTGGTTTAGCAGAGGAACACAGGATATGTTGCATTTTGGAGGTCTTGAAATGACCTTGCAGAGAGTCGTTTCAGTTTAACAGCTGTGCAGCTCTATTGCCAAGGGAACTATTGTGCTGCTATTGTTATATAATTTAGTTTTTCTGTTCAGATAAGGCATTATCTAGTCATGAACCCTGTTACACAGATATGGTCATCTATATTACAAATGGGGACAATAATTTCTGTCTGTGAGGCACTTGTACGTCATGCAAGATGTTGCACTCCCACAGGATTAAATGTGCTCTCTGTTCCAAATCACTGGCCAACATAATTTATGGCATGGGGTTCCTTTTTGCTCTGTTCAGCACCTTCAAACTTGTTCAGAAGATACTGGCATGCTTTCTTCCATATAGTGTTCTTCCCTCTCAGTTTTTCTAATTTTTAATTTTAATTTGCATCAATTATTTCAATATCATGAAAAGGAGATGAAGAAAACTAACTGGTGTGAAGCAAAAACATCTAGTGATTTTCACAAAACAGAGTAATTGTGACTCAGTTTCTTTTTTTCTGTGGCAATGTTCTGCCATCAGACACCACCCTGAACTGCCACCTACCGCCTGGTGTGTTTGTGCTTTGTTTTAAAGCATTCATTGTGGAAAATGCAATTTTTCATGCAAGGCCTCAATCCTGCTGAGAGTTGTCTTGACAATGAGTTATCCAAAATTCCCTGTAGGGGAGGAAGCTAAACCCCTGTGCCAACAAAAGGAAAATGAGGAGAGTTATCATTGGTACTCCCACTGTTTAAATGGAAAACTCATGTACTTCAAAGGTAAAGTCAAAATTGAATTAGACTCAAGCAGCTTGGTAATTTCAACCACATATGAACCATTGTGAGATGTTCTTGCACCTACAGAAGCCTTGAAACAATAGCTCAGGGTGGGGGATTAACTACTGCAATTATCTCTGCTTAAAAGTACATAAACATAGATAATACAAACACATTTTTAGCTGTAACCCTCTCCCTGCGTTCCTCTGACAGGGGATGCAGCTCTCTGGGGTCCAAGGCTCCAATGCAACCCAGCTACAAAATCTGGGGATAAATTTCAGAGTAAGGTTTTATTGTGAGGAAGGGATCTAGGGAAGAACACAGGGTATGCAAAGTAAAGAAGCTAAGACTATGAACTCACAGCAGCTTGAGGGTCTAAGAGGAAAAACACCAACGTGGAGACTTGGTGTGTAAAACTATAAAAGAATAAACAGAGAGACATAAGACAGCAAAATAACAATACCAAGGCTTGGTGCCCCTGCCCTGCCCACTGCCTGGCCTGTAAACACTCATGGGCTTCTCACCAGGGACTGTGAGCACGTGAATGTTTAGACTAAAAGTTTGGTAAGTGTAGCTGTTCCTTGCATGTATTAGCCAGCAAATTACTTCTTTGTTTTTTGAAGTTATCTGTTAAGCAATGGTAAAGGCTGCCTAAACAAAGTGATCCAGGGAGAGTTAAAACAACAATATTGAAAAGAGCTTTGTCAATTTTAGTTTGTTTTTCCATTTGGAAAGTCAGTATCAGCTTCTGTTTTCTGTACTAAACTCTCATTGTTTAGATGGGAGTACAAACCAACAGCAACATAATAAATCCATCTTGTCAACTAAAGTACTTCACTACAGTCATTTGTTTTTTTTTATTTCCTACAGTATGACCAAAAAAAAAAGACAACTCCACTTCCACCATATTTGCAGACTTTTATATTTTTGACATATTCTTTGTTCTTATCTGATCTAAAACTATTAAACTTGATATAGAGTCCACGCATAGGAACAAAAATTCTAACTTGGAAGTACATACTCTATTCCAGAGAAATATGAGAAATACAAATGAAATGATACCTACAAAGTTGTTTTTCCAACCAGTGAAGGGAAATACGTGAATTGGTCAGTCTTTGAAATTAATTTATCTTTGAAAATCCTATGAAATTTTAACAGAAAAAACATTTTCTGCACAATTTCTATCTTTATTTACTTTAAGAAATTGTGAATTTAACAAAGCCAAATCTTATTTAACCATTAGAAGCCCTTCAGAGATATGTCAGCTATGCTCTGATGAACTTACTTAATATTCAGACTATTTTTATTATAAAAGCATTTGTTTTATTTATCTTTTTGGTTAGAAAGAAAAAGTATGGTAGAGGTAGAGGTGGGAGACAAGAAAAACCAGCTTTTTTTGGTGAAGCTTTAGAAAGTTCTTAGGCTAAATTGTGGAAGACAATAGAAAATGCTTCTTCATAAAACATGTAGTGCACAAAATTTAAAGTGTATCCTGTATCCTCCAGAATATATAATGGAGTGGATGTATTTTAGGATAAAACTGCAGTGTCTGCTCTGAGAGCAGGCAATGCAAATGGAAATATTAAAATGTAATAATGCCTCTATTGAAAAACAAGATGAGAGAAAGCCTGTCCACAGCTATTCTGTTCTTAGGTCTTTATGTGGCCTGACATTTCTAGCCAGACTAGCAGGAAGCAGCTGCATCACGATGGGAGCTACACTAACAAAGATTGCTCTCCTGTAGAGCTGAGCCATCAGGACAAGCTTCTTAACATTTCTGGCATGAAACAGAGACCTTTGCTAAGATCCCTGTACTACCTAGACAGAGAAGAAAGAAGCTGACACCATGCAGGCTCCCTTTAAACAGTTTTGAAATACTCTGTGCACTCCTGTGTTCGGGCTTTCACACTGTAAACAATGCACTTACATCTTTGATTTTAACACCTCTGATATGCTGGGCACAGCTGAAACATCCCCACCTCTGATAACAGGTTCCACACCTCACCCCAGCACCTCCTGTTTCCTCTTACATGTCTCCTCCATGCCCAGGAGCCATTCCAATTCTGCCTTAGAAGTGTCATGAAGCCTCTGCATGTGTTGGAGTCTGGCAGAAAGGCAAATGCATTTCTGTGAACTCCAGCAGGAAAAGGTACCTGGCAGTTTAACTGCTGTGATTTCATTCAGGTCCAAGCAAAAGTCATGCTATAGGGTGGATGTCTGACACAAGCACTTTGAACATGCAGTGGATAAAATATAGATACAGAAACAGAGACCTCACAGTAGAATCACCTGACCTCTCACATGGAGAGAGAGCATAGCAGCCCCTGGCTTTCACTGTCCCACGTGTGTGTGTGTAGGTCTGACAAGATTTAAAGGAGTGTCTCTATATTTGGCTGATGCCCAGCAGTAATTTCAGCACATTAGTTCCGTCTGCAGTTAATGTAGCCCAGCCCCACAGACAGCATCCCAGTAACAGGAAACCTTCACATGATCTTTCTGAATACCTCCTGACTGGTACACTGTGCTTTTTAATGCCAAAACCCCGACTTAGTCCTATGAAGACTTCCCTTTTTGCATTACTCCAGTGCTGTAGGGCTTATATACTTTAAACCAAACATTTATGAATTAGGAGCTTTTTAGAAATTAATGGAGAAGTGCATTTTAGTCGTATTCTTGAGTTTGGGTCTTTCTATTCCTCCAGAAAAATAACTGGTGAATTACATGAGCAAGCTGTCCCTCCCATGCCAAGAAATACAGTTCAGACTGTTTCACAAAGCTAAAGGTATCAACACAACACCATTCTCATAGCACTTGCAAATAAGACACAATTATGTAATTGTGAGATTTAAAGTAAACCTGCAATAAGATAATGTTTGCTTCCCTCAGAAATTATTTTAGGGATTTTGTAGCTAGAACTGAATATGAAGTTATAGGGTTTTTTTCACTAGTGTAATATTCTGCATTACTCCTTGTTGTCAGATGAGTGTTTTGTAGAAATTTCTTTGTCCAGACAGTGTGCTATCCCAAGACTGTTTGAAGATGCTTTGTTGTCAGATTTTTAAATAGAGATATACAGAGAAAAGACTTTTTGAATACAATACACTAGAAATATAAAATCAATGTTTTCCTTGATTGCATTTCTACCCAGGAGAAAAGTTCTAGTTCATTTACAGGCTATTAGATTCAAAACAGAAGTGACTGGATTAAATTCAGTGAGTCAGATGAAGTGGTAAGTCAGAATAGATAATGCTTATGACTTAAAATCTATTCAATTGTTTAGAAGGAAAACACAGCCTAGTAATCTAGATAGATGTGTAGCACACAGTTTTTTTGTTTTGTTTTTCTGAAGGGAAAGAGTGAAAGCTCAAGTCTAGAAATACACCCTTTCCTGAGAGGTCTCCTTGGTTTATCGAACTAACAGTACAATTCTACATATTTTCAAAGGCCAAGAACCGGGGCTGAAAATCTGAGCACTGATTCATCAAGGTGCTTAAGAATGAGCTCAGTCTTCAAATTGCTCTAATCAAACACAACATTCCTGGTGTTACTGCTTGACTTTAGAAAGCAAATTTAGCACTAATGAAAAGATGTCAGAATGAAACATGTGAGAGCTGTCATCTCTTTCTGCAGATAAAAAAATGACATGGGGAGATGCAAAGCAAGCTTTTCTGGGCCTTTCCTGCCCACCCCATCTTCATCACCACTACCCCCATATATTTAAACTTAATTTTATTCCTGAGGCACTGCTTGAAGTTCTTAGCAGCAATTTTTGTTCATGCCAACAATGGTAATGCTATATCAAACCAATTCTAACTAATTGTGTAAGAGGCAGTTTGTCTGTCTAGCCAGTCCTCTTAACTTAGCCAGTCCCCTGAACAGTTCAGCATCCATTTTTCCCTCTTCTTGTCACAAATTCACTGCTTGAACTTGTTGTCTCAGGTTTCCACATTAGCAACACCTCAGCATGATGTCTGCTATGTTTTTCTCTCACTCAGAACAAGTCAGGACATTTTTCTGACTGACAGGTTTAATTATGAGTAGCTGGAGCATGATAGGATCAAGTACTCAAAGGTGACAAAGAGAAATGAGATCTGGGATGGATTATTGAAGGCCTTTAGCACCCTTATAAGCCTCCAAAGGTGTTAGGCTGTGAAATAAAGGGGTTTTTGGTGGAAAATTTTCAGAAGTGTCATGGTTTCTTAACCTGGGAACTGTTTTAATAAATAATAATGAGTAGTTTAACTGAGACATTAACTTTTATTCCCACATAATTCCCTGCCTTAGGCATTGATAAAGTTATCATCAATACCAAGTGTCACTGTATCTCTCATACAATGTTGAAAAAATTTTTTTTTCTTTGTGTTATGGCTTTCTGTCTCTGACTGTGCCTGGAAGATGCATAGAGAAGAACATGGCATAAAAGTAAGGAGTGTGTAGTTTTCCCTGAATACTAGTCTTGTTTGGGGAAATGAGTAGTTACAGATGAATTTGTCTAACTTTTGAATGGGCTAAAAATTTCTATACTCATGATGTTCTAGAGAGAAAGTCCAAAAATTGCCAATTCACCATTGAAAAAGAACTCCCATGTGAATAAATTTTGAGATTTAATTTTTTCTATTATGATTTTGTGTCAGCAAAAAGTTTTATCATATCACTGATTTCCCCTTCTTTCAGATCATTTATGAATACGAGGAATAGTACAAGCTCTACAAAGACTCTTGAGTGAAAATATCAATGGCAAGCCATTTATTTACATTTGCAATAGCTTTTTAAAAATTCAATAATTGAATTGAAATTCAATAATGTTGTATTAACCAAGGCCCTTTTATTGCTTGTTTGCTGTTCCAAAGGATCAAACAGATCTGTGGTGCATGACACAAATGTCAATTTTCCCCAATGTTTTGTACTTATATACAAGAAACTATTCCTGTTTTATTATGTCTGCCAGTTTTCCTGCTGCAGAAATCAGATTTACTTTGCATTTTTGTGAAATCACTCTTAAAAACTGGTTTAACTTTCTCTGGTTTTTGATCAAAGCCTTACTTAAATGTTAGATAGATGCTTTAGTAAACAATTTTAACAGTTGTTATCAATTGTGTAACTATGTTCTAAAGATCTTTTCTGCTGATCTTTCCTTTTGAGAAAGGTTCTTAGACTTGTATCTGAATGCAGGACTCTTTTTTAGACCTCTCCTCTGTAAAAACTGGGGCATAACATCAAAACTTAATTTTTTCACATTTCCCCCCCCCTTTTACACCTGAATAATTTTCTATTCTGACTCTCTGTCTCACTCTCTGTTTTGATGCATTTTGAAAAATTCCTGTTAGGTTTTTCTGCCTTTAGCAGGTTCCTTGTTAAGGACATTGCTCACCTGCCTCATTGCCATTCTATGTGTCATGTTCTGCTTTCTGTTCTGTTTTTGCATTTCTTATTTGGACAACAGAGAGAACACATTTCCTCTGAATCAACAATTGTTTGGCAGTCTGATGAAAGGAGTACACTACACTGGACTCTTGGAAGAACTCCCTTCATAGAGAAAGTGGGGAGGTTTGGAAGAAAAAGTTCTTTGAAGAAAAAGTAGCTTCCTTGGGAGCTACTGCTAGCCTGAAATAGTAAAACTCCACAGCATTCACAGTGCTTCAACACACTGGAAAATATAATTTGTTTTAAACTGTAGGTATAACCTTTGAGTAGAGATATTAAATACTACATGAAATATGAGCTGCTGAGTGACATTTGCCTAAGACGCCACCTTCTAAACTCCTGAATTAGAACTGAATCCTTAAAGAAAGCACATTAAACTCTCTGTTAAAATGACAGTCAGATTTGGTACTAAATTTCCTGTCTTTTTGGTAACTGAGTTTTTGAGGAAAGTATGAATTAGTCAAGCAGTGGTAGTCACTGAAACAGCTTCATCTGGGCAGTAGAAGAAACAGACCTAAAAGAAGGGGGGGAAAGGTTCCTCCTGACTCTTCAGACTTATCACAGCAGACACTACAGGGCCCCTGTTCAACCTGGTCACAGTATTGTTAGTTTACTTTTCATTGCTGAATCTTCCCCTTTTAAATTTAATTTCTCTTACCTTTCATAGTTGTACTCACACACAAATATCCAGACCAGAGACCAAAGTCTAGCGAGAAACAAATCCTGGGCTTCAGGGCTTGGCGAAATTTCACTCTTTTTTTCAGATTTCAACATCATGTAGCCTGTATCTAATAAAATGCCAGCATAATTCTTCATATTTCTTAATCTTCATATTTTCATAATCTTCATATTTTAAACACTTCATATTTCTAAAACATTCTAAGTACTTTATTCAATTTATAAAACATATTTAAACTTAGCTGTATCTGGAATTGATAGAAAGTGAAGCACTTGACATTTTAGCTCACTTGGTGCCAGTTATTTTATTGCACTAGGTTTTTTCCATTTTAAAACCAGTAAATAATTACATGAACATTTTTCTCCCAATTATACAAAACTCTTCAAATGTGTATTTTCAGAAATTCACAGCTCATATTCTCTTGTTTCAACAGGATTTGCAGAGAAGGTGCATACGGACAGCCTATGCAACAAAGACCTTCACTTCCTTCCCCATATATTCATTCTCTGAGGTTGATGCAAATCACAGCCTGTGAGGTCATGGCCACCTTTCCAAGGCTGATGGATCACCTCCTGAACAGAACACTCAATACAAAGCTGCCTGCTTCCATGATATGAGCCATCCAGGAGGAGCTCTGGAAATGCCATCTGCAGAGACTGATGGCTGTTCTGTAATCACTGCAAAACACAGGTTGTGCTGTTAACACGGCCAGATATCCCACCAGCTGATGAACTGCTGTCTAGGATATGTCCTGGGAAACAGCCAGGGGAAGGTGTCATTTATAAAGCTGCTCGTTTAACTTAGAAACCAATTAGAATAGTGAAGGCATCCTGTGGTAATTTAACCCCAGCACCACACTGCCACTCACTCGTGCCCCACACCCAGTAGGATGAAGGACACAAGAGGAAGAGCAAAAGTGAGAAAATTCATGGAGCATCACATAAGCTGCTATAAAGAAAATTAACCCTATCCCAGCAAATAACCAGAGCAATCTTCCCCCTTATTCTCTGGCATTGGACAGTGTGGGACCTGAGCGTGGTGTTAAGTGATCAAGAATGTGCAATTAGGATTACACAGAGTTCAGAAAGATCACCAGCTGTTTTGATAACACTGTTGTGCTCTGACTCTTTCTACAACATTTGACATCCCCATTTTCAAACAATAATTCCCACATTTAGGGAAACATCTCAAAAAGTTTTGCAAACTGATCTGCAGGTGACCAGACCTGCTGACAGATTCAGACCCTTTGAAGGATGTCTATTGGAATCAGATTCCCCTCTGGTGCATTTTCATTTTGCAGTCAAAGGAGGTTTTTCCTGTAATTGTGCCTGTCTAGGATGCAGTAAAATTGTTTTCCTTTTCTAGATAGGTCAAATAATTTCATTTCAGCAAGGAGATTGTACCCAGCAGGACCCTACCTGAGGAAACTGCAAGGCCTTACTTTAAAGCATTCTGGTTTCATCTGTTTTCTATGTTTATTTATTTTTGTATAATATTGGCTCTTTTGTTAATATAGTCATAGAAACCGAGTTCTTGAATCTTCATCCAAACTCACAGCTGTTGACTGCCTTAAATTCAAAACAAGTAATAGGATTCTGAACATTTGAAACTGTTACTTTGGTACTGGCAGTGCAACGACATCATATACAGGTTAAACAATATTGGTCCCAAAGGAGGGAAAAGAGAAAAAAAGGTAAAAAAATTTACATAACTCATGCATGGGGTAAGTACTTTTAAATTTTTTTTTTGTTACGTATATCCAGCATATTAATTTAATTTGAAAACTGAGTTTAGACTCTTTGTACTGGAGAGATTTGAAGACATGGCCTGAATTTTACAAACCATTTAAATTTGAAGTTAATACAAATTTATTACTTTTGAAAAACAAAGATTTTCATAAGAGTCCTGAATTTCCTCTTCGGAGTGTTTTCAATATACTGGGACATGTTTCATTTTCTCTGGAGGACCTAATTCCTAAATAACAAAGGAAAAACAGATTATAATTATTCAGCTTCTCTATTACTCGTATAAACATTATCTAAATCTCTCTCCAAATATTTTTTAAAATAAATCTTCCTAGAAAGGGCAAGCAATTCTTATTGCAAGATACAAGGGCAAAGCTTTGAAAACTGTGATATGCAAGTACTGACAGAAGAAGAATTTGGTTAAAACTTTTTACTTGTTTTCTGTAACACAGCATAAGTCAAACTTTCCAGAAAACAAGCAGAAAAAAATGTCTTGAGGAAGAAAACTGTGTTTACAAAATGAAATATGAGCTCTTGGCTTTTCCCCAAAGTGTTGCTAACGCTTGCTGCTCTCATTTTTGCCACGCACAAATACGCAGACAACCTTCCACAATCCGTTTGTACCCTGGTGGTTGTCCTGGCAGCCAACTCCCCAAGAACCCACTCATCCATATTGCTCCCCTTCTGCTCAGCCTTATGCTTCCCAGCACTCCTGGCAGTGGCCAGCACCACACCAGCTGAGCCACCAAACACAGATTGACGTGGGACCAGAAGGGTTTGGGCTCCCTGGATCCATTTGTGGCAGCCGCTCTGGCATCTGCGCTCCCAAGTCATCTGGTAAAGTGCTCAGTGCCTCCCATTACTGAGCTGCAACTATCCAAAGCTTTCATTGCTCCTTTTATTTACCCCAAAAGGAAAGTATTTAGTTTATCCTTTGGCTTTTCTTAGGTCGGTGATTGGCAGCAACGATTAATATATTCCAGTATAAGACAATTACAGTTAAGTGTCATAGAAAAGTTTTAAAATATCATCTTTTTTTTTCACACAAAATTAATTCAGATCCACTGTCAAAATGTTTGCTTTACATCCAAAACTCATGATATCAACATTTTGGAACAAACCAAGGAATATCTCAGCAATACAGTCAAGAGGCAAAACAGATTTGCCACTGCTAATTTGGTTGATATGGCATTTACTTGCTGCTCACAGCATAGCTCAAAGAATCAGCCAGAGGAGTTTTCAGGTTTTCTCTTTATCTTATCTTTATCCCTACCTTAACTTATTTATCTATCTTTATATATTTATCTTCCTCTATGTATTTTTTGTGCTACTGTAAATTAGGACTATCAGTGCTTCATAGACTGAATGTGGGGATTTAGGCACTTTGAAAGAGCCTGCAGAGTTAATTGCACATGAAATTGCACCTAAACACGAAACACTCTAGTAATCCTACAATACTGATTATACTTTGAAGTCTGTCTAATGACTGGTCCTGTCCTGGTCTCTTATAAACAATGAGACTTGAAAAACCCCTCTAAGGTAGATTTCATTACATCTTTTAAACAGTGGTATAAAGTGGACTGCAGAGGGATCCAGTTCCTTGCTCAGTGGTGCTCTGTGAATCAATGATAGACCCTGCAATGTACTCAAAATTACCTACAGCAGGTTCTTTCCATTAACTGACTGTATTTTCTCAGATAACGAATTATGGGTCTTTTCTTTCCCTCTATGGAATACAAACGATCAGTAATTGGAGTTAGGCAGACATTTATTTTTTTATGAAGCTGTATAATGTTTCACAATTAGGCAATTTCCTGATAGGAAACTTCTGGTTCTTATGGTTTTGGAAAGGTTTAGAGCATCATGGGGCATGGGCTTATTCTGTTGTTTTAGCTCCAATTTTTGTGGAAAAAAACCCTAAACAAGCAAACAAAAACAAACAAACAACAAAACCAAAGAACGAACAAACAAAACAACAACAGCAACAACATAACCAAAAAACAACAACAACAAACCTACAACAAAACCAAAAAAAGTGGAGATTTTTGAGACTGGACTCATTTGTTCTGCCTCCCTACTTTAAAAATCTGCACTGGAAGTTGAAAACTGAAAACTTCAAACATGTTCTTTTTCAAAGGTACCAATTATGAACAAATTGGTTTGAGAAAGGAAGACAGAATGGCCATTCATTATAAGAATTTCAGAAGGAGAGACTGCTGCCCAGAAAATGATGTAGGCAATTGTTTATTTCTTTCAGTCATTGTTAATAAAATGGAAGTACTGTTTTACAAAACTGCGGGAGAAGTACTGTCAGAAATCTCTCTTTAGTTGAGATGTCAATGTAATGTATTCAATTTTTCATCCAGATCTCATTCTTTTCTTCCATTAGCATCAGCACTGTGTTTAGATCCAGGCTGCCATGGTGCAGTGTTTTTGTCTGGGACAAAGTTACTTTTCCTCACAGTAGCTAGTACTGGCTATGTTTTGGCTTTGTGCTGGAAACACTGTTTTTACAACCAAAAAAGGGAAAGCTACTGCTGAACAGGGCTTATCCAGAGACAAAGCCTTTTCTGCCTTTCACCCCACAAGAATTTGGGAGGAGGCAGAGCCAGGACAGCTGATCCTGACTGACCAAAGGCATATTCCATACCATTTTTGCCATGCTCACCATGCACAGCTGGGGAAGAAGGAGGAAGAGGAGGGATGGAGGTTGACTTCCCAAGTTACTGTTATGCATGATGGAGTCCTGCTTTCCTTGAGATAGCTGAACACCTGCCTGCCCATGGGAAGTGGTGAACGAATTCCTTGTTTTGCTTTGCTTGTGTGTGTGGCTTTTGCTTTGCCTGTTAGAATCTCTATCTCAGCCCACAAGTTATCTCACTTTTACTCTTCCTATTCTCTCTCCCATCCCACCAGGGGAAGTGAGTGAGCAGCTGGGTGGGGCTTAATGGCCAACTGGACTTAAACCAGACACTCAACAAATTCTTATTGTCACGGAATAGCTGTTACAAAATGAGGTGCAAAGTTTAGAGTGGTCTCAGAAAAGAACTGCACAGTCCAGTGCTATAATGGTGACAAATCCCTTTCCTCTCATTCTGATCGAGCAATAATAGAGTGGAAAACAGCCCTAGCACTGAAGCTGTTCAGCCTCTTAAGCATTAGAGGTTTCTTTCATATCCTTTGATGGTATTTGTCAGGCAACTTCTGTTGCACACTGTAACAAAGAGTGGGAGCCTGGTTTTGCACAGCAGACTCAATGTGCCTTGCAGCTCTGATGACTGTACCTGGAATTCAGTGGCTCTCCATGTGCCTGCTGTCTGATATCTCCTGATATTTCCCAGCTGGCTGACACCTTTGTCAGACCTCCAACACACTGCTGACTTCCAATGACTATGAGAAGAATGTTCAACACATCTGGACACAGCATTAGGATGATTCCCAGGTACATTCTCACTATGAGGTGCCTTTCCTTGACTACAAGGGTTTTTACGGTTGCCTGCCAGCCCTCCACTGGGCAAGAGGTGTGTTGGATCAATTAATGCAGGGTCAGCATTCCCTCTTAGTATCTTATTACTTTGTTATTCATAGAGTGAACCTCAGCGAGCAAGTTCAGTCTTTTCCACGCAATGCAGGATGCATTTTGGTATAACATGGAATCCTGCATGTTTCCCACATATACTCAGTGTGAAAGACTCTTTAAGGGAAACTTGTATTGGTATTAAGGCAGTTTAATACATAAAACAAACAAACAAACAAACAAACAAAAAGCCAAACAAAACCTCTGAATTTCGACAGAGTTTTAGAAAGGAAAAACAGTAGCTAGTACTGGCTATGTTTTGGCTTTGTGCTGGAAACACTGTTTATACAACCAAAAAAGGGAAGGCTACTGCTGAACAGGGCTTACCCAGAGACAAAGCCTTTTCTGCCTTTCACCCCACAAGAATTTGGGAGGAGGCAGAGCCAGGACAGCTGATCCTGACTGACCAAAGGCATATTCCATACCATTTTTGCCATGGTATTCCATACCATGGTTTGCCATGGCCATTTTTCTCAGATTAATTCTGAGAATTAAATGATTGTTTTTCAAAAGGCTTCAGACATTTAGGAGTCCAAGCCTCCCTGACTTGAAGGGAATATTAGGCTTTCACAGCTTGTGGATGATTTTAAAAATTGAGATAAATGTCCCCAAATTACTGTGGCACTTTCATGAAGTTTCTGCTAAATCATTGTGCTGAATACTGCTCCCAAATCAGATCAGGATAATGTTTTACATGTTTGCTTCTGCTTACTAAGAAAAGATTTTACCATTCTTTTCACTGCACTAAGAGTAATGTGGTATTATAACTTAAAGGATACAGGTTTTCATTTTCATAATCAGCCTGTGGTTTAAGTGAACTATAAAGCAGAAAAATGCTGTCAACAATTAGTTCACAGAACCCCTATAGTTATACCATGTGACACTTTAAAACTAATATTAAAGCAAATAGTCTAGCCTTAATAAAAGAAAGATTATGGATGATGTAGTGCATGAATTATTGAGAAAAACTATTCCAGCCAAGATAAAACTGAGAGTACTGAAAATCATCCTCTAATTCTGCTTCTATCTGTTAAGTCAGCTTAGATCAAATGAGGTGATTTTAGGCTTTGATCAAAGATTTGTTTCTTTTAAGATGTAAAATCTGCTGAAATATTAAGAAAAGCCTATCTAGTCTTTCAAGTTGGATTACATGGAGAGCTTCACAAACAATGGGGATTTCACACATTATTCCTGTGTACTTATTTCTGGGGCAAACAGGGCAGCGCTTCTGCTGATCCTCATCTAACACAGCATTTAGACTTCTCAGTCATGCTGGTACCCCAGGCTGAAATCTCAATGGGCTCTAAAAGGAAACATCAGGCTTGTCAGTGGGCGTAAGGTGGCAAAGCAAAAATCCAACAAAAACAGATCTTTCTGATTTCAAAATTAGGTTACTTGTTTGGAGCCAAATCCTATCAGTTTTGTGCATCTTTTCCATGTAATATATCAATTTCACAGTCTTCCTGGGAGGGACTGTGCTACCCAGCATAGGTAGGAAAGTCTGTACATGGCCAGTAACTGCTTGTGCCTCAATTAGCTCACCTGGAAATTTTATATTAGTAACATCTACTTTCCAGCTCTGATTTCATTAAAGATTTTTTAATACAGATCTTGAGATGCATAGTTCAAATAAACAATAGATATTATTATGCATTCCCACTTCTGCCACTAGTTTAGGTTTTCTGACAACTGGTTCCCTATAAGGGCAAGTAGGCAGAGCAAAACAGAACAGTCAAGATGAAAGTCACAAAAGAAGGCAGGTCTGAAATAATAAATCTCTAATATACCTAAGGAAAAGACTTAAGCATGGAGTTAGATCTTTTAAATCAGAACTTTCCAAGCTCAATTTTTTTCCCTGCACTACAATTCCAAAAGTACAGTCCTGCCTATACCTCCTACCTGGTTAGCACAACCCCAACCCTGTGCTTCTGTGGCCACCCCACTTTCAGTGTTGGCATCAACCCTCCAACCTCGTGGCACAAGCAACACCAGCACCTGCCCCAGGGGCTACCTCAGCTCTGACAACAGAGTTCAAGTGACCTCTGGGTTTTCTCCTCTCAGATAAATACTTTTGTGAGCACTTGCTGGAAACTACACAACAGGGAAATATTTTTGCCAGGCTGCAAAAGATGGTTTGGTTCTTGTTTGCAAATTTCCATTAGTATTTAGATATTTTTGCCTTTCACCTGAATGCCAGGCTTTGACATATCTAGATAAACACTGCCAGCCTGTGCCCTGCCTCGTCCCCACACCCAGCAAGGTGATGTTCTCAAGTGCAAGGCATGAAGTTCCTGCCAGCTTAGGGATGCAGCTCTCTGTCTGACTGAAATGTCAGATACTATATTAAAAAGGTAGCAGATTGTGATGATAATGAAGTGCTGCAGCCTGTCGCTATGTTACCAACTGCTCTGAACTGACATGTCACAAGGAACAGCAAGCAAAATGCCCAGAATCCCTGTTTGGATCCCATTCCCACGTCTACCACCAACTGAAGTACTTTAAATATTTACAGATATACCCAGTATGTTTTGTTATAAACAAAGCCTAAAACGATAAATAGATAAATATATTACCCCAGTGAGCCTGCTGTCTAAAACCATCCTCCTGCCTCTCCGGTTTGCCTCAGATTGCATCCTTCACCCTCTGACAGAGAAGCATTGATGAATGAATGGGCACTTCTCTGCCCATTCTCTACCCCTTAAAGAGGCCAAACTCCCCCTGACCAATGCATGGTGTTTAAAAGTAGATTAAAACAGGGAGGGAGATGTTTTCCTGCTGACTGAAGACAATGTGAGAATTGTGGATGCTCTTTAAAGGCAGGGGGGCATTCTCCATCCCTCAGCCTGCAGACTTTACCTCTAATTGCCTTATTTATACAGTGTTAGCATCACTGTCCTGGGCAATGAGCCTCGCTGGATAATCAAACTGACTGCATCTGGCCTGTGAGAGGTGGAGGCAGACGGGTCATGTACAAGGGCACAGCCAAACCCCTTGCCTTCATCCTGCCCAGAGCAGTGCAGAGCTCATAACTAGCTTAATCTCTTCCACTTCCCCAGCAAGCCCACCTACTGTGCAAAGCAGAAAATACTCACATCCACACCATTCTGCCTTCATGGAAATTTTGCATAAACAAAGAGAACAAAGCAGAGTCCTTATCACGATGCTGGGGATGCACTGTGACTTGCCTGGCGATTTTGATATGAGATGGGTCTTTATCACAGGCCATGTTTGCTGAGGAGAGATTGTGTTTGGGAGGGCAACACATCGGGATGTGACTGTTCTCAGAGGCACCAATGTAGTTTTTAAAACTGTCTCCTCTGTCAAGCAATCAAACTACTTGGAGTGACTTGTTTTGTCCTGCCCACTCTACAGAAATGGAATTCTTAATTATTTTACCAGTTGTGGCTGAATTTTCAGTTCCATAAAATGGTAGATTTTCCCAGCATTATGTAATGAGATCTGTTCTCTTTAAAGCCTACAACATGTAAATTAAAAATAAATTCATTTTCTGTTGAAAGATCTAACGTCATAATCCTAATTCAGCAGAAAAATATTTTAAACTGTTTTGAGGTAGAAGTAAATTTGTGTTAAAAATACACAGCAGACACATTCAAGAGTCAAGAAAACAATTATGGAAGTAATTTTGTTGTTTGTGAAAATCACACTCAAATAGAAGAGGCTTCTAGACATTAACCTTTAATAAAGAATCTTTTTCTAGATGGTGTGAAGGTAAACATCGCAAGGAGAATGTCTGGGTCTGTGCAGCACACAGCCTCCAAGCTCCAGGTACCAGGTGAAATGAAGGAAACAATGTGTTCTGAAGTGTGTGCTGCTACTTGTCACAGTACTCCATAGGTAATGGAAAACAGAATAAAAGAAAAAGAAGACAAACCAAAACCACCTAAACCCCACAATTCCAGGTATTTCTGATTGTGTTTGCAAACAAATTGCGCAGGGCATCACTGAAGCTGTGCACACCTAGGAGGTGTCTGTCTGGGACTATGGGCCCTGTCCTCCTGGTTGTAAGGGCAACATGGTGGCAACTGCTGTACTAAAAAGGAGTGGAAAACAATCATTTCACCAGATTTCTGATTAGCAGTGCATGAAAGCTTCATGGCTTATCACATTTGATCAACTCCATTTACCCTGATGACATTTGCCATCACTTCTCGTTACTCCTGTCATGCAACTCAGAGGAAAATTGGCAGAACTTGTGCATGCAATGCCAGGCCACACTAATATCTTACAAGTGTTGTATGTGCTCCTCTGTCAGCTTCATTTGCTGTTCCTCCTTTGTGCACCCACCCTCTTGAATGGGCAGAATCCAGACCTAGCTGAGACAAATATCTGAGAAAACCTCTTATTCTTTGGGGTCTGCTTACCAACAGCTGTCATCAGACCTGTTTGATTAGGGTAATATTCCATAAAAAGGAAAGAGAGAGACTGTCAGGACTAACTCCAGTGCTCTTCAGTAGCTTCCAGTGGTACTGTAAAAGGCTGGGTTTTGCTAGAACAGGACAGGGCTTTGGGGGAATGTGTGTGCTTTCTCACAAGAGACTAATACTGCGGACAGAGAATTGCTAGTCCAAAAAACTGGAATATCCCCTGTTTGAGGTTTTCCAGGTGTCTACCTGGTGTCTACCATATTTTAGGCATGAGGTGCCAATATGAGCCTGATGATCAAATTAGGTCCCTTCCAGCTCTATTTTCTATGACTGTATAATTCTGACATCTATTTTCATATATTTCCTGCTTCCTATGAAAGAGTAAATGCTGCTGTACAGTTTCTTTAACAATATTTAGTGGTATATTTTTATTGACAATAAGGTCGCTGGAGTGCAAGATGTCAGGTGCACTCACTCAAATATAAATAATTAAATAGTTTTTTTCTCCTCTATTAATTCCACTTAGCCCTTTATTCCCTTCCTGCAGACAGATACCTGATTAACATAATTGGAATGGAGAGTTTTGTTTTCCCCTTTTCAGTGGAAAGTTTTGTTGTTTCTTTTCCCCCATGGGAATTCAGTGCATGAGCTTAACAACCTCAGCCTGGTAGACTGAACTGTGCCTTTTCACTTCATCTTAAGAGAAAACCTAGAGGAAAAACATGAAAGAAAAACAACTCTAAGTGAAAAGTGCAAGATTACTACTACTGCACAGATTCTGCTCTGAGTGGATCATTGACAGAATATAGCTAAAGTCTGTCTGCATCAGCAAGACTTGTAATGAAAGAAATTGCTGGAGCCTTCAGACAGTCTGTTGTAATGAGAAGTCTTCTGTGGTCAAGGCTCTCTACTCTGGTTGCTTTTATCCATTTACTGGCAGGGTGTGTTTTATAGATGAACCATTATTGGCAGGTGGCAGGCAAGCACGTGCACTCAGCTGGACTTCAGGAGCTTCAGTAAATGCTGAGATATCCATAAGAATAAATGAAGCATTGCCTAGGTAAATTTTGGCCATAGGGATATCTGGCAAACCATCAGTCTCTCACATCCAAAGGCTTGATAAATACTGTGTGCATAGGAGGTGATATCTTTATATTGTCTGTTTTTCTGAGCCTGAGATGTCCTCTGCATTATTACAGATGCTGGGGGCATTCTGAGTTACCAGCAAATGAGAAGATGTTTTATGGATGTATCCACATTTCCACGTTTCTCATCACACCAGGAGAGTTACAAAATTAATTTTCTAGCACATAATCAAAAACTGCAACACTATAGTGGGAGAGAAAGAATTTAAATATTTTAATAAATGTAATTTTGTAAGTGCAATATCTCTGAGACATCAGCTTACACTTTGTGCTTTAATTTCCCAAATCCAGTGCTGCAGGATGGAAGCACCTGTGAACCTTTACTACTGTGTCCAGACTCTGAACAGAGACTTTGTTCTTTTCCAGCTCTCAGAAGTTCAGCTCTTACTCTATGCATGAAAGAGTACATTTCTGTTCCTTGGGGTTTTTAGCTTCTCAAATGCTTCCTTGACTGACTTGCTGCTCTCATAGTAAGAGAAAAAATTCACTTATATGCTTAAAAAATATTCCATCTCTTCTCTCTTCTTTTGAAGCATCCAAACCATATGCCACGGAGGAACATTACAGAGTGTTACAAAGGTATAAAATGGAGAGGTAATCACATCCAAAGATGGCATGGATGGGTGAGGAAAATCTGGTCCATTTAAGCTGTTAGTAATACACTCATCTCTCTCTCTGGAACTGGAACTTTTCTCCTGAGTTTTCTGAGTTGAAAACATGACACTTAGATCCAAACTCTTTTGTGTTGACCACTAGATGATACTAAGCCCATTGAGATGGACTGCAGACAGAGAGCAAGTGTGCAAAAGTTATTGATCCAGAATGGAAATAAAGAAGTTGTTTTTGTCTTGAGAGTATAGACAGGCAAACGGCAATGAATTGACTTGGAATTTAGCAAATCCAAAAAAATGTTTAGGAAAACAACCTGCCAAGGAGGGCAAAATGAATGGCTTTGAGTAGGCTCAGCCCTTTACTGCCAGACTTGCATCCGTATCCTACTCCAGACTCACTTAGCACCTGCTGCCAAAAGAAGAGTGCCACCTCCACCACCAGGAACCTACAGACTTTATGTGGTAGAAAGTCCTCAGTCTTCCTCTGACAGCCCAATGGTGGCTTTAGAAATGAGAGTTTCTGGTGACCTAACTTAGTAGTGTCCCCAGTGGATATTAGGATCAAATTTACCCTCTGAGCATTTCATTTGAGTGCACTGGAACAGGTTGCCCAGAGAACCTGTGGATGTCCCATCCCTGGAATTGTTTAAGGACAAGTTGGATGGAGCTCAGAGCAACCTGATCTGGTAGGAGGTGTCCCTGCCCATGGCAAGGGGATTGGAACTAGATGACCTTTAAGGTCTCTTCCAAACAAAACCATTCTACAATTTTACAGTCTTTTTGTACCATTTCATCTAGAAAAGTCTCTTAGAGTTTAACAGTGATCTCTTCAAGAAAATAAGAAGTTTCTGAGAACCCTAACACCCAGAGTAATATGGAACCATTATAATACAATTTCTTATGAAAACATAAAGAAATATCCAAAGAAAGTGGATTAGAAAGTAATTTCAAGAGGAAGTACTACTAGTAAACTTCTAGTCAGAACTGCCTCTTAAAATAACAGAGGACCAGAACAGCATCACAATAAATTAAATACATGACAAATATAACAGGGAAAATACAACAATTTGATTTGTTTCTCTTGGTGGCTTGCATTCTGTACTTGCTAAGTTATTATTTTTTTATAATAGCCAATATAACTTTAATTTTCAGGGTCTGTGATAATGCAAATGTACCTTTTAAAAAATAAAAAATAGATGTCATTGTTCCCTTGGGACAATTTTAGGCTGGATACCTTCAGCTCGCTTAAATGGGTTCACTGGAAGGATAAATTGCAGCATTTACAAAAGCAGCCATTGTACTCAAAGACTGGTGCTGTCCTCTACTATAATGAAGTATTTTGTAAGAACGTGATGAACAGTAATCAAGTATTATTATAAAAACTATACAAGTTGCATGTTTGTTTATCAAAAAATGTCTGTTTCAGATTCTACCAGAATCCTGGCAAGAAACACCACCAGAGCCATTTAGGAGCATATAAACAAATTAGTAATTTGGAAGACAAGCTCAGATCAATAAACGTTAGATCAGTAATGTCTCTTAAAAAAAAAATAGATGGAAGGCACGACAGAGATGTGCCTCTTAATGGATTGCAAAGGTGAAAGTGATTAGAGGTAAGATTATTCTGAACTCTGATAAGATGTGCACAATGCTTTCCTGACAAGTTGGTTACTAGTACAGGATAGTACAGAATTATACTTCCAGATATTTCTAGAATATCTGTAAGCATAGGAGTTGTGTGTAGCTCTGTGAGCATCTACATGCCAAATACCACCCCCACATACACTCTTTAAAAATAAGATAATATTGCAGGAAATGTTGGATTCAATCTACATGTTCCTGGATTGTATTCACTGTGATACTGTCAGAGAGATGGGTGACCTTGCATCAAATGCTGTTACTTCTCTATGCCTCAATTTCCTCATTTATAAAATGATGCCAATCACACTGACGTAGTCATGGACTGTACTGAGATCTGCTGCTGAAAAATATTTCAAGTTAATGGACTGAAAATCACTTACAACTATTTCTCACTAGTGTGAGTTGGTTAAAATAATAGCCATGATCTTGACTTCACTGTGTCAGTGTTTTCACCCCTAGTCAGCATGCTGCTTTTCACTGAGCTTATCTCTTCTTTCCTATGGCATTGTGTTACAATTTAGAAATCTTATCAGGTCACAGCACTTGCACAGAGAACACAGAAAGGTTTAATTACCCCAAAGAACTCAGGGATATAATGGGGGTTTTCAGTGCTTTTGTGTCAGCTGTATTTGTACCCTTTAGCATTGCTTTCTCCACAACATTTCCAATATTCCAAACTTTCATGCCATTAGTGTTTTTCCCTGTGAGTCTCAGAAATACAAGGGGAAAGAACAGGGAAGAGAAACTCTCCCTCTGTATCTAAGAGCATGTTTATTGATTCCTTTTCACACTCCCAGTCTAGCAGTCCCTGCAGCTATCTGCGTGTCTGACCTCATGATCTTCATGCCCATCAAAAGCTTTATTGCAGGATGGTTATTTGGTACCTTTTTAAATGTTTCCATACACCTCTCTCAAAGCAAAAAAGAATCTGAATAACACCTGACAGCCAACATATGCACAGTCTGTAGACACAAAAATGTTTTCAAATTCTGCTACTAGCAACATAACAACAGCCAATAACTTTTCTTAGTTGCAAGTTATGGAATAGAAGAAGAGTGAGATGACAGCACATGCCTGAAGTGGACTGTCTTTCCAACACCCAATTTTTCTAAGAAATTAAGATTTTGCGGCTTTTGCGCTCCTTCCATCCCGTTATTTTACCAGAGAAACAAAGAAACAGGACATAGATTGGTTTTCTGTTCAGGCTGAGCTGTGTGGGTTCCTCAGAATGGTTTTTACTGCTTGCACTCTAAGTGCCATGTTACATGTGTTTGCTGGAAGAAAGAAATGAAGGGCCACAAAAAGAACAAATCACTTGGCAGCATTAATATCATCTGTGCAAAGAAAGCATTGCAGTGGCACCTTGTAATGTTGTGTCTAGTTTACTGTCTTTCTTTGAAGAAACATATTCAAATACAAGGGAACAATGCACTAATTTTACCTTGTCTGCAGCCTGGCTTTTGCAGCAAAAGGCTCTTCTCAGAGTTTCTGAGCTTTAGGCTTTTACCTGTGCCAGGGAGGTGAAAACAGAGGTAGAAATGTCAGGACAAACTGTCTGGGATCCTTGGGCAGAGGGCATGGAGAAAATGATGGGGGAAAAGTGCCTAACTGGTATGAACTGGTATTAAAGTCAAAGATAATTTATGAACAGCAACAAAAAGTTTTCTCCAAATAAGACTTACATAATTCAAATTGTTTTTCTTTTGTTTCTGTGGCTTATTTTATTTGAGGTGGAATGGGACTTTGAAAATAATTTAGTTTGTCCTGAAATGTTCACATCATAAATAATATACTGCAGGCAAAATAATTATATATTACACAAAAGAAAAAAAATTAGGGAGTACTAGGGTTAAGGAGACCTTTTCTGTTGTTCTTCTCCCGTTTGTACAATTCTGCTCCTACAGAGTCCCTTAAGCTTTCATTTCATGTTTATGACTATTTTTCTCAGCAGGCACCCTTCCACCTAGAAACAATTCTCAAGCCTCTCTGGAAGCTGTGTTTAAGCACTCCTGCCTGAAGTCCAGGCCATCAACTCAATAGAACATTCCAAATGAACTTGTTTTATATGTTGCTGCACATGAAGAGCCTTAGCAGGCCCATGTAGCTTGACACAGCTATGCTTTTCTGAGTGTTTGAGATAGGAGGAAAATGAAATTTTTGAAACACCAAAATAAGATTTTGAACTGAAAAAAAAAAAAAAAGATATGCATCTGGTGAAATCCAAAGAAGAGTACAGTGTCCAGGAGACTTAATGGACTCTGGGGTATACAGATGCAAAGGGCTCTAATAGCTAAGAGAGCTGCAGCAGATGCATTTCATACCCTGTGACTTGTTGAAGTGGTTTTTTTTTCATTCTATAACTGCTGCTTACCAAGGTTTCTCTGCTAGCACAGGTTTGTTGCTGAGGGATCACACCTCCTCATATCCCTGAGCAATACCAGCACAAATTTTTAGTGTAGGAACTCATCTGATATCAGCTGTTTCAGGGGCTAGTTCAAGAACACATGAAGGAAGAGCTGCTTGATTCCCTTTCTCCTTTTATATCTTTAAGATGTGTTAGTTTATTGTGTAGAATTCCCAGAGTACAGAACCAGCTCCAACTGTAGCTTAACATTTCAGTTCTTTCTTTGCTTTTCTTTTTACTGTAAGCTTTGACTTAATTCTTTTCATGCCTCAGCAGATATAAGCATAATAATTAGAGCAAGCTACTGGAAGGAGCTGCAAGGATAATTGCCTGGGCACCCTGTGTACAGGGACAGGACAGAGGTACCATTAAGTTATCTTAGTCTGTGCCTGCTAAAGGTTGTTGTCCCTATGGTGTCTAACACAGCCTTGGGCTCCTGGTCTCCCAGACCTGGCCTGGCCTCTTTTAGCCTGCATGCTGTGACTTTCTTTCCCTTGAAATCCATCTGAGAACAACAAGAGAAGGAGGGGTTGTTGCATAAACTGAACAGTGTTCCTGGTTCCAGTGTCGCCATATGGAAATATCAAAAAGGAGAAAGAGGTCCATGAGTTACTTTCTCACTCTAACACTAAACCTGTCTTTGCTTTTTGCCAGTAGTTACCTGCAGTTTTCTGTCCTTCTACAAATAGATGGTACCTGTTGAATGTTTCACCAAAGATGCTAAAAAGTGACAGAGGTGTATATCTAGACATCTTTCTTCTTGATGATTATGTGGATTCTATGTACAAGTAGATATCTTGTGAAATAAGGGACAAGTAAGGGAAAACAATACTATTTTTCTAGTTTTGCTAAACACTTTGTTAAACATAATCAATAACCTCAAAACAGTATTTGTGTACCTGTGGGCTCCACAGAAACTCACCCTCAGATATACAGTGAATTTTTATGAGGCTTTTGACTCTTATGTGCAGGTTTCTTAAATAAAAAGTGTACAGGATAGTGTCCTGTACTTAGGTTATATAACAGGTGAACAGGGAACTGAGCCGAAGATTTGCTATAATGTTACAAATTAGCCACTGTTTCTTCCAGCAATTTTATCCAGGCTGTAGGAAATGTTTCCCTTCACTATAACAGGGAAATATCTGAATAATTGAAGGTTAAATTTACATTGCATAGTGGGTTAAGTTAAATTCTCAGTGGGGAACGAATGGTTACTAAGGCAACAGGAGCATGCATTTGATACCTGTTATTCAAGTCTGTATCCTCTTGCTCATTACCTATCCCATTGGTTTTTAATATTCACTCTAAAAAGGATGTTGCCAGAACCACCTTTCTTTGACCTAAGCAGTGAAACACGAACTAATGTGAAAAGGACTTGCAACTACTGTCAGTATATTAAGATGCTTCTTAGAAGTACAGATCTGTACGTCTGAAGAACAACTTTTGCTTCCATGTAATAAAAAAGCAACACAAAAAGCATTTGTAAACACAATTCTGAAGGAGCTCTGACTGGAAAACAGCAGAACCTATCATGATCTCCTGAAAAAAAATCAGTGTGAAATTAGAAAAATAAAAAAGGGCCAAAATACCTGCTACCCCTTAGTAGGTACTGAGCACTGATAGGTAAGGACTGCTGTGCAGGAGATGATTCAGAGCATTTGGTTGTATGTGTTGTTGAAGACCATGACCACTATGAAGTGTTTTAGGTGAAATTGGAACTCTTGTGTCACACTACTTTTTTCTCTTGTGATAAATGAAAATAATATGTTCATTATGAGAATGTATTATAAGAATGAGAAAATATATGCTAGTTTTGGCCTACGATAGTTCTCAGAGTTCAGGAATATAATGATAAGGGCTTGCAAGAACGAGTACACATTGTACAACACAATAGCACTTCACAAAGCTCTTAGGACACCTTTGTGTAGCCTTCTGCAAGATCACAGAATCAAATATTCATAGCAATTCAGTCCTAAGCTTACTCAAAACTCTCTCATTCAGCAATTAAATGTCAACAGCAATGGATGTTTCAACCTAAACTACAAAAATATAAATTTTTAAATGCTTCCTTGAAAGTGAAATTTTTTCCTCTTCATAGTAGTCAGAACATGTTATTTCATTTAATTTAGATTTGTTGACCATGCTATTATATGTATGCAATATTATACAAAGTATACATGGCTCACATGAACAAGGTGTGTTATTTTAATAGTGTGCAAATTTGACAATGTGATTAACAATGTCTGTTAATGGAAAACATGAGCTTGTCTTGCTGTTTCTTGAAACTCTGCCAGAATGAAGTTAGGGTCATCTGGATCAGCTCAGTTTGTTACTTCAGTAACCTTTCAGAAGGCAAGGCAATGCGTTAGTCCTTTTGTAAATTTGGCCCTGAATGCTTCTCATAATGCTTCTCATGGAGGCTTATGCCTCTAACTCTATCACATTTCCTCATCCATAGAGTTTAAAACTTATGGACCTGCAACATTCCCAAGTATAACAGAGACATATCTATCAGGCCATCTTAAAGAACTGTGCTATTGAAGTGAAGGATCTCATTCTTCACATTTAAATGAGTCTGTGAAAGAAGAAGCACTCAGTTACAGAAACAGAAGGACATTGCCCATTCTGAATTACTTATTGCAGACAAGTACTAAGCACAGGTTTGATCTTACATTCAGCAATCTGGCAAAAAAATAGTAATTCAATTTTGCTTAAGCTACAGTCTCACATCCTATAATATTCTTGATTTTAGCAGTATGAAATCACAGTGATTTGCATATTCCCTATAACACCACATTTGACTAAACAGAAGAATTGTGCAAAGGATAAAAAAAATCATTGTAGGAAAAATTATGTACATAGTATGGGTTCCAGACTATTTTTTTCACTTCCAGTAAATTCTTGTAAATTTTCCATTCTGTAAGGGCAGCTGTCACACAAACCATGGGTTTTTCTAGTGTTTGAAACCCTAAATCCTCATTGGGCTCCTTTAAATTACTTAGCCCAAACCCTGAAGCCAGGAGAAGGCTTGAGATGCTCTGGGGCTGTGATTCCTCAATAGCAGGACTCAGGCTCCCAGACAAAGCAGACAGGGGCAAGGCTGCCAAAGAGCACTCACAGAAGTTGTGTTTCCCAGATTTACCTTAATGGGCTGCCTTGTACAGTGATGGAAACTTCAGAAATACCGGCACAAAATTTCTTGGTAACTTGGTAACTGGGAGCATTTGAACTCTGATTGCTTCCCAGGGAGTATGACAGTCATCAAAGAAAGACAGAAAGTGAGTGAATATCAAATAACAGGTGTCTCTTCAAGACAAAAGTTGTGGGACACTTTTTAAAAAAGATCTTTCTGAAATTACTACTGTAAGGAGAACAGGTGACCCTTCAGTTGATATCTACATGCATTCCGATTATTTTAATTAACCGAAGAAATGATGTCTAAGAAAATAACACCAGGCAGTACAAGAATTTTAGTTGACTTTGTTTGTTTGTTTGTTTGGGGGTTTTGTGATTTTTTTCTTTTGTTTTTCTTGGGGGAGGTGGGGATCGATTTTGTTTTGTTTTCATAAAAAGTAGAACAAACAATCTCAGGATAGAAGGAGGAGAGCTAATTAAAATCTGGACAGATAGTCTTATTCTTTTTGAAGGGCTGCTTGTTAAAGTGCAACAACACAATTAGATTATTCCACCAAGTTTAATGAAGTGGGTCAGTTAAACCAGTGTCTCTCTGTCTTTTATGAAATCTAGTGAAAATCTGGAGTGACTTTTGGATGGATGACTTTGTTTTAACTATTTTTAATAAATATTACCAAACCCTGGAATAAAAAGATTGAAAGATGTTGATAAAATTTCTGATAATTTTGAAAATATTTCTTACATTCTTACTCAGGAAAAGAGCACCATCTACTGATCATCATTCTGAAATTCCAGTATGATGTTTCACTTGCATGTTTTACTTGTATGCAACACCATAAACTTAACTCCAGAAGCTCTGGATGACTCTTGAACACATGTGAAAGAAAGCTTGTGTGTCTTCAGCTATCAACTAATACCACGGTGATATTTTATTGTTTTGGAAGCTAGAAACACCTTAGCAGCAGGAGCTTAGCTCAGGATTTTCAGAACCTGTGGTGGTATTAAATAAACCTACATTATTAAAGGCTGGTACAGTGGCTTGTTACAGATGCTTGCTTCTCCCTAGCACCCTTCAGTCGTGTAAAGAAGTAACCTAAGCAGGGTAAATGTTTTTGGTTGTTTTTTTTTTTTCTTAGGTAGGACCTGTTTTTCAGCTCCCACAAGGGGGAGAGGACAAGGACTGCCCTTTCCAATCCCAGAGCAGATTTACGCCAAATTACATCATTGTTTAACATTGCCTTCAAAAATATGCAGCTCTTCTGCACTAAAGTGAGTGCTTGAGTTCACCTCCAAAACTTTTTTGGAGCTTGCTTTTCTGCTGGAGACCCACCTGTGACAACCATCACAGCAAGGAGTATTCACCAAGAAGGGCAATACTCCTCCAATTCTATAAGCAGTCTCCTCACTCAGAAGATGTAGCTACACTGCAATCTGAGGTCATTACTTGGGTGTTCTTCCAGTCACATTCTAATTACATACTCTTATTTATATCACATAGGTCTTCTTTCTATAGCTGCTCTGAAAGCACCAACTTTTCTTCCACAAAGTCTGCTCAACCAGGTTCCTTTCTTTTCATACTCTCTTAGGAACTCTCTTAGGAACGAGTGAGCTCACCCTGGCCAGTGGGAACAAGGCAGTGCTCCAGGAGCAGTGGGGGGAGCTGCTCAGCAGCTGTGGGGAGGATGTTGGGTACTGAGGGTGGTGGTCCAGCAGGCCCTAGAGGGTCTGAGACCAGGCAGCCAGGCTGTGACAGTGACTGCGACAGAAGCAACCTTGCTTTGGACAAAACCAAGGACAGGAGCACCCGTGCAGCTTCAGACCCAAGGCACAGAGGTCTCCACTGAGGTTTCTCCCAGCTCTGCTTCAAAACCCAGGGCTGGTAGTCGAGACTGTAGGGCCTGCTGGTGCACTCAGGACCCTAACTGCAGGAAGCAACCTTAGCTATAAATAGGTTTTCTTTGCTCATTTTCCTGCACATTTTGTAGGAATTGAGTTCTTAATAAGCTCTAGTGCTGTTCTGAAAAACAATTTCAGAAAATTGGTGTGCTGGTGATTGCTGTCATCCTGTGAGTGATGGGACTCTTTTCCCAGTGTCTCACATCTGATGTGATCATAATGATTGTCCCTAAATCAGAATGTGAGGAGCTGAAGCAGGAGCTCCCACAGCTGCATGCACAGCTACAGCTTGGAAGTGCCAGCTAAATCTCCCTGACTGGCACTCATGCCCTCTGTGGGTCTGGCACAGACTGGAATTCATTACACATTTATTATCTGCTCGTGCAATTATGCTTCTCTGTGAATCACAGGACAATTAAGGACGTCCTCATATATTGCCCTTGTCAGGCCAAAGCCCATCAGCTAGAGCTGAAGGGTATCATTGCTCAATAATTTCTTGCTTGACTCAGCCTTCAATTCTTGAATTCCTTGTCCCAGGGACATATGATCATGGGAACATCTCTGTTGGATGGGGGAGGACTTGTTTAGAGAACATTTCTAGATCTTGTAGCTCCAGGGTAAAAAATTAAAATCATAACTCATTTGCAACCAAGATATTCCATTACCCTCCCTATATGTAAAATTATTGGTCTTTTTTTCTTTATACACTGGAACTTTTAGTGGACAGATTTCTACTTTTCCTGGCAGGGTAGGTGGTTATTTCTTTATTTTTTTGTATGCAAGGTGTGGTAAGACTGAAAAGTTTCTTTCCTCCATTAAAATAAAAAAGAAACAATTAAAGATGGATATGACACAGCCTTCCTGGCCAACCTACACCATGGCCTGGCTGACGTCATGATGAAAAAGTTGAAAGCTAGCAGAGTCCAAGCTAAATATAAGTTGCCTATACATATAAATATACTGAATGAATGGAGAGAAAAGGGTAAAGTAGAGCCATTTACATGGGTGAAACCAGAGGCACTGAGGAGTGTAGTCAGAAATTAAGCAGATAAGTTACAGACATCTGTAGGCTATGTATATCACTGGGTAAGGTGATTTCAAGGTGTATGATAAATTCCTAGATAGAGCTTACAGATGTCCTAAGCTCCTCTCTCTGCCTCTGACAAACCATTCACACAGAGCCAGGCAGACTCAAGTGGGCAGAATTATCTTTGGCTCTCAGAGTGCTCTGTGAAAAAATTGACTTTGAGAGGGTCAATATGAACCCCCATAAACCAACTTTCTCTTCTAATCATGACTACATTTAAAAATTTGGCCTTAAACAATTTGACTCACATGGTGAGTCAGTGATGCCTCCTGTTTTTCTGCCAAAAATGTGCTAGGCTATTGATCTGAGAACTCCAGAGGGACTCTGGGATCTAAGAGTAGACAAAAAGCATTTGTTATGTTGGAAAAGATGTTATTTTATGTTATTTTGGAAAAGGTGTTTTCAACAACTTTAACAATAAACTGCACCTTCACTAGGCAAGATTTGAGATGATAGGCTACCTTTTTCTTCAAATGGGCAATTACACTTGGCATATTTAAAGATGGTAAGTTGTACAAAGTTTCTGATAAGCGGACTGCCCTGCAATTCTGATTTCTTTCTATATATTGTTCAATACATATTATGTGTATAATACGTTCTGTATCCATTGTGTAGTATAATAGTGCAGGTCTCCATGGCAAGATAAAAAAGTCCTGGATAATTACAACTTCTCAGAAACCCTGAAACCACATCAGAGATTATATAAAAATACTTCACTAAAACAAAGCAATGAAAATGGGCAGAACTAAAAACAAAATATACAGATTAAATATAATAAAACTTGAACAGAAATTTTAACATATGGTTTTCTGGCTCCATCTGGTGTTTATTCTACATGATTTCTAGCTCAGGTGATTTCCACTTCCCTTTCCAACTATACATTGTAAATCAGGAGTGGTATTAAAAGGACATTTAAATTTATGTATCCTGAGGACTGTCATTCAAAGTTGTGTATTAGTTACTGTGAAGGTAAAAGAGAAATACTTTTTTTTAGTGAGTTTTTATATCCTGTGGTGTAAATAATTTTCAGATATGAGAAAGGGCTTATGTAGCAAGCAACTCATCATTTCTTCCTAGAATATCAGTTAGAATGCTAAAATAATATTCCCCCCTACTAACCCTGCCTTATTCGCATCCTCATGATGGTTAAATAATCTGTACTACTGCTTTATTCAAACACTACTGCTTTATTCAAAGTAACTCTCAAATATTGGCAGCACAATTATCACAAGTTTTCGCATCAAATATTTTTTTGATAACAAATATTTTCAAATAACATATTTGCTGTCTGCACAGAAAAACCACCTGTTTCACTTGGTTTGTCATAGTTTCTAGGAGGACTTATTCCATCACTGTCCCCAGGACTGAAGCAAGATTGATGTGTCTTTAGTTTCTTGGGCCCTCTTTTGGGCCCTTTTTGTAGATGTGTTTGACATCTATCCTCTTCCAGCTATCCTCTGGTATCCATAACTTTTCAAATGTTATAAACAGTGGTCCTGCAGCAATGTCAGTCACTCACTCCTCTCACACTGGGGCACATTTCACCCAGGCCCATGGAGTTATTTGGATATTGGAAGACAAGCTCTTCTTTGTTAGCATTTCTCACAATATCAGGGCACAACACCCTTCTTTTTCTACTGGGCCTGACATGGAAAACTGTCTTGTCCTGGTATGTTCATAACCCAGCAAACTTATTGTAATAACAGGGTAAATTAAATGTTATCCTTTAAAATAGGACTCTCACATTACATGGAGTGCAGTACATATATACTGCACCTGCGCTGTAAAAAAAAATATTAAATGAACAAGAATGAGTCTTCAAACATGATTTAGCAATTGAGAATAAGGTAGAGTAGCCAGTACTTCCTGACAAACAAGATTTCTGCATACCTCGGGGGCTTGACTATACTTGCAGAGCACCAGAGTGCAGTAGATAACATTGAGAAAGTCTTCCCCAGGACAAAAAAAGAAGGTTTGAGGTTTGGGGTTTTTTTTTGGTTTGGCTTTCCTCTTCCCTCCTCCAGCTATAAAAGCATAATAGTTGCATTTATAACTACCAGACTGAGCTCTTCCTTCCAAAAACATATGCCATCCACAATACACACTCTCTACAATCTGTAACCCAAAATGATTCAGCATTGGCTGATGCAAATGGAATAGTTTTACTTGAAAGGAAAATTTTTTTGGCTGTCCATTAAATGTCAGAGAGGAAATTCATGGTGTGTAGGAAAATACATTACTGTTGACCCACGACTGTCTAACACATGTTGTATTCATTATAGTCTAAGCATAATAACATTTTTAATGAGCCTTATCTCCCTGTGATGTTACTGTGGAGGTATTATTATTACTAAAAGCCTTGTTTGCTCCTCCTGATTTCTATCATGTGCTCAGGCTAGAGTGTGTAATACTATCTCAGTGCTATGATCCTGCATACATGGAGAAGGTCTCATCATCAGGAAAATAGTTATTAGCAGCTGATTTGTTCTTGTTTCCAGAACCAAGCTCCTTTGTGAGACTGGAAGAGCGAGTCATCCCAGAGGACAAGGAAACCCAGCCCTGGCTCTAGTGCCACATCCACTCAAAGCTCTGTGTCATTGCCAGGTGTCAGCTCTGGCCCAGGGAGGGAAGCACAATGCAGCAGCTTTGGGACAGCCTGAAATTCAGGAGGAAGTGGTCTCAAGTCTGCATCCCTCCCAGGCTATCAACAGAACAAAAAAAGATGTGTTACTTAGAATCTTTCTGGGCTTCCTTTCCTGAAATGGGTGGTCGATACTTTATTTCTACAAAGTACCTGCCCCAGGAAGGCAGGAAGCTACATGGTTTCTATCAGATGGAGCATTTGAGCTTTCTGGGAACTGAGACATAATTTGAGTTAACTCGCTTTCAAAGTAGAGTTCCCTAAGGGTTCCAAAATAGACACGTCTTATGTTTTTTCTTTTAATATGAAAAGTTATGAAAAAAAAAGTGCAATAAATTGCATTAAAGTCTGTGATCTCTTATTGACTTTCAGCAGGAGAAATCTTCCTAACTGATATTTACTGCACAAATCCCGATTAATTAAGTGTAGCCATTAAAAGAAAATAAATCCAGAGTCTTTATTAGGAACAACTACTCGTGCAAGCTAAAATAAAAAGAACACGGGTTTTTTTTAAAGCTGTTGTGGAGCACCGAGTAGCGAAGGAACATACAAATTGAAACCCTTCTTTCAGCCTTTTCCGGCATGGGAGGCTGAGATTTCCCAAGCACCGAGGCACGGGCACTCAAACTATACAGGATAAACATGATTTCGCCGAGCCCTCCAGCACCCCATCTTGAGATGGCGTAGAGTGAAAACTCGGTGTCCCACAGCGCTCGAGAAGCGGCCGGGAATGGCGCGGACCCTGATCCCGCCCAGCGCCGGGGAGCGGCGGGCGCGGCCGGGGCGGCGGGGCAGCCCAGGGGCGGGGGCCGGGGC
>VZRZ01000473.1:1193949-1320048 GCA_013398175.1 Climacteris rufus | reverse complement strand
GGGGCAGGCCCAGGGCGCGGGCGAGCAGGGCCGGGCAGGTCCAGAGGCGAGGGCGGGCGGTGCCGGGCGCTGCCCTTCCCTCGGCCATGGCAGGGAGGGCGGGCCCGGAAGAGGAGTAGCCGCCGCCCGCCCGAGTTCCCCGGCTGCGGGCGGGGCGGGAGCGCGGCAGCGGGCGCCATGCTGCAGTTCTTGGTAAGGCTCCGCGGGAGGAAAGGCGCGGGGTGCGGCCCCACCGCGGCCCCGTGTCCGCTCACACCACGGCCCCTGTCAGCGGGGCGGCAGCGCCCGATTCTGACTCCCCGGCAGCGCGCCACCCCTGGGCGGCTTCCCTTCTCCCCTTCTCCCGGTCCTTCCCGCCCTGGCCCCGCTGTTCCATACGCGCCGAGCGCCGCCGGGCTTGCCCCCCTTGTTCCCGCAGAACGGTGCTTTAAAACTGCTCTGAAAATGGCTTGTTTTTCCTCCAAGTCATGCGCTTAATTTGCCCAGGAGAGTCAGCGGATTCTGCTTGCTCACGGTGATGCTCCCTTTGCTGCTCAAATTTCTTTGTGTAAGCAGAAGGAGAGCAGAGGCGTCAGCCCTTGCCACGTTGTGCACCCCTAAAAAATTATCGCTGGAGATGCAGAGTTTTATATACAGAAATTAAGACGGGGATCACGTTTCATCACTGTCTTTCATTAAATCCCCCTAAGAACAGCAGAATTATTAGACTGAATATTAGACTTGCTCTTTTGTTGGTGGAAGGTGATTCAGCTGGCTAACGAGTTTCATAGCAGGTGTTGATACAAAGCAAGAAGAGATGGTCTATTGTAAGTTGGGAGAGTTTTGCCTGTTTTTATATAATGAATAAATGAGGCCTATTTCTTCTTCCAGCTTCATGATAACAAGTACGAAAGCCTCAGTAAATTTTGTAGCTGTTTATAGTCCCTTTCCACTCGAATGAAAACCCTCAGTAAGGCTAAATATGGTTAGCCACTCTCAAAGTTTCTGTGTTTATCAACTCCACTGCTTGCTACAAATTTTTTGGTTTTGGGTGGGGGGTTGTTGCTAGATAAAAATATCTTATAATTATGACTTCTTATTAGTGCATGAAAGTTAGAAAAAAGATATTCTGGGTTTCTTCCCTGCTTGGGTGTGAATTGATGTTTGACTCTTGCTCTCCCTGGTTAGGGCTGTAGCAGAGAGATAAAGGAGTAATCTCAAAAACCTTGTGTTTTTGCAGTCCAAAGTTAAGCATTGCATTAGCATTAGTTTACAATGCATTTTGAAATTCTGGATAGAAATTGGAAGACCCTGAATTCTCATGAGCCCTTTTGTTTTTAGTCAACGTGCACATTTTCATTGGCTGTGTGTTTTGCTTTCCATAGAATTGAAGTCTAAGTAGTGATTTTTTACCCTCCACTGCTTCAGTTGTCAGCTCTAAAAATAAATGGGGCTGGGTGGGTGCAGTGCTGGACTTTCCGATAAAGGAATACACTTAAAGGGAGTACAGATCTGTACTGAGTAAGCTTTATCTCACAACAGAATGTTGTGTTCCACATATATTGGAATTGTTCTAGGGTAAAAGTCTAGAAAATACTAATAAACAAGGACCTTGTTTGTGTTGTAAAGTGGTTTCCCAGACACTGATAAAAATACAGGAAATACTCCTCTGCTGGGGTGATGCTCTGCATTAAGAGGAGTCACAGGTCTAGTTTTCATCATTTGTTTGTGTCTCCCAGAGTACATCTTTTGATGATAATTGAAACTACAATAGCATGATAGCCAGTGCAGTACACACAAAAATAACTATTTGCTCTTAAATTGCTAAGCTCCTTTAAAAGTAATAATAAACAAGGAATATGACCAAAAATCTGTTTAAGAAAATGGTGAAGTAACTTGGTCATAGTTCATTTGCCAGCTCTCAGCCAATTTTAGTTTTCTATGGATACATTTTCACCCTTGGTGCTTATGGAGCCTGAATCACAGAAAAGATGAGCTGTGCTCTGTCCTCCTTTGGGCATGGAAAAGATGTGTGGTCACTGTGTGATGGCCAAGTTGTTTTGTGGACAGTGGTTTTATTTTTCTTGAAATACTCTTATTTTGACAGTGGTGACCATAAGCAATAATTATATTCTTAAATAGAACTTGCCTTGGCTGTTTTAAAGAGTGATTTGTGTACTGACAGTGAATGAAAGCACAATATTAGTAGTGTCCCCTTTCAAAATAGTTACATGAGCTTCCATCGCATAGGGCATACTTTGAAGTGTAACAATAAAAATAAAATGTAGGATTTTGGGGAGCTGCTGAATTAAAATTTCATGACCTTTCTTTGAAGGGAGGAATTTCTTTCACTCCAGAAGTGTTCTTATGGTTGAAGGTTTTCTACAACTGGCAAGTAGGGTCTGGGCCAGAAACTGTTCTTCTGTTTTGCTCTTGCTTTTCTTCCAGAGTGCATTTTTATGGACGCCCTTCATCAACTACAAGTTTGCACAGTTGTCAAAAGAGGTTGTGCCCACCTTCCAACCAGCTGTACTTTCCTGCCTTAGAGGGGCCCCTAGGTCAAAGTGGATTTGGCTGAAAACTAATCTCTTGGGGTCAGAAGGGTCTGTCTAGAAGATGCACAGCTGTTGTTGCAGGTTTACATCAGTTTAAGTTCATGTGCTCTTAAACCTTTTGAGACTGGTCTCTGTGCAGGCAGAGCCTCTCTTCTGACTTTCAAGTTTATGAAGCTTTTTTTTTACTTCATACTAAGACATGTATGTCCCTTTCCAGCACCAAGAATTGTTTTAGTGGAGTGTTGCTTTAGGCTTTCCTAGCAGCTCTGATATGTAGGTCCCTGCTACTATCTCCCCCATTTTTGTAGGAGTTACTGCCTTTCTGGGTGTTCAGAGAACCTTACAAAAGTGAACACAGCTTGATCGAAGTTGCCTTGGAGATGTGTATTGGAAAACACAACTGTGTGGTATTTTGGAAATCATGGCAAGGTGTTTCTGGTGAGGAAGATGAGTGAAATTGCACCTCTCAAGATGAAAGATGAGAAATTAAATAGGAATGGAGTTGACACTCTTTAGTCCTTACATGACTTGCAATATTCCTTCTTCTTTATTTTCACCAATATACTTTTGATGGAAGCTTACCTCTTCTCCCTTTCTTCCTTTTCAGCTTGGTTTTACCCTTGGCAACGTGGTTGGGATGTATCTGGCTCAGAACTATGATGTGAGTATCCTGGTATTCTCAGACTTAAACCTATTCTGAACTGAAAATACAAGGCTGTTTTCCCTCAATTGGAACTGAATTTGTATTTTTTTTGGATGGTTTATTTTATTTAAACAGAATGCAGATCATACTGACTTTAGTTTCAAATGAACTCACACTTTTTTAGGAGGATTTACTTCACTGAAGGGGTAAGTGATGGAGTCACCATGCCTGGAGGTGTTAAAGAAATGACTGGACTTGGCACTTAATGCTGTGGTCTAGTTGGCAAGGTGGTGATCTGTCAAAGGTTGGACTCTATGATCTTGGGGGTCTTTTCCAACCATAATAGCAGAAGAAAAAAAGAAAGGGTGGAACCAAAACAAACATCTTCCTCTCTGAAATGTCTCTGTGGTAGTGTAATGCTCAAAGCCTTAACTGCTGTTCTGTCCTTAGAGCCCAGGCATCTACAGGCCAAGACAGGAGAAATGGAAAAGGTTTACCAATTGCTCATGGATTTTACCAGCACTAAAATACTGTTCTCTTGACTTGGATAGCCTATCTTCTTTCAGTGTTCTCCACTCAGTATAGCTGTTTGTTAGTAAGAATCCTCAGAGCATGTGAAACGTCTGTCTTCTGGACCAATAATGAAAATAAGCTTTGCTAGCTTTATTTGAAAATTCAGCATCTGCTCCTATGTCAAAGAGTGTATTGATCTGCAATCTTTCTTTCTCTCTTTTCTCACAGTGAGAAAAGAAAGGGAGCTTTCTTTTCTCAGTTTTCAGTTAACAGAGTTTTCAATATGAGAGGACAGAAGATTTCTGAGTCTTCAAAACATGCTTTTAATATCTGCAGAGTGAGCAGAATCCTTTGTAAGGGCAGTGCCACTTGATTGTTTACCATCTAGAGGAGTTAATAACATATAACACATCCTTCTTTTATAATTCTTATGCAACCTATATTAGCCTAATTAAAAAAAAAAAGAAAAAAAAAAACACCAAAAAGAACCACCCCCCGCCATTGTTGAGGCTCTGATGACATTTATGTTTTGGTTTCTTCTCATCTTCAGTGTTGAACTCATCTTGCTTAAAAAAGTTTCTTACACATTGCTCTTTGTTTATGCACAAACTTTTTTGATGTTTCCTGTCAGTCACCCAGTAATGGGACTAATGCAAGTCTAGTGTTTCTGTCCAATATATGTTTTACAGTGTTACAAAATTGTAGTTACAAGAATATATTTGGATGTATCAATATGTATCACAAGCTTTTCTGGCAGCACTAATAAAGAATTGCCACAAGAGGGGGACTCAGGCTTTTGATTTGCAGGAAATGGCTCCCTGGGAATGTAACACTGAGTTGCAGTATGAACATGGAAATTTTATTGCTGGTATTGATGATGATTGGTTTTAGATGACATTTAAGATAAACTTGTCATAATGAGGTCCTAATTCTGCAGCTTTACACACAGTGTGCTTAGTAATAAGTACATGGAAGGGTCTGCTGACAGTGGTGGAGTTCTCTTGCTTTAGTTTAAATGTCAGGTGCCTTACAGGCTGGACTCTTAATTTCATTTGCTCAAACAGAGCTTAACTCTGACAAGGAAGGTAAGAGAAACTTATGTTACCAGCACTGTGAGGCTCAGACCATTCAATAAGAGAACTGCATTCTGTTTGGATTAACTTCTGCTCTGTGGTCAGGTTACATATGAAGTAAAAGCCCATTTTTTTTTTTCACAACTACCAGTGGAAACTTTGCTTTAATTTCATTTTAATCAGTTAGCTTGTAAAATCATACATTGTCACTTCACAGTTTTCATTAGTCATAAACTTTTCTTTGCCCTTAAAAGTTCCAGTCTTTTTTTCTTTGAAGTTATCAAAATTTGCTGTTGGATTATTTTATCAAAATTCTTTTATTTGCAAAAGAAAGCTGAAGTTTTGAAGCTCACAAGCAGTAAATTGAATTTTCATTCAAGTGTGACACTGCAAAAGGTTGCCAATTTGCAATGCAGTAGAATTCCCCAGTGAAGAATTTTGTTTCCCACAAGATGAGCCAGAAATATTTTGTAATAAATTTCTTGAGAATATGTTTGATGCTCTTGAACATCTCTTTTCTCTTGGGTTGTGGCCAATATAGTGCATTCTAATTTCCCCTTTGAAAGCCTGTGCATAAGTGCTTAAATCTGCTTATTCTTGGCAGTTTGTCTTCTTTCAGTGAGGAAGCCAGACAGGTCTTACTAAATTCCTGTAAAGTGTCTTTTTTCCTTCCTCCTGTTCCATCACCGCGGCTGGTTTCTAGCCTTTACAATCTAGATACTTCTTGAAGCCTCATGTGAGGTGCTTTCACCTGCTGTTTGGTTGGTACTGCTTTAATTTTAACCTCTGTGCAAGGTAGCAGATACTGGAAGTATCTTTTAAAAGGAATTTAAGCTGAATAGAATTTTTTACTGTGTGTATGGTTATGTGTTTCCTAGTGAGCCTCATGTATGCCAGGATTTTTTGTTTATTGGTGTGGGTTTTGATTTATTTTTTGTTTTGTCTTTAAAGATTCCCAACATTGCAAAGAAGCTTGAAGATTTTAAGAAGGATGTGGAAGCCAAGAAAAAACCTCCTAATGACAAGTCCTGAAAGAGCAATGTTCCCCAGGTCAACTCTGTGTCTGCATCATGGATGCAATTTACCTGTCAACAAAGGTCAAGTAGGGGGTTGGCATGGGAGGTTCCTCCACTTTTAGGCTCCTAGAACTGGAATATCCTTCTTTTGAAAGAGCAACCGTGAACTTTTCCTGGGACTGATTTTCAAGGGTTTCAGAATTTGGATTTGCAGCTGATGTGTGACTGGATAGGATTGTTTGTATTTTTCATTATTTCTTTTCCTAATATTTTGTAACCCATTTTTACCTGATCCAACTGGAGTCCTTTTGGTCCTGTTACTATGTTTACCTCACACTTGGTAATACCCTAGCTCTTAGAACATCACAAAATAAATTAAATGCATCAAGAAGTAACTTTCAGGGTTTCTTGTCATTTGTTGTGAGCACTGGTACTTCACTGTCCTTAAGGTCTGTGTTCCATTGTCGGAGATGGAAATGGTCATTCATCAAAAAGCCATGTAAAGGAAACAAAACACACCTTGGGGACTGGTACCAGGCTCCAGCACTTTCCTGGTAAGTGGTGCCAGTCTCTGTCCCCAGCTCTGGTCTGCATTAAACCCTGTGGTGATGGAAGGCTGCAGATCCTACATTCCATGTTAGACCCAACAGCTAGAAAGGGCTGTTGTGGTTTAACCACAGCCAGCAACTCAGCCCCACACAGCCACTGACTCACTGCTCCCAGAGGGGTGGGAGAGAGAATCAGAAGGGTAAAAGTGAGAAAACCTGTGGGTTGAGAAAAAAAGCAAAAAGCAAAAGCCACACACACAAGCAAAGCAAAAGAAAGCAACCATTAAAACTCCTGATGTGTGAGAAAACACACGTTGTGTTGTAGAACTCTTGTCTTCTGTTTGAAACCATAATTTTGCAAAAATCCTGTTGTAAATTCTGAAAAAAAAAGTTGCAGTGATTTGAATAGATGTAAATTTTATGAATTCAAGCATCTATCCAATAAATTTTTTTCTCTTGAAATAGAAGAGTTCTATCAACTCTGCAACATGGCTTAAATCACTGAGTCCCCTTAAATATCTTTTGCAGGAAATGAAGGACAAAGAAAAGTGCCAGGATGATACTGCTCTTTTGCCTGGTGATAGACTGCTATGGACAAGCACAGAGAATGATCTCCATTTATTCAGGCTCTAGATTAAAGCATACCTAGAGTGCTTCTCCATTAATGTTTTAATTAGTGGAGGGATTGTGCCTTCAAAGTGATTTGTCCTTTTACCACGTTTTCATTCTCATGGTGGGAAAACTGTAGAGCACGTGGTCTGTATTCCTCTCAGAAGAAACTAAATCAGAAGATGTGCTTTGATGTCTAATGGCTGTTTAGTCCATTAGAAAGGTCTGGAGACATTCAGAAGGAAAAGAACCCAAACTCTGGGCACTAATTGTCTTGCTCTGTCAGTGAACTGCACTGTTTGATATAAACATTGCATCAAAGCTTTAAAGTACAGAACTCTCTATGTACCCATTGTCATTTTCACCCTCTACCCCAAAGCCTTTAATTTGGATACATCTGAGTGAACTCCAGGATTTCTCACTGGATCAGTAAAAACATGTTTACAGAATACTGTACACCAAGCTCTTGCATTCTTTGCCAAAGTTTGGGGATGACAGAGTTTTTCCACAGTGTGTTCCTGCAATAGAGAAAAGAATTCCTCATGCGAAGATTCTCCTTCTTAAGGAACGTAAATACAGGTAAGGAATATTTCACCTTTAATTTTAAATCCTTCCTTTCACCTCTGCCCTGAAATAGGTAGCTCACATAAAAGCTTTCAGTCTCTGCAAAGGGTTATTTGACAAATTTAAAAGCCAGCTCAGGTCAGACAATCTTAGTAGTGATGGGTGCAATTTTCTCTACAGTAAACACTCAAACAAACTTGAAGAGGGAGAAATAGTTGTACCACCCAACATTAGCTATCAGAAACCTTGTGGGAGCAGCATGTGTGAAAGAAACTCTGAAAGTGCTTGGTGAAGGGAGTTCACAGCTGAAGTACAGTTACCTAGAGCTTTAACTGAATTAGTACTGTATGCTCTGGTTCTTGAGAGAGGTTTCCACTACCTTGCATAGACTTCAGACCCGACTGAAGGAATTTTCTTCCACACACAAAAACTTTTCCATAGAGTGAGATAGCACTGCACAGCTGTTTTGATGCTTTCATGAACGTGATGAACTTCAGTTTCCCCCAATTTCCTCACCCTCCTCTCCCTTTCCTAGCCTTGAGCATTGAAAAATACCATATCTACCATTCATTTTTCTTTGTTTGCCATATAAAATTATATTAGTGTTTAAAATTTGATTATTTCTTTCCTCAAACATACTTTATGTTCTTCCCTTTCTTTACATGGATATGAGAAGTGAAATAATATTCAAAATCTCTGTTGCCAAACAGGCCAAGTTACTCTAAAAGTGTATTTGGAGCTGACTTTTTCAATTGAGCATGCCAAGCAGATGTTCGTATTTATTTTTTTTCCTATCATATTAGGAAGTGAACAAGCTGCAGCTGTATTGCTGTGGAAACAATATATGCTCATTAATCTTAAAGACAGGATTTCTGAAGTGTTTCACACTGTTAGCAACACTTTCCATTTTACCTCAAGCTGGGTTTCTTTTCTTCCACGTAGCAAGCTGTAAATCTGGATAACATTATAACACAGCTGGTGTGCACTTTGCAGCTACTGTAAAAACACATTTTACCTAGCCTGATGTTACCCTAGGTGATACTGAAGTTTATCTTTCAGAGGGCAGAGGGCATGACAGGTAATGACTGCTTGATGCAGATTTTACATCTGGGAGCTCAGAGTGCTTTGGATGCAGTGGTGTGACAGCAGGGCACAGAGGATGGATGCTCCATGGAGATACCTAGGAACAAGTTTCCCACTCAACACGTGCTCTGTGAATTTCTGCCCACTTCAAAAGTCTGCGTGGGTAGCTCGAATTGCCAGCTAAAATATGCATCTTCCTTCCTTTGCTAAAAGCAGTTGTACTCATTTTCATGTATTGATTCTTTTGAGACATATCCTCAGAGCTGAAGGTTCAAGGCAAAATGGGAGGAAAGGAATAGATGAGATATCATCAGACTGCTAAAATCTTTTCTGTGGATTGAGAGTATTATCCTGTATTGGAAAATGCTGCCTAAGGCTCTTCTGCCATTGAACAGAATAAAGGATTAATACTGAAAATCAACAAAAAGCCAGATAGCAAAGCTAATTATTAGCTTACTGGGCACCAGAGCCTGAATAAAGCTGGTGGATGCACCTCACAGAACTTCACTAACACGAATGTTCAGTGGTTTTACATCCCAGAACCACAGTCCTCTGACTCATGATGTGTGCTCCATCCCTAGTGAAACCGAAACATTGCAAAGGAAGAAATTGGAATTTTCAGAATTAATAAGGTGTTGATTTCATAAGCCTAGATTACAGCTGTGTTCGCAGAAACAAAATTGTGCATTGATATTAATATGTAGAATTCAATGTCAATCTTCTGTATGGGATACAGAATTATTTTGAACAGTAGGAAGCAATGGTAGTTATGGGAGTGTGTATGCTGCTGCCAGAGGGAAGTCTCCTGTGCGGTTCTTTTTATTTTTGCCTCAAAGGGACAAAAAAAGAGATAACGTAGTTTTGTTTGTTAGACTTCATGGTGGTACATGTTCACATTTATTTTACAAAGTTCCAAACCAAGGTCATTGTTATTGAATTTGTACTGAAATAAAATAGCTGTGCAGGTTATTTGCTTTTTCACCTGAAACATACATTAATCACAGATGATCAATTTTACTTTCTGAAAAATAAATTTCGTAAGTTGCCCTCAGAACAGATGCTCCTGCCAAAGTAATTTCTGGCTTTAGTCTTTAATACATCTGGAAAAAAAATAAATGCCCCAATCCTGTAAATCACTGTCTAAAACCATAACTATACGGTAACTTTGCTATGCTGTGAGCCTAAATGCTGGAGTGAAACTTGCTGTTGGTTTTCTGTGTGGAAACAGGGATTCTGCAACCTTTCATTCCACAGGTTGCAGCCTTTCTCTGAGAACTGCGCTTTTTGGGCCCAAAGCTGCAACCTAATCAGTAGGATACGAATCAACATACGAAAAAAAAAAATAAGGGCCTGTTTTAAAGTCTATTATTGAAATTTTCTGCAAACCAGAGAGAACAAACCACCATTTACAAGTATTAAGTACAGCTATCATGCTCTGCTTTTTTGCCTGAGAAATAAAATATTATCAGCTACAGAATGAGTAATTGCTCAATATAAATCACCTCAGTTTACTTCAGTTTAAGTTTTCAGTTTTTATATCAACTTTATGAAAAAAAAATGTGTAGCTTTAATAGGATTCTAGTAAAAGATAATATAAAAATGTAATGCTATGAATTAATATTGTTCTCCTCTTTGGATAGAAGTCTTAAATTCTGGGCTGAAAGCAGAACTTTTTTTTTTAGGGCTTGATGTATATGCTGGAAATCATTTAATATGAAATCAGGCTTATCTGCCCTCTGAAGAAAATACTTTTGCCTTGGCTGTTGGTAGAGACAAACCTGAAGCTGAGTGACAGTATGCTATAAATTACTAGTGAAAATTTCCCACTTCCTTGTCCACTTGCCATTTATTATAATCAAAAAAACTTCAAAAAAGAAAGAAAGCAGCAGTGAAAGGCAGAATCTGGTGGTGGGGCATGCACTGAGTTCTCTGATATGGACAAAAGGCCAGGACAGCCCACTGCCTTCCTGCCACTGCCTGGTGGGACATGGCACAGACAAGGACCAGCAGCTGGGAACATGGAAGTGTGCCAAGAGCACCAAGACAGGAGAAGCAGTCTGGTGGGGAAATTCCTTGCCTGGGACCACTCCAAATGTCTCTGCACCAATCTTGTGAGACACAAGCTATGCCAGAGCCTCATGGAAAGGTTTCTGAAGAAATATTTGAAAGGTGTGACACAGCATCAAGCAATTTCATTTGCCTACTGCTACTGCTGTTCTTACTGAAGAGTGTTGCTGGACACCCAATTTGATTTGTGAGTAATCCCAGGTGTCCCTAAGGCTGACTGAAATGCCAGCTGCTCGTTTCTTGCAAATGAGAATATCCCCTGTTCATATCCCCTGGGAAAGGGCTGGGATAACAAGGTGTGATGGGAGCTGAGCAGAGCTGAGAAATTAGTATTAGGAGGGCAGAGAGTGATTTGTTGCTGAGCAGTGAGGCAGTTGGAAGATGCTGGTGGATGGAGCGTGAAGTGAAAAGGATTAGAAGATGAGTGCACAGTAAAAGGTGCAGAGCAGCTAAAGCCCTGGGAAGAGAGCAAGCCAGAAAGAGTTTCTTGGCAGGGCTGAAAGTTGAAATTGAATGGTTGAAAGTAATTAATGCTTGAAATGGTTGAAAGTAACTTTAGGCACTGTGAACAGAGAGGTGTTCTGCTTGCTGTGTGGGGACAAAACTGTTGGCATTGCAGACACCCCCACTCGCTGTAGTGCTTGTTCCTGGAGAAAGTTGCCCAGGTTGGTGAACAGGAGTTGCAGCACCTTCCTCTTCTGCTCCTGTGGCTTCAGGGCAGAGCTTGTGCTGGGGTGTGGCCAGAGACCCTCAGCTTTGAGCATCATTTTGGGGTCTGTGTTCAGCAGCAGCCTCTTGCTGGGGAGAGGAAAACACCCAAGGAGGGGAGCTGAAGTGGTGTGGAGGCTCTGGATGACAGGCTGGTGTGAGCTTTGTATGCTGGAGTGCAGCAGAGCAGCAGGCTCAGGACAGGGAGAACACAGGAACTGCTGAGATGAGGAAAGGGTTGAAAAAGTGAGGCCAAGATCTTGTTTTATGCATTAGGAGGGCATGGGGTTGCACTGAGCCACTGATGCACAGGAACACTTTGCTATTCAAAATGAAATTTACAGGAACTACTAGGAATAGCAATTGTTTTGATAAAGGATGCTGCTTCCTGCTTTTGGCATAAGGGCTAAAACACGTTTTTGTGTTTTTCCCATATTTCTCCCCCTCTGCCAGCCTGTGACCTTTTCTTGTATCTGTTTATTTCCAAGACAAGTCTGTGGGATCCCTCTGTTTTGACAGAAGCAGTAAACCAACACCTCTTGCTGTCTCAACACTACCTCTCTAAGGGTTTGGTGGGTTATGAGTGAAATATATCCTATTTGTATTCTCATGGAGCACCAGAATGTGCAGCAGTGAATAATTTATTTTATTGATGTTTTATTTTTGCAGAATAGACATTCACACCATCAACTAGAAAGCCTAGATTATAAGTGGAAAGCATAAAAATTCATTAAAGTGTATGTCTGAAGAGTGTGATTACATGAGATCCAATCATCCTAATATACAGCTTAAATGTATTGACATTAAAGAAATTATTACAAACAGGACATGATGCATGAAAAGATTTACTAGGTGTCATAGGGATCTAGTCAGGAGAGCAGGGCATTCACTTTGTTGATGAGAGATAAAGAGACTGGCCTTTTGGTTTGGTAGTCATCTATTCTATGTCACAGTTTCCTATATTTGGAGTTCCTGTTCTCTGGGCTGCTAGAGAGCAGGGGGGTGTGATGTTCAAGTGAAGGTACGTGAGGGGGAGATATATACACCAGCACCACTCCACTTCAGCCCTCTCCCTTCTTACTCATGGAGCAGCACTGAGTGCCATCGTGGGTGAGACTGTACTTTCTCTCTCAGGGGAATTGTGTGTACATAACCATCTTAACAGCAGCCAAAGACAGAGGAGAGCAAGGGCGTATTGCCCTGGTAAGGTTTTGCTGGTCACAGCTTCCCCTGCTGAAAGCAATTCTACTGAAGTAATGATAAAGAAGGTATTAAACCAAACTTTCTGCCTCTGAAACTCTTCATTCCAAAGCAGAGATTGCAAGTACTGCAATATTGGAAATTTATACTAGTGCTGTGGGAGAAAAAAGCCATTCTCCTTCCAAAGAGACTTCTCCCTCCTCTCTGGAGGTTTCTATTATCCCTTTGAAGTGCTGTAGCTGGTAGTTGGTAGCTGGATTTCTGTCCAGGTCATACGGGTTAGGTGGAAAAGTGGGTTTTGCAACAATAAAAAGTGAAGTTGAATAACCTTAAAAGAATAATTTGCCTTCAAAAGAAGTAGGCATATAAAGTTCTTCTGCATTTGGGAATAACTCACCCTGCATTCACTGTAAAAGTCAATGGTAGGACTGAATATGGTACTGCTGAGTACACCGGTGCTTGTGTACTTGTCTTCTAACACTGGAGTCCTATATAGAAGTGCTACATAATTTTTCTAAAGTATGAAAAAGCTGCAGGCAGATAATTTGGAGGAGTGGATTTTTTCTGAGTTATGGTATCCCAGAAAAAGCAACAATAGAGCAAAGCTAATCTCTCCTTTTATCTCACACTGATTTTCAGAACTGAAAAGCTTTTGCAGAAGACCTCCCTGTGAATTTTCTTCGGGTTTTCCAATGGGTCCTGGTTCTATGTATACAGAAGCTTCCTTCTTTCTTTCTTTTGTGAAATGTAGGTTCAGTATTTTGTCCCAACTCGCTTTGGTCTTGCACTTTTGCTTTTTTTTTTTTTTTCATTGAAGATTACGTTTGGCTTGTGATGTTGCTGACTGCTGCCCATTCTGGAAAGCTGTTCAGCTGGAAGAGTTGAATTCCCCAAGTGTTGATGGCCACCATGACAACAGTCAGACCAATCAGATTTACACCCAGGCCAGCTTTCACCTGCAAAAGTAAAATGCATCAGAACACAATAGCAACTTAATCAAAAACAGTTAAAATAGAAAGAAAAAAAAAAAAAAAGCAGTAGTGTCTATACTGACATATATAGTGTCATAATTTATGTATAGTGATTTCTAGAGCCAAAACATGCCCAATTAATATTATGTGTCAGAGTATATGTTGTGGGAGTACTCAGAAGTGACATTTAGACACTGATGCAGTTCACTGGAGAAGTGCTGTTTGTCACTTGAACTTCTCAATCAGTGAATCAGAATGGGGAGTTAAGCCACACACAGCAGGGTGATACATGGCTTACTGTGGAGCTGTGCAATAAATCTCATTTCTCACACTCTCTTGTGCTTGTCTTAGCAGGTCAATGCAAACGATTGCGTACTGCTAAAGCTCTTTGGACCATTACATCCCTTAAAAAATACAGATAAGAAATGTGTGTATCCTACAGCAGATTTGTGGATGATCTTAACCTGACAGCTCTATTGTGTAACAGCAGTGCAGATATCATTACTTAATATTAGCACCAATAGAATCATTATTATTATTGACTGCTGCGTGTGGGGACTAAGTGTTGAAGTTACATGAAGCATGGGAGGACATACCCAGTGTCAAGACTCACCATATCTTTAATCTGGCAGTGCCCATAGCTGAAGACAATGGCGTTTGGAGGATTACCCACCGGCAGCATCACCGCAAAGGAGATGCACATGGTGACAGGAATCAGGGTGTACAAGGGGTTGATAAGCAGGGTTTCTGACTGCAAGAAGAGAGGGAGAGGAGTGTTTCACCTAATCAATGAAAGTCACTGCTGACCATTAGTGTGAAAGGACCCTCCCTGTTTTCTGTGAATCTCACCTTCCTAATTTCTAAACTTAAGTGTGGAAGTATTTTTTGCTTGCTTGGTTTGGTTTTTTTGTAGAACATGTTCCAGGGATCTCTCTTGAGACATTTCACACTGAGGGAGGATGGAGTTTGCTGCTATTAGGCCAGCTTTGCTATTGCTCTCACTTGTTCTCTGTGTCATTCTGTATTGTGTCTTCTGGATCACAATGTGTTAACATGAAGAACTTGTTTTTTCCAGTTGCTAAATATACTGAGACCATTATGTAAAGTCCTCCTGAACAGTGGTTAAGAAAACCAGCTGTTCATGGCCCAAGTTTGCATGGTGAGAAGGCAGTGATGATGGAATATTCAGTGGGCTAAAGAATGGTTCTTCTACTGCAGTCTTCAGTAGTGATAAAATTGGGCATTTTCATTTACTCTGCTTTGGCCTAGTTTTATGTCAGAGGGAAAGGTAAACAAGGCTACCATCATTTTGGGTTTCCAGGTTACTTTTCCAACAAAAAAAGAGAGTCTGCCTTAAGATGGCAGTTCACACTACAAATAGATTATTGCTTTAAATATTTTTTACGAGAGTCTCTTTCTTCATGGAGCAAAAGCAAATCTGAACTTCTAAGTCACAGAAACACAATTGCTTATTTTCATCTGACCATGTCTTCATATGGCCTCAGGGCCGATCACATAATGTGCTTTGGGACAGTCCCATAAAATTGTTATAATAGGGAAAGACAATCAATGACCTGCATTCTTGGTAAGAAAAGCTTCACATTATATAAAAGAAAATAAATAAGAGAATTTTCTGTAATTGCTATTCCAATATAAAATAAGATTAGTATCTCATTCCTCTGCCTTTGTCAACAGCATCCTGATTTTTTTCTGTCCCTTATAAACATCTCTGCTTTCCATATTCGAAGATAATGTGCTTGCCCCATCACCCCTTGAACAGTTTAAAATCTGAAATAAAATTCAGTAGTCCAGTCTTTTCTTACAAGTGGGGAATGAGTGGCTACTAACTGATGAACACCACATTTAAAATAACATTGATAAAAGTATCTCAAGTTTTGTGAGAAATTCACCTATCTGGATTTCATAGCCACCATTTCTTGTACTTGGGCTATGAATCCCTAAGTGCACTTTGTCTGAGAGGTATTATAAACTCCTTGGTGCTAAAATATGCTTTTGGCTACCCCAATTTATTATTTTTCCCAGTTTCTAGGCTACAGAACAGTAGCTTGGGAAATGAGGCTGGGTTTCATGTGAACAGAGTGCCAGTATCCTGACAGCCTGAAAAATTCCCACAAGCCTGTCAAGAAAAAACAGACTGAAAATGTCACTGTTTTAACTCACCATGCTGCATAAAATAGGCAGAAAGATGGTTATGGTTGCTGGATTACTAACAAATTCTGTTACCATGGACACCAGAATGCAAGCCAACAGAGTTACAGCCCAGCAGGGAAGGCTGCTCAGGGAGAGCATTTGACGTCCAATCCATGTAGAGAGGCCAGAGGTCTGGGGAAAGGACAGAAGCACAAGGATTACTAAATACTTGGTATGTTTGTAAAACAGATTCTTCTCTCTGTGGCAGTTTGCATTAGAGAATCCCACCAGCAAATAAACAAAGTTTAGGTCAATGCCTTCTGCATTTCCTTTTGCTCAGTAAACTAGACTTTACTGCACTGCTTAATAAACAGAAAGAAAGAGAGAATCTGAGTGCAGGGAGTAGGTACTAAGTCATGTACAAACCTGGAAGTATCAACATAATGAATCCAAATTGGGATGCAAAGGAATTAAAGACCTGGTTGATAATATTTTTAGGAAAGAGGATAAAAGAGAAAATCTACATCAGTACCTTGCATCCAGCTGCTAAGGCATAACCTCCCCCAACCAACACTACAATCTCCCAGGGCATGGTCTTCTGCAAATCCTTCCAGGTAATGATGGGCTCCAATGTGTTAATGTCTGTTGACTTTTCACTGTCTCCTGTATCAAATAAAACAAGTGTGTGACCAGTCTTATATGCCCTTTGTGCAAAGTTCTTCACATTTTTCAAACTAGTAGAAATAATTGAATATGTATTGGAATTATCTTGAGAAGTATCTGAGAAAGGCAAAGAAGCAGCCCACAGCCTATTTCTCTGGATAGCCTGGCCTCAGAAAATGCAGTATATTAATTCCAAATGTCCTGACTTTCCCTTGGCTGCTCTGTTGATGTGAAGAGTTGTAAACCTCTGTGTTTTCATTTTGAGGGACTGTGTGCCCTGTGGTGTTTGTGCATGTGCATAAATTTGTAGACTACAGAGATGGTGTTAGAATGGGATTATATTATTAAAGAAGAGCCATGAAGTAGGCCATGAAATTTGATAAAGTGCATTTAGGCCCCTAGATTTTATCTGAGGACAGTGTTTTTTAGATGCCTGAGTATTTTCTTGAAGGAGGAGCTAGACAGTGTCATTTTTTTCCAAAAACCTGCATAATACATAACAGGATAAAAAAATAAATATGTTTATATGCATTTATAATCTCTACATAAGACTCCATGCAGACAATTTGACTTTCATACAGCACTGCTGAAGGCCCAGCAAGCTGATAAATACCACTGGGTGCTACCCAAACATTAACATGAATTAACAATCTTATTAGCAAGAAGACTATGAGAGAAGCATTGCACAGAACTGGAATATTGTTTGGCATTTTCTGACCTCTTTTATGTTTATCTGATAACATTATCAATGATTTCCACTGTATAAGTTATGACCAATTTTTTTTACTAGGGTTAGCCTTCAGCTGATTTTGCATTATAGTTCTTTAATACAGAATTCTATCTGAGCATTTCCAAAGCTCAGTCCTAAAGTCTAATACTTCTGCTAGCACAGAAGAGGTGACAGTTTCAGATTCAAGACCTGTATTTCATCCTCTGAATGAGACAATACGAATTATAGCAAAGGAAAAGGAACTCTGCTATTGGAAGGGCTGGTATCAGAGAAGAAACTGAACCCTGATTTAACAACATAAAAGTCTCATCTTGGAACTTTTCACAGAAAAAAAAATCATTAGATAATGGAAAATACACCCCAGGTCTCTTTCTTGCTGAATCCTCCTCACCTTTTTTCCCTTTTCCAAAACATGGCTTTTTTGCTGGAATCAGGAAAAGGAGAAAACCAAGAAATACAGAGACAGTGGCATCAGTCCGGTAACCTTTCCTAGGAAAGAAACAGCAAGGTTATCATAAAAACACATTAACAGAAACATTTCTAAACCAGGTACATACCCCCAAGCATATTTTTGGAGGTGCAGTTGTATTTCCACATCTGAAGTCATATTAACAGCTCACTAGAAAAATATGCCTTCATATTGAGGATACAAATTGGATTTTTTTTTTCCCATTTATTAAACTGACTCCTGTAGCCAACTTCAATCACTGCTCAACAGTTTTTAACATTCTGGTTGAAAAAAAAAATCCCTTTTGGTTTACAAATCTATCAGCTTGGAGGTACAGAAAAATAGTGTGTTTACTAGAAGCGAGAAACAGTAAACACATTCTGGGGAAAATCCAAACCCATGCAATCCTTTAGAAATGAACTGTAGATTGATTTTAAATTAAATGTTTAAAACTCTTTCTGAAAAAGTATTTTGAGGAGGTCCAGACTCCAGGGATCGTCAGAAAATCCCAGTATTAGAAATTGTTTTTCTGTTAAAATTAGGATGAAAAATTAAATTTTATACAGTAGAAATGTAAAGAAAACTTTAGTTAAAATCACTATTCTTTGGTGTGCAACATATTTTATAGTAAGTTTTAATGTAATTTGTTTCAGTATTATTTAAAATAAAAGAAAAAATTTTGCTTCAGTCACTATTCTCAGTAATATTTAATTGAAAGGAACTTTTCTTGGTAAAACACTTTTTGTAAAAAGAATTAATTTTAATTACAGTGGCAATATATTCCAGTGACTTCTCCATGAATACATTAAAATATTTTAAGCTCAAAATCTGACCCTCCTGTTCTTTTACATTTGAAATTTTAAAATTTACTTTCTCTACTTAATTCCCTCTGTATATGAGAAAGAATTTGTCACTATATGAAAAATGTAGTTTTTTTAAAAAATTCTATTTTTTTTAATAAAGACTTCATTTTTCACCACCTTGTTAAAAGTGGCTGATGATTTCTTTAGGCCAAAAATTATTGCAGAAAGTCAGTAGAAGCAAAGTTATATTCCTGTGCAGTTGTTTAGGGAATTTTACCTACTTCTCAAAAAAAGATGACCATCCTGGTACAAAGCCAGGCTCACGAGTAAACCAAAGCAAGGTCATCAGGATAAAGAAGAATCCAGTCACCATCTCAGGATAACTAGAAATAAAAGACAAAACAAAGCTAGGAATTAAATTCAAGGTCTGTCTGAAAACTCAGAAGCAAGTTCCAGAACAAGCAAGAAAGTAGAAATTGGCTTAAAAAAAAAAAAAAAAAGGATAAAAATCATGTGGAAAATAGTTATGAAGATTAGTATGAATTAAAGAATTCTAGATTTGGCTCCCAGCTGGGAACCATATAAACCCAGAAAAATCAGGCTAAAAATATCCATCTATATTTGCAATTCAATCATTCATGAGCAAGACCCGAAGGAAAATATTTCTAAATGCTTGTTTTGTATTTGCATTATTATCTGATTAAATGTGTTAACAAGGTAAAGCTCATATTAGCATTCCACTGTAAACACATTCTCTTGCATGTTTTAGAAGGGTAGAAAGCCTGAGAGCAAATGACAATGTAAATTAGCACAGATGGTGCACACAAGGTGACTTTAGGATATTTGAGGTGGCTTGAGGATTTTTAATTTAGCATAGATTTGAATTAAGAATGATTTCAAATTTAGGCACACACTGAACAACAGTCTGGTTTCAGAGTTTGTCCTATTCAGGCAGTTATCTGTCAATGTTTCGGTTGAACAGCACAAAAATATTTTGTGAAGAAGGGATTTTTGACATATCAACCCTTTTGAAAATTAAAATCTTGCCAAATAATATTTTCAAGAGACATTTCTTGCCATCAGACATAAAGATTATGGGCAGCCAGAAAGTCTGGACAACTCATGGCATGGCAAAAAGCCTTTGCTGAACTTCTATCCACTAAAATGAGTATGTGCCTGAATAAGGAAGAGAGGTCCTTTAAAGAATTAGTTCAAACATAGAGGCAAACCTTGCCTCAGATGACCTGTGAACTCTGGAATAAACTTGAATCTTTCCTCTTATATCCATTTTCTTCAGAAATAAATAAATGAGTTACATGTTATGTGCATACTTGCAACAGTCTTTGATTTTATTTCATTTTTGCATTTAGTACTACTTCTACCCTGAAAGGGAGGAAAAAGATCTCACAGTTTTAGAAAAAGCTCCATGAGCCAAAGACAGCATGGAGAGCAATAGGAGAGGATGGTTCTGCCTAGAGCGGCAAATTCCCAAGGAAGGTCTGCCTGGTTTACCTGACATTTCCCAGCTTCTTATATTCTTCTTGAATTCTTCTCTCTGACATTTCTTCCCGTTTGGTCTTCTTCTTCTTGCTCACAGAACAGGTCTCTTTAAAACTGAGGCAGATAACACAATAAAATTACACAAGGGCATAAAGTGGGGGAAAAAAGTAGTTAAAAGTAAAAACAAAACAGCACTGAGGTAAACTGAAAATTCTTGGTATCAGGGAGAATTCTTTTGGGAGAAGATGTGGCTGGGACAAGGCCTGATGGCAATGGGAAGGGAAATGACTGCATGTGATCTTTGGCTAATCTGCTTTCAAGTTCTCCTAAGACTCAATTCTAGACATAGTTGGAAGGCCCCCAGGAGGCTCTGACTAGTACTGATTGGTATCACTGAGCCATCTTGAGCCATGGCTGGGCTCCCTCTGCGTAGGCTTCCTCAAAGAGCTGGCAGTGGCCACATTTTCCTGCTGCCAGAAACCTCCAAAAGCTATGGCTAGTTTCTATCATCACATGGAAAGATTGTGACAGAGGTCAGCTATCAATAGAAATTTTTAATGGGCTAACTATGCTTTCCTGTTGGATCAGGGTTATCCAACATATTTGGGGCTTGTTCAGGCTTTTGAGACCATATTTGACTTGAATATTCAGGATTCACAGTAAATAATGAGGGAAAGCTCTGCTTAGGATCCCATTAGCTGCCATGACCTGTATGCTTCTGCTAATACTGATATGATTATAGCTGTTTTCTAAACTAGGCACAGCCACATAAGCATATTGCTTCTGCCACAGAGGCCAAGGCAGTCAGCCTGGTGGTTTGTCCATGTAAAAAATGCCTGTACTTCTGCCAGGGATGTGGAAACACAAGAACATTTCTTAGCCTATTGGTCCTATTGGTCCTGCCATACATTTGTATGAATATTAAGTGAAGTCCTCAGTTTATTCAATTTGCCTTCATCCTATAACAAAGCATGGACATTCTTAATTGAAATTAAGATGCTTGCAAGCTCAGTTTAACCCTTTTTTTTTCTTTCCAGCAGTGTTTCTTCGCTGTGCTTTGAGCCACAGATCTCTGCTTTTTCACTCCAGCTGTAGTCTCTGTCACACAGAGCTGGGGGGGTCTAAGCCAGTCTAAAAAGGGTAACAGCAGTGACTGAAGTACCATGGCAGCACAACTTTTATAGTTCTTTTAGGTGACAAGAGGTGCTTTTACGGTTCCTGCTATTTTAATATCTCATTTTGTGCCTCACTAGAGACCCAAGCTGTAGCACTGGCCAAACCATGGACTGCAATCTCCCTCAATGTATCTGGTTAAGGCCAGACTCTCAAAGGAATTTGCACAGCTCAAGATCCAGACAGGCTCTGTCTGGTCCACAGAAAGACTTAACCAGGCATTTCATTTCATGTGGGCATGCATATGACACATTTTTTTAGCCCATTTAGCATTGTCCTTCATCTACAGGTATTTTAAATTTCCTTGCAAACCTTGCTGTCAGACTCCAGTAAAATCTGCCAGCAGTAATGCAGTGCTGGAAGAGAAGAGCAATATGGTTTACAAAGTTCTGTAGTAGCAATTGTACCCTTAGCTCTTCTCTACTGTCAAAGATCCTTTAATGTGTCCATTCTCTTTCACCTTTGACCTTGTCTAGGGCCTTAACTCTGAGATACTGTTCCAGCTAAGCCAAGTAAGAACAGATTGATGACACAGGGCTTCCTAGGAAAATAATGTTACGGGAATTAATCAAACATTTATGCACAAGCATTAGGCAGCTGTTTCTACATGTTCTAAGTGTTTCCAGGCTCAGGAGGATGTGAAGGCAGAGTATTGAAGCCCAGCTCCTAACATAATATGTTCTTTAATGAACTGCAGTGAATAGAAGTCAGAGATTAAGGAGGCTTGGAATCAACTAGTACTTCTCAAAAAGCCAATAATGCTTCAGTCTCTGGTATTATTTAGAACAACATTAATAAGCATGAAGTCTTGGATGCAATGTGGAATTTAATTTTTTCTTTTTTTCCTTTAAACTAAATTAATTGAGGGTCATGTTAGGGCCTGTTTTCTCTCAAGATTAAAAAAAATGGTGGGGAATTTATATTAGCCTTTTAATTTGGAACTACAAGACTTGGAGACCAACTGAGAGGGACATGGAGCCATTCTCCTCTAAATTACTTCTTCAAATCTAGTCAAGATCAGCAGCAAGCAGAACTTATTATCAATTTATTCTTACTGTCTTAGGTGAAATAGTGATGTCAGTTCAGTTTACTTTTAAGAGTAAACTAAATCAAATTAAGGGCAATTTAATTCTGAATAAGTGGGTCTGCATAACAATTTAATGCAGATTAACTAATCCACTCTAAATGCACACATTCAGGCAATTTTCATTAACTTTGCTGAATGCCTCTGTAAAGACAATGTGTGGTACAAATTAACTAGAAGACTGAGACTTTTTCTTATTTTGGGGCTTAGGAATTTACTGGTATTAAACGTATTTGTCTCTCAGGCTGTGAGTCCTTTCCACTTTGAAGAGAAATATATATGGAGTCTGTTTACCTTTAATGATAATTGGTCTTAATTTCATTGAGCTGGAGGCAGATCTGAGAAGTTAATAATTCACTTGCAGTTATTTTTCTATTCATCTTTTAAACTTTTCCAAAAGGACTTATAACAAGACTTTTGGTCCACAAGGGAATCCTCATTGTCATAAGAGTGAAGAAACCCCAAGCTTAGTAAGGATTTTTATCAGCAATACCTGGGCATTTCAGTCTCCAGCAGTAATACTCCATGCTGCTGGGCAGCTAAGCAATGAGATTCCTCTGGTAATTGTTCTGGCAAGAAGCAGGAAATTGTGCCTTAAATGCTATCATTTGCCAGTCAAAACGTCTTTATGAGACATGTTATAGGGGAGCTGCAGATGCCCTGCTTTTGTAATCCATGTGTCTTGAGCAACCCTCACTCACTTGCAACCCAAGAACAGCCAATGCATCCAGAACCAAGTCAGCACCAACATGATGAGGGAGATGGGGAAACTGAAGAGAAACCAGGTTCCAAAGTTCACCACTTCAGCTTTTGGGTATTGGCTGTAAATTAAAAAAGACGATGCATGAGAAGGTAGAACAGAAAAAGGACAGGGACCTCTAATATGCATAGTTACACACACACATACATACATACATATATATATATATACACACACACACACACACATATATATATATTTGCACTACATGTTGAGCCACTGATTTTATGACATTTTTTATTTTGTATTTCTTTGTCTTCATGACTTTAGTGTTTATTTTCCAGAGTGCCTACTGCCTTTGTGAAAATGTCAGATCAAGAGAAGCTGCTGGAGAAACTTAAATGCTACCATATGCTGAGGAATTTCTATTTTGCATGGGAGAAGGACATAGACATATATTAACTTTCAAACATTAACCATTAATAATAGTAGTACAGTAGAGGAACAAGCAAATTTTCCTACAGCAAGACTGTCTCATTAGGGTTCCTTAAGGTAGGACATAGCCCACAGGGAAAGCCACAGAGAGGATAATGACTGACCCACTATCACCACAGCACCACTTACTTGTTGAAGTGCTCTAGGAATATGAGGCTGGTGGAGGTGCCTATGATGGTTGTCAGCCCTCCAATGGTGGCTGCATAGGAGATGCTCAGTGAGAGGCACTTGCAGACCATGTGGTCATGTCTGGTCTGGTACCGGTACTTGGTGCTCAGGCCGAGATCTGAGGGCTCAGGAACACACACCAGGATTTGAGCCTGCGAGAGGACATATTCACCAAAGAAAGAGGGTGGTCAAAACAGCAGCCAAACTTGCTCCTATGCCATAGTGACATGAGGCCCAGAGAAGCAAAAGGTTTGCATAAGGGAGGGCAGCTTTTTTTTTCACAGGGATTAAATGGGATCAGTCCTGGAAACCTGTCCAAGGGTCGGAAATTGCCTGCTCTGTGGCAGAAATGTAGGACAAGCAGTAATCAGACTTCTGGATAAGGTCTAGGCCAGCTCCAGGTCTGAATATCAGTGGGGTACCAAAACCCTCTTTAGAGCTGCAGGGATGGGATACCAGCACTGCCGCAGTAGGAATCCATAATCCTTGAGGCTTACGAGCAGCCACCACACAAAGACTTGGTGAACTTTTCACACTTTAACTGGCTCAGGGCCTCTAGTTAGGGATGGGGGTGCTAGGCATCTCAGAACATCATGAAAAAGGCTAGACAATGGGAATATGGAAGGAAAAGAGGACAGAAAATTTTGCTCCAAAAGAAGCTTTCTTATAAAGAAAACCTCTCTGTTTGTAAATCAAGTTCTTGTACTGGGAAAAAAGGTACCGTACTTCAAGGCACTTCACATGCAACCCAAGGCTGTAATTTAGGAATGAGGAAAAAGGCAGTAAGTGGTTTAGGTAGGCTTGTTACATTTCCTAATATGTGTTTTGGTTTATTAGTAAAATCACTTATGCTATAGGTTCATCATCATTGTCGGGGTAAAAATAACTAAAATCTTGTGGGTTAAAAGCAAAGTGAGTAAATTAGTTACAAAATAACCATTGAATGTTTATTAATATGGATATAAGAGAAAATTAAGTATCAGTACCATTCCATTTGGAAGCATACACTTAGAATCTTGTGAACCGTGAATACAAATTTGTGTGTTGATTTTAGATTATTTCATTTGACATCAGCTTGTGCCATTAAGACACTATGAAATTGTCATTCATACAGCAGTCTCTTCTTGGATCCACACAAGAGAAGTAGAAATACTGGAATGGACTGATTTAATTGAGAATTTTGAGGGTGGATATTTTGGAAGAGAAAAAGGAGGTGGATACTAAGAGTACCTAACAAAGTGGCTGAACAGATTAATGGTCCCTGCCTGCTGCTTTTTTTGCCGAATAGGATTTTGTGTGCTAGGAGTTGTTATTTTTGAGCTGGGCTATTTTCCAAGGAGGATTTCCAGAAACAAAGTGGCTATTACAGTCAAATAATACAGGAAACTCGTGATCACATTACTGGATGTAAAGCTAAATTAATTGTCCCAGCCATTGGAGAAGGGCCTGCTGAACATACCTGTGCTGGGACCAACTAAATGGCAAAAGGCCAAGCCATGGCTCTGATGAGATGATGGAGAATTATTCCTTGCAAGGAACAAATATGAAACAGGGTGGAGCAGGTGATATTCACATCTGTCTTTTACCTCACTCCTCAGGTCTGAAATTTCCTTACCTGAGGCAGGTGCTGCCCGTTGTTTGTAGAATTCATTGTTCCAATAGGGTTGGCTATCATGTGCACACCATTCATACTCTGAAAGGAGGCAAATGCCTTAAGATTAACCTTTCTAGGGCCACTTAGAATGGAATTTATGATGCTCTGTAAGGGTCACTTATAGCAGGTATTAGGGACGAAAAAGGAAAAAGAAAAAAAATTCCAAGTCTGCAACAAGAAAATCCAACCCAATAAAATTCAGCTGTTAATTTTACACTGGTAAATAAACAAAAAAAATAAAATAAACCGTTTTATTGTAATGAGATTAGGTCTTCTTTGTCTGACTTGTAGGAGAATCTAACAGGTCCCTTGAGCCTGTGACTTTGTGATATGTGTAGGCTTTTGTAGCAACTGAGATGTCTCAGCTACAAAAGCTGGCAAAACCCAAAAAATAAAAGATCAAAATGAATTTGCTAGAAAACATATGGAATTATTAGTTTACTGACTGGATCTCAGGATCTCCAGCAAGAAGTACAACAAACTTATGTTGTTTTGTACTTATGTTGTTGTTGCTATGGAGCTAACGTTCCCCAACTAATTTGTGCAAGCAGGCTGAGAGGTTAAATACAAAGCAGGACATTCTGCAATGCATACTTTCTGCCATCAACCACCAAATAAAGGAAACAGCAGGTTTTTCAGAGCTCTGTGCATTTTGCTCTGCTGGTTTCTGCATTAGAAGACAGTGTAGCTCAGAAGATACTATTTATGACAATACCTTTGAGTGCATCAAGGAACTGAAGTCAGTAGTAGTAGCACTAAAAACAAAGAAAGGAAAATGTACTTAAAAAATGCCTGTTCATCCAGCTCCTGCAAAAGGCACACATCATGTAGGAGGGGCAGCATCTGCAGAAGAACTAGGGCCTGCTGAAATGCTGAATACCATTTATTAGAACCTCTTATGTGGTCTCTTGGCCAGATACATAAGAGCCACCATTATGTTCCACAGCTCTATCTCTAGCAGTTGTAGCAGTGGGGTTCCATCTCCAGGCAAGAAAAAAATTGTTTCTTGGTAGTATATGCCCCATTCTAGGAGAGGACTCCATTCCCAGTGGAGTGAATCACCAGGCAATCCTGAATTACTGCTGTCTGTTCTAGTCAAGTTCTTCCTCTGCCAACTTTTCCAATGCTGTTTCTGAGTACCTACCTGTGCCACATTAAACCCTTCCCTAAAACCTGTCCTGTGTGGCATGTGAATCATGCAAACACTGAGCTTATTTCCAGAAGATGTGTGACTTTTCCTGCCAAATTCCAAGATGTTTTGCAAGTAATCTTATTTTAATAATAGTCCTGTATGACATATCTCACACATACTCATCAATAGGGATTAAAGGGATTAATGGCACAGTGCCAAACTGAAAATTTGATTCTATATTGCACAGAAAATATGGCTGGGATAAAGAGAGATAGAGGGAATATTGGAGAACTCCTTAGGTTCTAGACTAATGAAATAACTATTTAGACCTAGCAAGTTAAAGTCATCAACTTGTGCTGTTTGTATGATAATATGTGCTTTAAAGTAAATGGAAAGTAAAAGAAACTTATCTTTTACTTTGAACAGTTGTGAACAACATAGAAGGAGCTCAAAAAGGGACTGCAATTTGTTTTCACTCTTTGTAAGACGATGCTCCTCAAAACTGGCTTATAATAAATTTTTAGGACATTAGCTTTGTATATTGTCTTGTATATCTTGAACTAATGGTTAATTAGATAATTTGACAAAGAAATTAATCCTTTACTTGATTTACCCTTTTCACCTTAGTAGATTCTACCCCAAATAGAGACCTGGTTGAAACTCTTTCTATTTGAAACCTCTGAAAAATTTTGTCTATATTTAAAGAAATCTTTTATAAATTTGGGGGGGAAGAGGGGTGGGGTTTTGCTGGTTCTCCCTCCCACTGTGTCTCTCTCCCCACCCTCTGCTCTCATCTCTCTCTTAAATGCAGCTAGTTCAGACTTTCTTCAGCAATGCTGTGTAAGTGATTTCCCTCTGGAAATGTCCTGTGGGCAGCCCATGGTGTTCTTGGATCCTCTCCAACAGGGGAACAGAAATAAAAGTCTATGGACAGCACTTTCTTACACAGCACAAACACTGACTTCAAAAGAGCTTTCAAATCCCCACAAGCATTTTCCTTCTTCCTAAAATGCCCATAGCGCTAAAAAATAAATGAATACTGTGAAGTTTTAGTGAGATCCAGACCATTACATCAATCCCATTTATCATGTAAGCATTCCTTGTCAGACACATGTGAAACTTTCACTTGTAAGGTTCTGCTTGCCCTTCCTGGCTCTGCTTCTGGGTTCATCTCATTGCAACCTGTGTAGGGCTCAAATCTCCAGTCCTGATGTACAGGGTTCATTCTTACTCCTCATTGATGAAGATAAGCTCCAGTGAGGGTTGGCCATGCTTTTCACCGAGACCTGCAACAAAGGAAGAGAAAGCAGCCCTTGGGGTAAGAACTGAGCTGAGCCCCTGGGTCACACCACTGGACCTGGAGAAGCTACTGCAAACAAAAGTTTGTCCAAACCCTCTCAGGTGCTTTCTTTATGCAGCATTTTATTATTTTGTATTGTACTGATTATGTGTATCTGGCAATTAAGAGACTAGCACACCTACATATAACAGAAAATGTTGGGTGAAATGATTCCCAGCCTGGAAAATGTACACTGAAAGAAAAGAGATTATTTTCATCCTAAACCCTTTTGTCTGCATAGGAATGAACAAAATGAACCTTAGATCTCTTATCAATTTTTTATTTGGGGATTGTCTAGAGCATACTTTTGGGCCTCTTCTAAATTTCCTGGACTTTAGTCCCAGAGGTTTCCTTCCAACCCTGTAAAATCCTATGACCTAGGAGTTTGTGACACACAACTCCAGTAGCTGTTCACTATAGTTAACTCCAATTCTTCATCACACCTTGAAACTTCCGTTCAGTTTTTGAAAGGAATATCAGAGTACAAAAGGAAAGAGCACAGATCAGTGTTTCTGACAATATGAGATAGTTCTGACCTCAAAAGAATTTGAATAATATGTATCAACAAATCAGGTCAGTGATAAACAAAATGATAAATAAATGAGAACAGACTGGTCAATATTGACAAATACCTTTTGGCTTGTTTTCTTCAGCAATGGTGCTGCCTGCAGTAGTGATGACCTCACACTCCTCCTCAGCATTCACTAGCTCCTGGAGCACTGCCTCCACGATTGGCATCACCATGGCTGTGGTGGATGTGTTGGAAAGCCACATGGAGAGCACCGTGGTGCAACACATAAAGCAAAGAAGCAACCTGAAGTGCAGCAGAGGGAAATATGAGGAGTTGGAGGTGGCAGAAAGAGGAGAAGAAAATTTGTAAGCTTTCACACTCTGCAAGGAAAGATGGGTATGAAAAATGCCCCAAACCAAGGTAGCTTTTGCCTGTGGATGGGAAGATCAGAGTTGTTTCCAGCTGCTGCAGGCTCAGACTACCCCGAAACCAAAGGTTCACTCACATGCCTGGCTTTGCTCCAGCCATCATCACCATGCGCAGGGCAATTCTCTTGTGGAGGTTCCACTTTTCTACAGAAGCTGCCACACAAATCACACCCATGAGGAGCAAAGTTGTGTTCTTGAAGTATTCAGCAGCCACCTGCATTAAGGGCCAGGGGGAAGCAGTCAGTTAAAAAAGCAGTAGCTACCCTACACAGAAAGCATGGTGAAAGAGAAAAAATATGATTTTGCGCTTTTTTTCTCCCTAGGGTAAGAATGACAGGGAGCTGGAGAAAATGAAGAATTCATAAGTTGAAATATTCTCTTTAATCTCTTTCATGTTGTGTTTACAAATAAGGCTCTATACACTATTGTTTATAGGCTTCTCAGTTTTGAAGAAATCATGAGAAATGTTACTTTTTCAAGCAGGATGTTCAGTGCCTGCAGTAAATCCGTCATACTCAACTAGGTTCAGATGGAAACAAGCACAGGAAAAACTGCATTGAAGGCAGCTTATTCATGTGCTTCATCTACTTTTTCATTGTGGAGATATCTTTGTCTATCTTGTTTATATTTATTCTGTCTTGCTCAGCTTTTCGGCAAAATGTGGCATCCCTTGAACATACAGCTTCAGAAAAAGGTCCTTTGGGACTTGCTCTTTGAATGCAATAAAAAGCTTGGTGTATTGCTGTGGTGATCCACAAATCCTGTGCCAAAACTTTATGCATTGGAAATCCATTTCCATTCTACCAGGGAAATAGAGAAAAGTTTCAAGAAAAATAAATTTAATTTAAAGACGATGAGCAAAGCCCATCAACTGTCTCAGGAAAATATTAAGACCACCTTCAAAGCAGCATTCTTGGTCTTGCTAAAACATGAGAAGATATTCTATGAAGTGACTGCAGAAATGAAAAACTAAGCAAACCATAAAATGCACACACAAACACACACACATACACAAAAACACTTCTGTGAAGGCAAACAAAGTAGGAGAAAATAAAAGGTCAAAACAGATGCTTGGAGTCTAGCTAAATTTTTCATTTCATTCCAGTGTAATCCTTCCTGAGCTGTTGCTGGAGTGTTTTTCAAAAAACATAGTTTCTTCAGTTTAAAACTATTCCTCTAACTAAATGTGGGTGCTAGCATTTTACAGCAATTAAGATCAGAGGAAGCAGGAGCTTTTCAACAGTCCTCAGTTATACCGATGCTCCTCCATAAAGTGCAAGAATTACACTAATATTATTTTGTGAAATCTGCAAGTTATCTCTTTAATGACATGTATTTAACAAATCCTTATGGTGACCTAAATAGACTTGGCCATCATAGCTGTGTGCCAGGACTTTTAAACATCACCTTTTTTGCTTTCTTCCACTGGTTTCTTTCTCATTAACTTTCTTTATTTTCTTGCTACCTTTAAAAAAATTGTCTGGAGGTGAATGAAGAAAATCCATCAAGCCAGCAGCACAAATAATCTGTTTTTTTTCCCTTTATTTCTTTCATAGTAATATTGGAGAAAACAGTGAATACTAATAGTCTTATTAATACCAACACACATATATATGACACACAGGTTCGTGTTCTCAAGCTCCTCTGAGTTATTTGTAGCTTAAACAGTAGCAGTGTGCTAGGCAAGAGTCACTCCAGAACAGCAGACTGGAAATATTGCAGCATCATCAGAGTTGTTTATTTTCGAATACAGGAGTTTATTTCTCTTCATAAAGCAAATAATACATTCTTTGCAGTAGTCTTACTGTCATTTTATTTGACATCATATTGAATTTCTCTCAGGCTGCCATTAAATTTTCCTTCTTCAATGTGCTGCCAAATTTTTAATGAAAATGCCCAACTACTTTACCTTTATGTTAGGAAAAAAAGATTGTGAAAATACTGAATTGTGTTTGTATGAAAATGTAGCTGATTATATTACAAAACTTGGGGGAATAAGAGTCCATAAAACTCTTGGCTCACGCTTGTCTCTATCCATTTATAGTTATTCCCAGTGTTAGACTGTGATGAAATCCAACAATTTTATGTTTGCTACATATTCTTCTGCATTCTTATCTGTATTACTACTCCTTAAATCAAATGTGCCGTTCCCTTATCCTTCAAGAAAAGACATAGAAAAATGCAGGGGAAAAAGTTGTAGACAAAATAAATGAATTAGCATATAACGAAAGAAATGAACATCCAAAAAAATCTGAAGTAAGCAAATTGAGAACTGATCATACAGACTTCTGTATAGCTACTCCTTTGCCTGAAAACTCAGGGCTACAATGCAGCAGGAGGTCACAGCTTTGAAAAAGGACTGGACATTCACCTGGACAACAAAATTGGCTAGTCCTATACAGTAAATGGTAACTAGTTTTAGCTTATGTAGCCTCTTGCCTTATATGACATCCATAATAAATATAATTGGAAGAAAACTTTACAGTGTGTCCTGTAGCTGCTGTTTACATGGTTTTGAGGAGGAGAAAGGTGGGATTCTTTGATGCAATAGGTTTTGGGAGTCATTGATGATGCAGCAGCTGAAAAGATGGACATCCCTACTGGCTAATACAGCCATTATTATGTTCTATATCTATCTGCAGTAACAGAAAGAGCTGCTGGGACTAAGTTAAATGTTACAAGATGTTCTTCCTCCCATACCTCTAAGTTTTGCTACTGCCTCATTGAAACAATTAGCTGAGAGTAAGAATATGAAATGATAAAAATGCACAATGATCTGACCTCGCTGGACTTCATGACTCCAAAGAGTGGGTAGAGGAAAGCAGGAACCAAGGCTGCTGCACCGAGAGGCACTGCTTCAGAGACCCAGTACACAGCTGTCACGATGAGCACGTAGGCACACGAGGCTTCCTGCAGGGAGAAAGCACAGAGGAGGTGTGTTACTGCCCCACTGGATGCTGTGGGAGTTTTGTGAACTCACTGACAGGATTCATCACACTGTGGATGCCAGGACTTACAAAAACCCAAAAAGGACTGTATTGGGACCTCTGAAGGTGCAGCCGTTCGGGTGTGAAATCTGCGCTACCATCTGAAAGGACAGTTTTAGAAAAGGATGCTAATGAAAGTTTTCATGCAAAAGCCATGGCATAGCATTGGGATAAGCCTATTTATCAACAAAATATGGCTTCAAGTGCATGTACAAATTTGCTTGATTTCCATAACCCATTATCTCCAAGCATTCAAACATGACACCTCAGATCAGACCTGTGGACCCGTTATTTCTGCTTGTTTTTCTCTCCAATACTGGACAAAGATATGAACATGAGGTTTTCAGGACCAGATGAAAGCATTCCTATTTGACATAGCAGGGTTAAAACTGCCTTGTTGTTATTTTGAGAAATGCTTTGGAAAATTGTTTTTTTTTACAACCGTGTGCAAATAATTTTGTCAGCTGATTTTATTTGGTCAGGTAATTTCTACAACCCTTTGGAAGAAGAGCACAGGCCTGTGGGCTTAGAGGCAATGGGTTAATGGAGTTAATCAAATAAATTTGCTGCTCTCCTAGGTTCTGGTAGAAAATGTCATGACAGCGTGATGCTGAGCAGTCATGGAGAGTTGGGATATGATGGAGAAAGGTGCTATCTGCTGAATATTTTTACAAGAAAACACAGCTGCTCCACGGAAGTCGTCTGGTCCCTTTCTAAGATAGATATGTCTTTATTTATGACACTTATTGGAGTTCTCCTTAGGCTCTGTTTGCTATACATAGCAATAGTTTCTGTACTTAGAAACCTGGGGATATCTTACGTAGTTACTCAAACTATCCTTAGGAAAAGGTTTTTCCTTTTGTTTTCTCAAATTTGAAGCCAAGTCTTGTACTGGGGCTGACCTGCAGTTCTACAGCACTCAGTAGTTCCGCACTAATTTACACCAGCTATAGGTCTGTCTGTTCTTCATTATGCACAGGATGTTCCATATGAACTTGCCAAGTCATATGGATTCACAGCTTGAAAAAGACTATTGTTTAGAAAATTCACTGTTCACAAATGCTGTTTGAGTGTCTTAAAATACAATTTCATTATATTTATTTCCTGACTTGATGACTTCTAAATAAAGCAGCTTTCAAGATGTCACACAAACAATTTTCACAGATCCCTGTGCAAATCAATGGTCATGTATTACATTTCATTTTCTTTCAATCAGTTCTGTGAACAAAGTGGTGAAACCTAGTGAAATTATACAGGGATTTGGGTTCAAGGGAATGAATAGCTTGTGTTTAAATTCATGTTTATACATGTCATTTTTACAGGACCTCTAACAAAGAGCCACAATCAGCAGTTCATTTATTTTTAAGTACAGTTTTTAGTAATAACAGACAAAATGCAGCCCAGAGAAAAAGTTCAGATAGATTGATATGTGCTATTTCCTTTAGTTGTGTAACAATTGCAGCCAAGGTTACTCAGAAGCTTGGGTTTAAATTAGCTGGCATTAAAGAGCTGATCTTGCACTGACTCCTAGTTCAGAAAACTGTAACATTAATTACTTATAAGTCAACAAAGCCAGGGTAGGTTTATATTGGATATTAGGTAAAATTTCTTCACTGTTAGGGTGGTCAGGCACTGGAATAGATTGCCCAGAGTGGTGGTGGATCCACCATCCCTGGAAGCTTTCAAAGGACACGTGGATGTGGCACTTGGAAATATGGTTTAGTGGTGAACAGAACAGTCCTGGGTTAACAGTTGGACTTGATGGTCTTAGAGGTCTTTTCTAACATTAATGATTCTATGATTCTCTGATTCTATCAAGCAGGCCCACCAAAATAACTAAAATAAATTTATAAGAAAACCTAACTTCCCTGAAGCAGATAAACTCTGATTACTTGAGAGATTATGAAGAGTACCTGAAAGGCTATGGGAAAAATTTAGCTTTGGATTAGCCAACTTTCTGCTCAGTCACCTTTAAATACATTCTACTCCAAGGTTAATATTCCACGGAGAGCAGAGCATAGAGCCATTTTTATGATCTAGTGACTATTTGACATATTTTTAATTTTTAATTCATTATTTTTTGCATAAAAACTACTATTTTTGCATGGGCTCTGTATGACATCCAGCAGTTGTGTGAGGAGAAAAATAACTTCTAATGAAAATGCATTGATTTTTATTTTAAAGCAGTGCAGATATAAGATCCAAGGGACATGTTTTGCCAAAATTAGTAATATTAATTTCATCCTAACCTGAATGCAAAGCATTTTCTCACTCCAAAGATATACTTCTGTTTCATTTCTTTGAGCAGTGATTGTTGTTATTTTCTGTTACTCCTCTATGTGTGGCAATAATGTAGGGTGATACTGAAAATGGAGTAGGACAAAGGCAGGTTACATCTCTACCAAAACCAACTGGAATGGGCACTGAGTCTCTGTGTTTCATATACAGCAGGCTGTAAAGGTTTCACACAAAAAAAAAACCAACCAACCAACCAACAAACCCAAAATAAACCACATTTTTAAATGGTATAAAACTGTAAGAAAGTACTAGAAAAGCCAACCTTGCTAATCTCCATTAAAAACTTAATCAGCTTGTCTAGGAACTTTATTTATTTTCTCAGCTCATTTCCAAGAGAAAGCATGTTAATTTCTTCTATTTAATTGAACTGAATTTATATATTTAATTAATGGTTACTAAGTTAGTAACTAAGTTACTAAGTTAGTAACTAAGTTACTAAGTACTAGACTGAAGCAGTGGCAGCATAATTTTAACTGTTTCACCCTTCTCACTTGTAGTTTAAAAGCTGAAAATTACTGTTAAGAGCCTCAGAGCTTGAAGCAGGGGAAAGGAAAACGTGATTGTTGGAGGGACTATAATCTATTTATCTATCTTCAGTCAGTCTCTCAGGTAAAAAGAAAAGAGCAGCTGAAAAGAAGCCATGGCTAAAAATTCCACTTTACCTAGTCCATAAAACTTTTGAAACTAAAATATCCAATGATCTCAGAGTGATTAAAAGGAAAAATAGACTCTGTGTTGGAGATTTGCCCACTTAAAGGTGTGCATTGCGTATCTTGCATACAGATGTGGTTAAACTCTGCAAAGTAGTCCATCCTCTGGACTAATAACTTTGGTTTTTTGGGATCATGCTAAAATTCCACCTTTCAGCTTCAGTAAATAAAACCAAAGGTGAATGAAAGTATGTTGTGTGTGGCTCTTCAGAGCATGTTCTGTCGATTTGGCATATCAAGACGTCAACATCCCCTGACACTGCAGGTCTCACAGCTCTGTCAACAGCTGACTTTTGAGGAGTCATCCAAATGTCCCTGGGTACAGCGTGGCCACAGGACCAGTGGTCACAGAAAGCCTGTCCTCAACTCACTGAATTCATGTGGCATGCCTTACGGTATTTCTGGCAGCTTTATGACCAAAAAAAACAAAAAAAAACCCGAAGTGGATAAAGATTGCAAAAAGAAGCAAAAATGCTCACGTCACTTTGAACAGTGAAGGTAATAAGGACAGAATGAACACCCACAGTCTGTAAAGCACACAATTTTCCTTCCTAAATGTGTCATGACCTGAAAGGAACTTATGTGTGTCCAAACCTGTGGTACAAGTTCAGTTACAACTCTGGAAAGGGAAAAAGAGTTCAAGCACATTTTCTCAAATTTCTTTTTTACCCAACCATTTCTTGTCACAAAATAATGTACAAGAAGCTGTGGACTTTATTCCCATTAGCAGTGTCTACAAACAGTTCTGAATCCTTGTGCTCCCTTTCATCACTCTTGCCACTACACATGTAATGCTCCTTTGACATTTCCAGAGATGTGCTGACATCATCAAAGAAACTGCAAGTTGATTCTATGCAGAAATGCAAATATAATTGACCTGGTAATTGCAACCTCTATTAAAAAGACAAAAACTAATACAATTGCCTGATAAATAAAAATAAAATTCAGGGAGCAAGCATCAAATTTAATCTTCACATTTAAAAAGTAATCATAGTCAATGAGTTGAAGGCAAGTAAAATCTACACAAAAGCACTTCAATAGTGTACTGTCAGCTGAGCTAATTTGGTGTAGATGTGTTCTTAATAGCACTGTAAACATTTGCCCAGCTCTTGGTGAGTCTCAGCAGTACTTTACCCTCTGTATACATTCATATGTATACAAAGTGGATGTAAATCACCACCTGATGGATTTTCACATCACTTTGCAGTAAAGCAGCACCACGAGGTGCAGAGTAATAGCGCAGAGGAGCTTGTACTGAATAACAGCAATTCTTCTAGCAACACTGTCAGTGAACTCCTGCTTCAGCACCCATATGGTGCTACCACAATTCCCGTGGAGAGCATGTCAGGAAGCATCTCTTTTTATGTCACCCTTTCAGTGACATGGGGGGAGATTAAACCCCTTTGTAAAACAAGCCTCTGTGAAAGAGTGACCCTTTCTGCTCCCTGAAGAGAACAATTGTCTGTCATCCCTTTCCTCTCTCAAGATAAAAAAGATGATAAAGCACTATAAAAGAACAGCTGAGATACATTGAAGTTCAGGGCAGGAAACCTCAGTGTGCAACATACAGTTCAGTGGTGCAGAAACATTTTTTCTTTCTATGAATCCTGGTTTTCTTTTCAAACAAACTAGTACTCTTTTGTTTTTGAAAACAGCTACACAATTTCTAATCCTTTGCATTTCAAATTGATAAAATAGTAGCATTCATAAATCCTCTGATAATATAAGGAAGAATTAATCTTTAGCAGGGTAGAGGATGGAATGGAAATTGCTGCACCATTTGGACAGATTTATTTCTAGGACTATGTGGAAGGACCATCTGCAGAATTTTTACTGCATTGCAAATTTTTATAAGTTAAATATCACTACCTCTATAAAGTAGGAAAATATTGCTATTTTATGGGTTACAACTGCAGAGATGTGAAAAGAGAGGAGTTTACCATGTGGTCAAGGGTATTCAGGAGCTCCAAAGCAGTGTCAGGAACACAGCAGCATTCACTCCCTTTCCCTGGGCTGTGTTAGGCACAGGCTATTTCCTCCTTTGCATTGCTGTGTATGTCTATACATTTATGAGCCAATGTCAGAGCTGCAATATTTCAGCAGAGATACCTAGACATGCTCTGGAGTAGTCAATGCCATGTACTGTCAACAAGTCTTAGCTCCTGCCTCATCTGAATTGCTGTCTTATAAACCCACACTAAATTGAAAGCCCCTCCATGCATACTTATTACTAAAAAGCTAAAGACACCACAAGTGTTCCTGTTAAAGACTCCTTAAAGAAAATTTCATGGATATGTTTGTTCTGTTCCCTCTTCCACGGAGACATTATTTTAGAAAAGAAGAAGATATCCAACATTTCTGCTTTAAAGGAGTGCTTTACTAGCTTCACCTGGCTCTTCAGCTCTGCTTGTGATATGACTCAAGGTAGCTCTGGCTCTCACTGTGATAACTTTCCAGTGACCCTCACAGACCTTCAAATTTGAACCTTTGATTTTTCTAAGATCTGTGCTTCTCTGTGTCGTTGTCTGTCTTTCTGCACACTGCAAACTTAATCAGCTGGACTACCCGCTGCACTCAGAGGCTTTGCTGAAAAGAAAATGAAATTTACTTACACTGCTGGGGTAGATGAGTGGCAGAGGAAGCAGCAGAAGCGGAATGAGAACAACAAGTAAGAGATTTCTGGACCGGAGAATCTCCTTCATCACTGCCATACTCTTTCACTTCCTGGTGACTTTCTCCTCCTTCAGACTCTTCTTCAGTTCCTCTGATACTCCAACCTTCACTTCACGTTTTCCTTCACCTGTGCCTGGATTTCCCCAAAAGGTCTCTCACCACCTCATTTCCTATCCCCACACAGTCACCTAAAATATCTTTCTTAATTTATTTATTTATTCTTCAATCTGTTGTTTTGAAAAGGCTTTTCAATTAAAAAGACATTCAGTTTATGTAGGGCTCACCAGCACATCCAAATTATTATCACACCATAACACACAGAGGTTTGCAAGTTGGAGCATAGTGATCTTTTGACAAATTTTCTTTTTAATTCAGACTCACAGTTGTAGCTCTGTTGTATCCTTATTCCCATGTTTTATAAAGTCGTTTTCTTCCATCAGCTAGCAGAGTGATTCCTGTTTTCATAAACCAGGTGAGATGTGTTTCGAGCTGCTGCTTCTCCTTCTGTTTGATAGTCTGAATGTCTCAAATATCGTTTCTTTTCTGATGGAAAATTACTAAAACCAACAATTTATTGTTTAGTGTGAAGAAGTAAATTTTCAGGTATTTCTTCTTTAAAAATAAAACCAAATCCCCCCTCCATTTGCAGCTTTTTCAGATTTTATTTCTTTGCTTCTGTTTGCCCTACTTTTGCCCAGAGTTTGGAATTCACAAGGCAGTAATTCCAACACAGATTATGCTTGATCTCAAGACAAAAAATTATTGAAAAGCTGCAGGCCACTCTAATTCACCAATGAGGACTGCAGAAGGTAGAGATTGCTCCACCCATTGACCAAAACCCAGTCAGAACATTTGAGGGAATCAACAGCCTTCTCCTTCTGACATTCACACAAATATATAAAAAGACCTTTTTAAAGTTGCTGAACAGTTTGTTATTGTTTCAAGGTCCCAATACTGATGATAAATAAATAATCATTGTTTTCTAAACAATATCTTTTGTCTTCATGTTTCTTCCATCCTGATCTTTGAATGTCACTCATTCATAAGGCATGGATTGATCTCTGTACTAACCCGTGTGCCCTAACTAACCACAGGATTCAAAATAAATTTCAAAATTTTTACACTTTCTACTCTAGTCTTCTAGTGGAGAAACATTTCTCCAACTCTTCTGCTATTGATGCTTTTTGTGGGGCAGAAAGTACTGTAGATTTAGGACTGAACCCACTGGCTGGTTACATGCACAATCTGCAGGCAGACATCCATTTGCCCTGTATATCGTAGGAAGCCCCACATCTAGGATTTTCCAAGCCCCCAAAACTTACTTGCCTATCCTCTCACCACCCCCTGCTAGTCACTGAAAAACTGAGCTCCCCAAACTGGACTGCAAAGTCTCTGTGACTCTGCGACCTGGAAAACTGGCAAAGGCAGACTTGCAGAGTAGTTTGATGTGCAGGGGGAATTCCTCCTGAAATCAGTAATTGTATCAGACTGTGGAATGCTTCTATACCTTGAAACTGCCATCAAGCAACAGAATCTTGAGATCCTTCAGGCAAATTTAGCAACTAGTTCTGGAAGCAAAAATATAGTTAATGTGAAAATTTTGGGTTGGCCAATACAGCTCTGGATCTGTTTTGTAAGTTGTTTCAGAGAAACTAAGAAAAAAACCAAATGTATAAAATACTGGAAAAAAAAAGTTTAAAATGAAAAAATATAATCTTATTTCATATTTTTATGATCTATAAAGTCAAAGGAAAAGCTGCCATTTACGAGCAATGGTTTTCTAACCTGTGAGAGAAGAACTCCATATAAAGAAGGCTCAGTCTGAACTGATAAAATGTAAACTGAAACAGGGAGCAGGCAATCTATGCCTGCATCTTAAGCAATACTGGGGGCAGGGAAACGACCTAAGCACAAAGAACTTCCCTGGAGGCAAAGTGCACCTTCCCACCTGAACTCTGGAAAAAGGAGGCAGCCTTGTTCCTATTTATTGCCTCCTTCAGAGGGAAATGCTGTTCCCTCTTCTCTCCTGTACCACTGTTCCCATGAAGAGTTTCACAGTGTGAGATAAGCAATTACTCAAGCTGAAGTTGCAAAATAGTAAATCTGCTGCTGAAATCAATACAATGCAAAGGCAAGTACTTTTATGTAGGAAGTTTTTATTATTACATTGAGATTCTCTGTTAAATTAACCTGGGCAGTCCAAGCACATTCCCGATGAATAAATCTTTTTTTTTTTTACATTACACACAGTAAAGGGAGGAGAGAAACAAACTCATAAAATCTTTATTTTCTGTTGAGGAGATAAAGGTTTCAGTTACCAATTTGTAAGGTATGGCAAGGTATGTATCCCATAGGGAATTATAAGATATTAAAAAATATCTGCATTTCTTTCCTCTGGGATATTTTATGATGAGTAAATGCTGACTGCTGGACAGTCCTGTTGTGGGGTGAGAGCATGGATGGGAGGTATTTCTCTGGCTGGTGATTGCTAGCAATTAATACTTGCTCTAGTTCCCTTTCTTGCTATTTTTGCAGACCTGGAGTAACTGGCTGTAAGGGATTTATGAATTGTCCTCATTCCAGGCTCTTCCAGCAAGTGGCGTTTCAGGGAGTCAAGAAGCAGGGTTGGAAAGGCAGTAGCACACTCTGTGTCATTTCTCCTTCATGTATTTATACAGCAAGGTGTGGGAAAAACATGCAAACAGATCTTCAGTGTTAAAGCTGAGGGCTTAAAGGGCATGTGGGCTGTCGTGCAAGGCTGCTTTGTGGCAGCTGTGCTGTGCACGCAAGTAGAGGAGACAGAGACATTTGTGGCCCACAGCTTTGTGGCTGAGGTTTGCAGCTTCCTTTGCCATGTGCCAGACAGGCTTCGAAGATGGCAAATAAAATCCTTCAAGTACAAAACTGCACCTACACACACGTGTCTAAACGTGAATGTGCATACTTGTCCACACAAACACAGAAACTCCTGGGAGAAACAAGAGTGACTCTGTCTTTTATAAGCCCTTTGTCCAGCTGCTAATGCCATGGCCAGACTGCCCCTAAGGCTGCTGTGCTTCCACATTCCCACAGGTGATTGCTAAACCCTGCTCTGACTGCTTTCACTGGGCTGTTTGCTGCAACAAGATGGTTCTGGGTAGATCTTTTCAGCTCCAGTCCTTGGAGTATCCCTGTTAAGGGACAGAGAAGAATTGATTCCTTTTGCTCAAGCCATGCAAAAGCAGTTAAACACGATTCAGAACCTGGCTGGAATTCTTAGGTCTCTTTTACAGTCTCAGGGATTTGTGATTTGGGCCTGCATCCTTAAGATATTATGCAATAGAGAGATAGAGAATGATGGTATGAAAGGATGAAATAAATGTTCAGCTGTTTTGTCATGATCTAGAAGTAGAAGCATCTCTAATATAAATAGAAAAACAGAGTTTGTATCTCTTGTGCACAAAAATTAGGTGATTTGATTTAGAAGAATTTGGATTATTGGTAGCTAGTCATCTGTCTGACAAGACATATCTCTTTTTTCTGTCTGTTATCAGTGCATGGGGGTTTTTTTTGGAGTTTATTATAATTGGTTGCACTATTTCTACAGTTTTTCCTTTGCTGCTCCCAAATTCATAACTCGCACCACTGAATTGGTAAATAGCCTTTTCTGCTAAGTGGTCAGATGCAATTGTTCACTGGCTGAACAATTTAGGATCCTTCTACCTACTCAGCACTTACATGCACACACATGCATGAACATACACAGACACACACAGACACACACACATATTCAAATGAATATACAACTAACTGTAAAAAAATGAGCCACAGTGCTAAATTCAGCACCAGGTATGTTTTAATGTACCTTCCTCCCTTGCCTCAGGGAAATTCTGAAGCATGGGTTTAGAGGACCTATGTTCAAGTGACAGAACCAGGAAAAATGTGTCATTATTAAATTAAATAGGGCCTTTGTCTTGCCTTTGATTCCACTGAGGACAAATACAATTTCCTTTCAAAAAAACAAGCAGCAGAAGCAAACGTCATGTGCAAATAATGAAAGAATCATTGCACACTGTTTGGGAGGACAGCCCTAGGAAGCAGGGAATATGTTCACAGGCATTGTTTGCTGCTGGTGTTCACAATGCCCTTTGTCTTCTGCAAATCTTATTGCAATTAAAAACTGCCTCAGCCAAGTGAAGTGAATCAGAGAGTGCTTATTTACGAGAACATTTGGAATGAATAAAATGCAGCATAATTTCTGAAGGCTGACAGTTATGAAACCTCTTCCTTTTACAGAGGGCTTTGCATCTCTGTGTAACACTCTCTTACTGGCCAGCCAAAACATGAACTTTTTTCCCCAGCTAGGAAAGCAGCACTCTCCAGCACTTACACATCAGCATGTGAGTATAAGCATAGCATACTTATGTATTGCTTACAGGAAACCGACAGGATGAATCAAGGGTTTGGCTGAAACAAGGGTCTGTCTGGGTGTATACCAGACTCCCTTCTTTGCCTGCCACAGAATGTGTCTCCAAGCCAGCTCAAAAAGCAAATTCTCAGGACTGAAGACATTTTTCACCATTTAACGTGGCACTAGAAAGCAGATTCCACAAGAGGGAGCCAGAAAACAAATAATCTTTCATGAAGCAAGGTATTAAACTCTTTACAGAATAAAGTGGTGGATGTGCTACACGTGTCCATTACCAACCAGAGGAGGTGGCTGAGTTGCTGCTCATCTCCCACTATGACGGCTGTTTGTTGTATGGGAACATCAAGTCATTCTTCAGGGCTTTGTAAAGGTTGACAAAGGATTCAGCCCAGGTGTCTTTCTGGTGTCCCTGGGACTGAGCAGCTCTGTAGGCCGTGTAGACCATGGTCAGCACTGTCCTTTCAAAGTCTTCTTTCTTGAGGACCCTTGGGTAGGAAGAGAGCCTGCTACTCAGCCTGCGGATCTCTGTGATGCTCTTGGGGATAATCTCGTTGCAGATGGTGTCAAACTCAGCAGCCTTTCTCAGGGAAGCCAGCTCCTCATCCTTGATGGAGATCCTCTGACTTTTGTCAATGTCGAGCTCAGCTAAAAGAAACTGGTACAAAATCAGAACACAGAAAGCTATTTATTTTCTCCAAGAGACTCTAGGCAGAGTAAATGTGAATTAACAACCTTAGGTCTTTATTTTACATCAGATGGAGACAATTGCACTGGCTGGAGGTGGAGCAGACCAGAAAGGTTCTATGTGGGCACTGGACTCCTGTGTTACCTACCTGGAATAAACTAGAGACAGGCTTTAATAATTTGGGACTAAGACCTAGACCAAACAATTTAAGTGCATTGTGTTGCTTATATGCAATTTTTCTGGGAGAAGGTTGTTTTCAGTGCAAAGCCTTTTGCTCTGTTTTTCACTTTGCCTGTCAGTGAGCTGGAACCCACATTTCAGGTACAGCAGGAAACTGCTGCCTGCTTCATTGCTCAAAGAACTGAGTTTGTCATTCATATATGTAATATATATACATCTGTATATAAATATATATATAAATACGTATGTTTATTCCCACCCTTCTGGTGAACTATCACACAGTCATGGGTTTACTGCTGGGATGAATAAAAGTGACATGAAGACAGATAATGGATCACCCCAGTATGGAGAGTAACCCCAGTCTTGGTTAAGGCTTAAGGTACCAGATACTGAACCTCATAAAGCAGGACCACATCCTCCAGAGAGTTTTGTAACACTGGGTTGAGGAAGGCAGCTGAGGACCTCTTGAATCGCTGAGCAGCAGGGAAAAGCATAGCTGGAAAACAATAATGGGAAAAGAGATGTTCCATAAGGTGCCAGACACTGAAAAGAAGCAGCACTTTTCAATGGTAGAATCATGTAAAAAACTACCTGTTGCAAACACTCACTGTACAGCATAGTCTCTCACTGTAAATAAAATGTGTGGCCGGGACTGCTTTTACTCTAATCTACCAGGGATGGAGGTTAGCTCTTTGTCCTGTATCCATACAGTGTCTAGCACAGGGTGCCAAGCCTGGGTCTCTGAATTGCAGCCTCAGAGGTGAAAGGAATAATGATAACAGCAACATCAACTTTGTCTGAAATACATGTCCTTTTCCTGGATCTGAAAGGGGAAATCAATACTGACACTCAGCAAAGCCCACATTCCTCAGTCCATTCTTCTACTGTCATGCTTCTGAGACTCTGCTTTCTCCTGGTTTCAGTTGTCTAGAAGTTGATCTCTCTGTATTTATTAGAGACAGATCCACCAGAGAGTAATCACCTCATCTGTCCTGGGCATTTACACTTGGAAGGAGTGACTCACCCAGATGTCTGTGTCTATTCCTTGAGCCTGTTACCAGCTTAGACAAGACAGCTACATCCAGTGAGGTGAATCCCAGCTTATTGTGACTTTAATACTTTGCAGTGTTATAGCTGGAAACAACAGAGCCTGCTATGATCAGGTATTTATTCACCACTGTGAAGTGCACTTCAGGCATTGTCTCAGGGAAATGAAACAGAAAACATATGTACAGTCCCTGAACTCAGCACCCCAGTGAAGTAGAGCATTTGTGCATTCAATGACCTGTACAGTCCTGAGTACAGAAAACATCTGATGCTACTTTAGAGAAGACCTAAATGCTCTGAGTTACTAACTGGGTTACTAACCATGTAACAAGGTACTGTTAATACTGTCTAAATTCCTTTCAGAGCAGAGGAGAAAAACTGTTTTGTTTAATATCTGTCTATAATTTAGATGTTGATATTTTGGTAATTATAATTTGAATTTGTTGGATTTTTTTCTAATATTCAGGAATAGAAAGGGTTTTTTTTAAATTTGTTGGTATGCTTCCCATATAATTCAGTTCTCAGCTTTAACTCTGTTTACCAATAGGTAAATTTGGAAACCAGTCTAGGAAGAAAAGGAAACAAAATCCCTTTTTGAAAGGCATTATGATTCCCCTGTAAAAAGCTTTTCTGGAATCATGAGTAACATCTAATGGAACATGCAGCTTACTTCGAATTTCTGAAAAGTTTCATCCCAGCTTTCCTGTACCAGGTTTTTCTTTTGCATGAAATACTTTTACTAAATCAATTTTGTCTTGTTTTGTTAAAGTTCTTTTGATGGATTAAACATGCTGCCTAAACATCCTTTACAACTCTCTTTTCTGGGCATGGAAAAAAAAATGCCGGAGCAACTGCAATTACTTTATGGAAAAGTTGTCCCTACTCCCTGACTACATGGATCATCAGACAATTGGCTTCTTTGGTAACCCAAGCAGATCACAAATGTTCAGTTCCTTCCAGGCAGTTCTGTTTCCTGCACCGTTGCCAACTGTTGACTTTGTTAGAGTTTGGCTTGTTAATGATATTTAAATTCTAATAAAGCACGAAGAAAGAAACCAGGCCCTCAGGACCTTTACTATCTAGCATAAGAAAAATTAGTCAGGACAATGCTAGATATGAAGCAACTAATATTTGCCACAGCAAGGGGTATTTCGGCCTTGAATTAGCTAGGAAATAGACAAAATATTTTGTTGAGTTGCAATAAATATACTGTAGTTAGATACATCCTGCCAGGATGGGTTTCAGGCACTTTGATAAGATGCCTATAGAGCTTGCTGCTTCTTATTCCATCCACGTGAGTTTTGATCAAAACTTGTGTAAAATAAGTGAGTAATACTGGCAGGGTAGGTGACTAAAAGCCTGAAGGAATGAATGTACCAAGGGAAAGAACAGAGATGTAGTAAAGGACATGGTGTCTGCAGTAACCTTTCCCCCTCTCCAATATGATGCCTTTACCAGAGCACCTTGTCTGGCCCAGCCAAGGAGTTGGTGGTTTTGGGAAAGGTTACAAGCTGCCTGCAGGGTCTGCTCTGGGAAAGTGTTTGCCTGACTGACCACTGGCAACTGGGTTTGCTGCTGCTGCTCCATCTCTGATGTTTACCTCTCTTGCTCAGATCTTTGCTGAGACACACTGGAGCTATTCCATCTTTTGCTCTTGACAATTCAAGGATGCAACTGAGTGCATGTGAAGCACTTGGAACTTCAAGCACTAATTGCTGAGTAATTAAAACTTTTATTACCGGGCAATTAAAACTCTAATTACTAAGCAGCTGGAAGAAATCCAATCCATAATGATCACTATTCATTTTTATCTCTTTTAGATGCCCTTTCGGTGAAAACAGCCTCAGAGTACAGAGTACCTCTACATATGCAGATGGTTTACATTCCAAATACTCTCTGAGCCACGGAAAAAGTGTCTGTGGCATCTTGCTTCAGTAGTGTCACACTTATTGCCTTCACTGTGATCACTTTTTACTTTCAGTCCAAGCACTGATTCCCACCGTGGAGCTGAACTGGGAGTCACCAGATTCAGCCCATCACCACTCACCCAGAAAAGCCTCAGCAAAGGACTCACACAAAAATGAATGCCATGTTATGGATTTAGTAATGAGCCCCTTCCTGAATCACAGGTAACGCCTCAGAAAGCAGCAGGGTTTTCCTAGCCAGTTCTTCCCAGGATAACCTGGCTTAGGCTAGGACATTCAAAGGGACAAGAGCTTGAGATGTTCTTTTGTGAGAAAGGACTTTGTATGCGTATCAGAGGCATGCCATCCTCTGTCGTACTGACTCCCCTGTCTCATTATCTTGCTCCCAAAACATATTAAAGTTCTTAGAGACTCTACTCGGAAAGTCTTTCAGAGCTCATTTGTATTTGTCATGGCAATCTGATTTTCCTGATCTGCTGCATTTTATTCCAGTTCTTCCCTTTCTCTCTCTTCCTGCTCAGCAGTGAAATTCTTCCACCATCACTGCCTCCACAGTCCTCTCCATGAATTCACAAGTTCCTCCAAGACCGCATGAGCATTTAGAGCAAGCACTCTCTGCTTTTCATTATACTGACTTAACACACATGTAAGCTAAGCACAAAAGCTGAAATATAGCAAGATAGTTTTTCAGTCAGTTTCTGCTTTTAGTGATTGCAAATTCCACTTGAAACTTTTCTGCTGACTTTTACTTCTTCCTGCATTTACTTCCACCTCTGACATGAGTTGTCTGGGTGTCATCAAAGAACAGCAGAAGAATGTTACTGTACTTACCAGCTCTTTAGTAATTTCTTCCCCAAGGGAATTCTCTGTAAAGCTCTCCAAGATGCAGACTGATGTGCATCACTTAATGTTGATGTTGCAGACAATTCATTTCACTGGCAGTAGCCATGAACATGAACCACTAAGCAACAGAGATCCCTAATTAGTATTGATAGAGAAGGCCCAACCCAGTGATCTCTGAAGTCAGCGAAGAGTCTCCTATTGATTTACTGTTTTTACTTCTCTTTAAGATGTTAAGACATCTCCAATGTAGACATGCGTGTTTGTGTCCTAAGGGCTGATCAGTCACATAACAAAAAGCTTATGATTCTCAGAGACGAGTTAGGAAAAATAAGGTTTTGATTACCCTTACTGAAAACATTTTCTATTATTTATCTATGTACTGCCATGCTCATCCTCTTCCAAGTCCCTTCTCTGAGGGGTCTTGGGAGTTCTCCCTTGCTGCCCACTCAGGGCTCAGGGCTGGAGGTGGATCAGAGAGAGCAGCTGCCTGAGCACAGCCACCCCCTCCAAGCCTCCCTGCCTGACCCTGCATGGCCTCATTCTGGGCCCTGGAGTGCACCACTGCCTCAGCTTGAAGGCTGCAGGCAGCCCACACTTTTCATCCAAAGGGTGGTTAGAAGTGCCCAACAAAATTGGCACAGAAGTCCCTGTTTTCTGCACTGCTTACTGCACGAGTCCATCCATTCTCCTATAGCTCTGTTGGCTCAATTCCACTCTCCTTCAAGACTATTCAGGTTCTTCAACAAAAAGAAAGCCATGTTTGCCAACTCCGTGACCTGCTTGTAACTGTTTAGCTCATGTATCTTTATGGTTTAAACATAACATCACCTTTGAGGCTGATAATAGCCTCATTTTAAAGATGTTTTCATCTTCAGAACTCTGCCAAAATTTTCTGCACTTCATTAACCATGTGGTAAATATTTGTGATCCTCTCCCAGGTTTCCCCTGCAGTTCCATTGGTGAGGGTACAGATGTTTAGTTTTGCTTTCCAGTTCATGCATCTGCTCATGATTTCCCAATTGCTTCCTGTGATGTGTTTGCTGAGTAAGTACAGAGCATAGCTGCAGGAGTTCTCAGTTATTTGTGCATCAAAAATGCCCATTTCTTCCCCTATGAAAAGGTAGGAAGCCTTTGAAAAGATATGAAGGACAAATCCGACCCTGTGCAGACCATTGCTCCAAAGTTCCCTGGGGGTCTAAGACATGAGCAGTTTAATTGGGGTTATGACTCAGTAGTAGTTATTTTGATTGTTATCAGGGGCATGGAAAAGAGTTCTCTCATTGCTTCATGCAGACCCCTTTCATGAAGGACAGGAGGATCAGAGGACCAAGAAGGACTTGATTCTTCAAGACAAATTCAAGTTTTTGCCAGAGTAAACAAACTCAGCACTGTCCAAAAAGTGATTATATAGGCAGACACAGAAGCCATTATAATCAATGCCATGCAAAAATTATGAGTGGTCCAGGCTGAATGATTCGATTTTGTTGCAGAGATTGCCAGGCAGTTCCTAGAAGTCACTGTTGTTTTGGATCTTAGGGCAAATGCCTGAAAGGCTCACAAGAGGATTCTTACTGTGTGGATGACTTCACACTAGAATAGATTGCCCAGAGAGGTTGTGGAGTCTCCCTCAGTGGAGATATTTTAAGAATCATCTGGACACAATCCTGTGCCCTGTGCTCTGGATGACCCTGCTTGAGCAGGGAGGTGGGATTAGATGAGGCACTGTGGTCCCTTCCCACCTGACCCATTCTGTGGTTCTGTGTGGTTCTGTGTGGTTCTATAACTGTATATGGGGAGCATTGTTTTGAACTCTCCTTGACCATGCACTGTAGAAGGGAAGAGGACACGAGTGTCAAAGTTTGCATATACCTGAAAAACGCTTGTGTTTCACGTTCCTCTTTGAGAACCTTGCTTCTGAGGGCTTACATAAGTATATTTTACACACAAAGGGTTTTATTTCTGTCAGATGACACTTTGGTGGGTCCATGCTGAGTTGCTTCATCGCTGGAGTCACAATTCACTACCCCCTGTGTGCTGTCTCAGGCTAACTGGGAAACACCCATCCTTACCACTCTGCAGAGGTGCCAGAAGCATCACTTAGTCCAGGGTGGAAGGATGCTGACCTATGAGAGGTGTGGTGGGCAGTGAAAATAGTAATGTAAATCACAAAAAGGGCAGTGTTATTACATGATTAATGTGTTTTGTGCATTTTAATTCTTGTCCTGCACTTGGCTTTTCCCCAGAGGGATGCAAGTTCACCATCCACAGGGTGTTTGTAAGTGTCTTGGGCCTGCAGTTGTAGCAGGGCAGAACAGGAGCTTTGGCTACACTTCCTCTGTAGGAAGTAGACTCTGCTTTTCTGTATCAAAACTGCTATATGAGAAATCACTGAACACTTTGTCCTAGCACAGGAGAAATTGAAAGAGTGGGAAGCAGGAGGAAGTATAAGAGGGATAAAATATGGGAAGCACACAAAATCCTAGAAGGATAAGAAAAAATTACTGCAGTGCTATGGCCTAGCATCTGAAACTTTTATCTGGAATTGCATTTACTCACATAAGTAGCTTCCATGACAACAAGTTCAATACAAAGACTTGTGCATTCCAACTCTAATACATTTAAATCTCCATTATTGGGAGATTAAATTCCAATGCCCCCTAGGAGAACGCAGCAGCAAGATGGAGAAAACATTTTAATTACAAACCAACATGAATTAGCACATGTTTAAAAGCAGCTACCAAGCGAATTTGCCTCTTTTTGCTCTCAGTTCACATCCTTGCTATCTTAGCTCCTAAAGCTAAACTTAGTTCCTGACTGTTGCCTAAAAGTGAGAATAGACATTAGCATCATCTTTAGTTATTCAAAAAATGGTTAAAGAAAAGCTCTGTCTTGAAAAGTTTTGTCAATAAAGATGTAGATAGTAGATCTCCCTACAAAAGTTGGCAACAGGCAATAGTGTTCTTAAGGAAGAAAAAATCAGTTTAAAATACTTAAAATTAATAGCAGATTGTATTCAATTCCATCGTGCAACACATACTCAGGTTTTTCCAAAGTAAGGTCGTTTTTACTAACTTATGTCCTTTTTAAGAAACAAACATATTCTGAAAATGTTTCAGTTGCATAAAACAGAACCCATTCCAACATAAAGTTCTGTACCTCATAAATGACCTGAGATGTGTGAGATTAATGTGCAAAAGAGTTTGCATACAAAAAAAACTAGAGTGGTAATAGCCTGTCTAGTTACTTGGCAGAAGTCAGAAATGTAAAGGTGTATTAGAAAGACCAAAAAAACCCTTTATGCTTGCATAAATTAATATTGCTAGAGAAGAAAATGGTACATCAGAGCCTGTGTTTGTGAGAGGTGGAGGATATTTACATTTATGACTTAAGTGAAATGGTTTGAGAGATATCACTAACATCAACCAACTAAAACAGTTTGAGAATTTATACCCTCATATGCAATTTCCATTATGCAGCATTTCCTCCTCTTCCCAGCCTGGAACAATGTATACTGTGTTCTTTATTCTTCCCTCGATGTGATAAGGAGGGGTTCCCACCTGGAATTATTTATGCTCGTAAAAAATAATCCAGCTAGCCAGGAGAGGCCTTTAATATGCTGGAGGAAAGTTGCCACAGCAGGTGTGAAGAGAAAAAAGTCACACAGAGAAACTGAAGGAAAGAAGAAGTGAAATATATTGTTATCTTATCCTTCAGTTTGCTGTCATATTACCACAAACTGGGGATAGACTATGGCAAAAACTGTAAAAGTGAAGGACAGCAATAAAGAAAGGAAATACCAACCCTGTTCCACAGGTTTAACACAGAGGCAATAAATACGTTTGGTAACACAATAAATCGCAGGCAGAGTTGGGAAATGGACCAGTGCTTTATATCCCTGTCTTCATTGCAGAGCCACCTCTCCCTCCCTATCTGTGTTGCTCACAACAGCCCTTATCCAAGGGAAAGACACAAAGCAGGCTTAATTAAACACATTTGAAATTGCTTCTTACAATTGGAAAAATGAAGGGGTATAATAACGCTCCAATCTACTTCAATTTCTCCCAGGAAGCAGCAGAGAAGGGAATGAGTGAGGACAGGAAGAAATACAGCTGGGTGTTTGTGTTTTGGTGCTGAACTGTGGCAAAGGACCCGACGAGCAGAGTGAAGCAAATGCCTCTACTGCTGAAAAATGAAGTGAGAGTGATGGAAATCAGAGCTCTGCTTCACGGGAAAAGACAGAACTACAGCAGCTCCAAGAGCTTTCTGCATCGTGCTATTGCTGCCCTGAAAGGAAAGCCTTTCAAAACCAAATCGCTCTCACCGGGTCTCTGCCCTTTTTATATCAGCATCACAGAGCCCAAAGGCGTGGGCTCAAGCCTTGCACCACCTCCCAGGTCTGTATTTCCTCAGAGCTGAGTCACTGGGCACACACAAAAGGTATTCAGTAGTTAAGAATGGGGTTTCTTTTGTGCCTTGGCAGGCAAAGGTGACTGCTTGGCGAGGGTTTTGCCGAGTCTGACCTAATGGAGCTGTAGCTGCAAGGGGCAGGCCAGAACTCCTTCCCTTTGTGCCGACACTGACACCACTTCGTGTGGACACACAGGGAGCTAAGCCAGGAATCTGACTTGTCTCTAACGAAGGCAAAAAGCAAACTAGAAAAACAGTGGTAGATTTTAGCTGTCTCACTTCACATCACATCTGATACACCAGCAGCATTTCTGCATGTGAGAAACTCACAGTGCAGTTGTGCTCTAACTGTTCTTGGTATATTTAGTGAGGATTCCAGTCCTCAGATGACAGAAAGACAAATATCAGCCCTGGTGAGGAAAAGCAGAAGCCCTTCCTCATGCCTACACACCCTTGATCTAACCACGAGGCTCATCAGCTCCTTTCTGTGGATGGCCACCTCAAACAGAGTAGTCATGGCTCCTGCTAGAGGTGAGGGTCAGCAGCAGGGCCATTACCTGCCAAACACTTCTTCCCCTTCTACGCTTTCATGCCCCTGAACTTTCAGCAGAGGAAATTCAACTGGCAGGAAGAATATGTAAAATTTTTCCCCAGACTGGATGCTGAGAAAGGAATCAAAGGTCCAGTCTGAACCACAGACCCAGCAGGGAGTAGTATGAAATTTTATTTCATTATCATGTGACAGCTAAGAAATGATGAGGACCCTGGAATTATTCACTTAAGCCATCTGTGAATGGTTCCAATTGGCAAATAAATTGAAGTGTCTGAGAGCGGGTCTAGAAACAGTCACTGAAGTGATAGCCAACTACTATTATTTTATTCTTGTGTGAACTGCCCACCCACATATAGTAGCACAGACATGAAACAACAAGCTATTCTTCATACTCACTAAGTATGAATATCATAGCTCAAAACTGAGAAGGAATAAACATTATATTGACCATCTCTTCTCTCTCTTTCTGTCCAATTAGAAACAACCAGAAATGTCTTTCCTTTTCCTTCAGATCCCCATCCAAATTGAAATAAATTGTTAGGAAGTGAATGCAATTTTCTGCTTGCTCTGCTCTGGGATTTCACTTGTTCTTCAAAAGCAGGGAAACCCCAGCTGCCTTTCCAGCTGTTCATTGAGCTCCAAATGTCAGTGCACCTGCTGTGGTTTTCTTAATGACATGAATATGTGCTGGATGAGAAAAAGTATAAATCAGATTTTTCCAGTAAACAAAGAGAATGGGGAGAATGAGTCCATTTTGTAAAAAAACCTGTTCTTTTTGGAGGCAATACCTTTTCAAAACATTGTACAATTTCTAGTAGTGCTGATAAAGACCAGAATTCTGAGAAAGTGACTCAGACCTAAGGATGGATTTGGGTTTGTGTCTGAACTGGACTGGTACAGCTGCTTTGACCCCTGAGCAGAACACCAAGGGTGGAAACCTGGGCTGCATCCCTGGGTGAGAGTCAGGAGAAACAAGTTTTTCCTGGAGAGGTGAGTGAGGATCAGCATGAAAAGGCATCTGTTCTCTCAAGTACACCCCTGCATGGATGTCTGAGCCCCATTATATTAATATCTGCATCTGTATGGAAATAATATTAAAATATTAATGGAACTCAAATATAATCATCCCATAAATCTAATCAGTGGATTTCAATGTGTGCAGATGCAATGTTGAGCCAAGACAGTCTTTGTGATATTGCCATAAACATAGCAAGGAGACATAAAGGATGAATGTAAATTGGACTGTATTTATAGCTGCCTTCCCCACTCCACAAACACACATATGGGATTTCCACTTTACAAAAATGACATTTTTTGCACTGTTCATTGTTATTTCAAACTGTCCTGAAACCTGACTATTTCTAGATCTTTCAGGTTTCACAGTCCGCTGAAATAAAGCTGAGACTGACGTACAACTGGATTCACCATCAAATACAGAAAGCCTTGCCAAAATGGAATGCTGCAAATTGTTAAAGGCTGCTGGACACTGTGGATGAGGTCCTCAAATGACCCGAGCTGGCACCACCAGCCCCGTGATGCTGTTCTGCAGGCAGCCAGGTCACAGAGAGCCCTGTGCTGTGAAAGACACACTTGGGATCACAGGGAAGACAAGAACGTTAGATTCAGGGTTACAGAAATCTTACAGCCAAAAAAATAACCCAAATATAATTTTTTTTTCTGAGGAGTGGGACCTGAAAGGCACAAAATGCTGATAGCTGCTCCTGAAGTAGATGGAAATTCAAAACTTAACCTCTTTCACTGTTGCAGTTCCTGCCCCTACAGGTGCCATCTCTCAGTCCCAGCCCAAGAGAACCCTGCCAATTTGTCCCACGTGTTTGAGTCAGTGCTCTTCTTCCTTAACATACATTCTCTTCTGGAGCCATTTGACCTGAACTTGTAAAATAGATTTTGGCTTACGGGAAAATAATGAAAGTAAATGCTTAAGGAAAAAATCTTAATGACCTCATGCTCTAAATTTAGGACGAATAAATTTAGAGAAATTGAGGAAAGCTTGATTTCCAGTGAAACCCTGTAGCACGCTACTGACTGAAACCAGCTGGGAGTTGTTTCTTTGGTTTAACTCCTCTGTGTGTGAGGACACCATTAATGTGGAGAAGCACTTTAGATAAGATTCTATTATATCATTGCACATTTCATTCTGTTGTTTCCTACATTTGGGCTTTCTCCTTACTATTTCAGAGACTCTGAAGCTTGCCTAATGAAATGAGCTTACTTAGGAGAGGTTTTGCTGGCATATGGGTTGTCATTATAGCCTGATAGGGAAAAATCTTTTGATCAGTCTGATGTTTGTTGCCTTGTGCCTACAGAACCACTCCTTGCAAAAACTGGACTTCAGCATGTGATAATTCTGCATGACAGATCTTCCTCAGCTTGCTAGTGATGATGATCTCCCAGGAAAGCTTATACATATCATCTGGTTAAGAATATGTGATTGATATTTTTCTTACATCATCTTCATATGACTTCCATTTGTCATGTTAGGGTAATCATTGTCAGAGATACTGGAACACACTAATACAAGAAACTAATCATTTGTAGGGGTAGATTGATATCTAGCATGGCCACAAAATAAGGTAGGGACTACTTGTTTTCCTGTTTGTAACTCTAAATGTTAACCCCAGTAATCTTTAAGCTCTGCTTTGACCTCTGAGTGAGGATTAAGGATAGATGAAGCAGAATGAAACTAGCTTGTCATGGCTGAGCTCCTTGGATTAGCAGCTGTTAACCATCGCAGTGGGTTACAGAGATAGGCTGCCATGAGGACTCCAATTTGTTGTGGAAGAACACTCAGAAGGTGATTTACAGCTTTGTCTAAATAATACATGTGTTAATTTGTCAGCAAAAGCACCCACAGGGAAATGCATTGAGCTTGCAAACAGATAAGTAAACCACAGCACGTTCCAGCAGTTGCTCCCAGATGGAACTGCAACGAGAAGGACCAGCACTCTTTTCCACATTCAGGGGGTATTTTATGTCCCTTTGGAGGATCTAAGTGCACATGTTGTTCAGCTCTGGCATCCATTTTGGCTGGACCACGGTTGCTGTGAGCAGTACACACAGGGAGAAGGGCTGACACAACTGGGTGCGTGCTGGATTGATGGGCTATGGCACATGCACTTAGTCATTCAGGGTTTGAAGGGTATCCAGAAATTCCCAGCAAATGTCCAGCAGCCTGCTCCCTAAATATGGCTTCTTGGCTAGAAAAGGAGTATCTTTCTAGGGAAATACAATTTGTTATGGTATCCCTGACACTGAGGTATTTACCAGGCAGATTCTTCAAAAACAGACTTCGTCAGCTGAAGCCCACAGCACTTCCCTGCTGTGAACATGGAAATACAGCTCCATGGCAAGACTAAACATCAGTGTGTGTGACTGCCCCATCTCTCTCAGTCCCACTGCTAAACATCTCAATCCTCCTCTCTGCCTTCCTGGAGGATTCCCTCCATCCTTAGCATGCAGCATTGCTCAGGTGTCAGCCAAGTGCCTCCTGTCTTCCCTCTGGGAAGTAGGACTGGTTTCAGGAAGGCATAGTGGGGCATAGTGAGGGACAGTGACCTAGTACTGGAAGACAGGAAGGTTGGATAATGCAGCTAAAAGGCCCAAGTCTGGGCCTGAAAGCAGCTTTCAGATGGTTCTGGTGGCTGACAGAGGACACCTGATATCTGCAGTCCATTCACCAAAACTGGGATCCTCCAAGCAGAGCTCAGACACTGTGCTGCCCATTCATTTCACTCTGGCTTCTCCCAGATGTCCTGTGTGTCAACAGGGGCAGATCATCATCCTCCTTCTGCTGGAGAGCCCAACAGGGCAGTCACACAGTGCCCTTTGCCACTTGGGCCTGAGTGGGCCTGATATATCTGATTTTTGTTGATTGTATCTGATTCCTGTTATGGGACAGCCCAGTGTGGAAAAATCTTTGGATACTTTTCTGTCCTTGTTTCTTCGTGACGACCCAACTGAGCTTTGTGTTTGCTAAGTACAAGTCAAGGTAGGACAGCCACTTTGAGCTCTGTTTATTAAAAACCCTGGCAGGAGAAAGCAACAGAACAAGCAGTGTATACATTTTTGTCATTAGACTTATTACCTTCCAAAACTTTCTGCCAAATTGGCCAGCAATCCAGGAAAACAGAAGTTGCTGCAACTATGAAAAATGGATGGTTTCACTCAACATGTGCTGTACTACATTAGGACGCCTACAAGTAGTGTTTAACTGGAAATGGAGTTTGTTCAGTGCCAAGCCATGAATAATTACAGTAAATAAAAAATGAAGCATGATTTAAATGTCTTTTATTTTAAGAGAGGGCTTAAGACATGAACAGTTTCCTCAGACATAAAATCTGTGTTTAATAAATAAATTCAATAAACACTTTGTGTTTCTTCAGAGCCAAGCATAAACAAAAATATAATGTCATGGCTGTGAGCATTATGAAAACCAGGGAGGAAACTGTGGGCTTTCAAAACTTAATCCATTCCTCCAGGGACTGATAAGGAGATACAGGGACTTGTGCAGTTGTAGCATTGTTTCCTATGACTGATGTTAATGGAAGATGCTGTAGCTCCATAGTCTTGTAAAACAACAAGGTTCTTGCAAATTCCATGGGAATAAATAGGCTGTTTCTTGGGCAGTGGAAAGAGTCTTTTTGAGTACCTATGTAGTTTAGAAGATCAAGGGGAGGGGGTAAAAAAATAAAGTGAAAAAATCCTGACACATCGATGATTCAGTAGCATTAACTATAATTTTTATACTGTGACTGGAGGTCAATTGCCCAGACTAGTATCTCTCAAAATCCTCATAGGCTGAGAGGCTGTTGGGAACTAGAAGCAAACTTGAGTCCTGCTTACATGAGAAAAAGGTGGTGCCAGCTCCAAAGGAAAGCAACCATTCCATGAGCCTGAGGCAGATGGATAAGATGAAGACCAGCTGTGACAGATGGGCATCTACTGAAGGGTGGGTTCAAATGGGGCTGCATTCCATGCTGACAAGGGAGAGAATGCTACCCTAATCTTGAAAGGATGTGTGATTTAATATTTCCTATCCATATTTATCACATTTTCTCTCTCTCTACACCTTTTCTTTATCTTCCTTTTTCCTCTCATTCATGCTACTTTCTTCCATTTGCCATTTTTACCTCCAGCTTTTTCTGTATTCTTTCTCAGCATGTCTGTCTTTTGCCTTTGCCTCCATCTCCCTCTTTGTGGCTCAAATTATCCCTGTCAGATTGGAAAGTCTGTACTTTTCCCAAGACAGAGAAGAGATTAGAAGAATCGACTCCTTTTGTGGCATGCCACCACCTGCCAAATAGATGGAGACGATTAAATCCTGATGTTCTGGCTTGCAGCAGATATCCAGTCCAGTGCAGTTTACTCTCTTTACAATTAGGCACAACCTATCTGAAGTGTTGTTCTGCTTCCCCCATGCCATGCCAGGGGATGAGTGGGCCACACAGATGTCACAGAAGACCTCACAAGTTTGGGTCTCCAACATGAGAATGCAGCACAGCATGGTCCTTCCACTGTCCCTTTTCTTCCCAAATAACCTCTGAGTTCTGAACAACTTATTTTTCCCTCTCTCAGCATCTTTCTTTTCAGCTACCCACCTGGCTCCTCCCGAGCAGAGTGAGACTCAGTGGCTTGGAGCCTGGCTCCTGGCTGGAGACCTGTTTCCCTGTGGCTACAGAGGAATTTCCAGAGGACGAGTGGTATGCATGCTGCTCTCAGGGGAGCTGGGGGACTGCCAAACCTAACCAGCAAACTGGGCCAGGAAAGGCCTCACATATGCGTTCACCAGAGGAAAGGAATGTTTGTGGAAACTGGGAGCAGTGAAGCTTATTTAACCTTGCTTCTCTCCTCCTCACACTCTAAGTCTGAAGCCCAGCACTGAGCTTGTGCTGCCACAAGCACCGTGATAGTGAGACAAGTGGAGACAGGTTATTGCTGCAGCCTGGAGCATCTCAAGGAGGGCAAAAGGAGTCACTGACTGAGGGATGGTCACAGTGTAGGCATGAGAACACCACAACTTGTGGTGCCGAGTCAGGCTGGTTCAATGTCTCTGAATGAGCAAGTATGCTGTAGGGGATATATCAAAGCTGCCATAGCAACAGCCAAATTAAACAGCATTTTGGTGTAATGAGAGACATGGGGACAATAGAGACATACAGGATCCCTTCCTTGACTCTTTCCTTCCACTGAGAGAGAAAAACCCACACATGACCGTCTCCCTAGGATCTTTTGTTTGTGTTAAATAGGAAGTGTTATTTGCAGCTTATTCTCAAGTTGCTTTTTTTCTTCTTTTAAGGATGCTTTGGTACATTCCCCCCTCTGCTTCCCAGCATCAGCTATCTGTGTAGCTGACCCGCATCACCTTCACCCATGCCATTGTCATTTTGATGAAAAACCCTTTAAAACACAAATAACTCGTTTGGGCTGGAAGATATTAAAAATCAGGGTTACTACAGGAAACCAAATTCCAGGTGATGAATGAAATTGTGGCCTCAGTCCTGAGAGGGGGAAAAACTGCTGTTGACTTCTGTCGTGCTGGTTTGCACATTTAAGTGCTTTTAAAGCTAAAGCAAGGAACAGGCTGGTTTGCCCTCTTCAAAACAAGACACTTGCACAGCTCCCTGCTTTGCTGCAGCCAGGCCCATGTACCCAGCTGGCTTCTCTGCACCTTGGATGGACTCAGATCCCCTCAGCAGAGCCAGAGCTGCCTGTGGGCAATCACCAGTTGTGTTGGTTTCTCCACCAGCAACCTGGGCTTGCCCTGTGGGTCCTGCCCTGCCTTGAACCCCGGCACAGACACTGCCTGCAAAGTTAATTGCTGCTCCATTCAGTCCTTTACCTCAGCAATTTACATCTTGCCTATCACTATTTGAATAATCAGAGCTTCTGCAGCCTGATGATGTTCATTAAGACCTGCTGACTTCCCTTTCAATTAGATTGTACTATTCAGGGCTTCTGACAGGATTTCTTTCTGCATGAGAAGTCATTACACTCCTGCTGAATTTGGCATGATCTACCCTGAGGAAACAAGAAAAGCATTTTATGCTTCAGAAAGAGAAAAAAAAACGATCACAGCCATTAACAATACACAGGACTACATGCATACAGTCATTCTGAAGAGATCTGGGGCAAGTGATTTAATGACTCCATGCCTCACAATGAAAAATGATGCTAACATTTCCTCTCCTTAATTACACTGAAAGTTCTTTGAGGAAGGACAGATGATTTTTTATTCTGTGTGTTTGCATAATGCCAGGTACCAATGAGGTCTCTGGGCCCAGCAGTAGAGTATAAGAAAATTAGGAGGGGACTCCCAGTGTTTTACAGCCTTTGCATGAGTGCATGAGTTATTTCATTCATCACAGAGCTGCTTCACCTATGCTTCATCATTGGCTGATCAACAGGCATTAAGAGCAATGAGGTGGTTGCTAAAGGTGAGATGATGGGAGCTATTTCCATGTGAAAGTGTAAGGAGCGACTGAAAGGGTGGCAGATGCTTCCAGGCTGGACTTTGGCTGGGACATGAGGAGCTTTGTGCAAACCATCCAAACCAGGTCCAATGGCAGCTCCATACCTGGAACTGAGGCAAACAGATGTGACACTACAGCATGCAGGAATCTTAAAAACCATTACTAAAGTGGCAGCAAATGTCTTACTGACTTGCCAGTCCTCAGTATTAGGACGGAATTGGGATTTCTAGGAAGATTCTACTGGTGCCACTTTCAGGAAATGCTTCTCATCTAGTCTACCACATATCAAAGAGAAAACAGCTTCACCTCATGTGTCTCCCTCTTTACCCAGATTTTCTCAAAATTGTCTAGTTCCTCTCTCTTGTCAACTTTTGATTCTGCCAACCAGTTTATGACTGTGAGAGCAGTAAGCTTTAGCCATGTTTTGTCTGCTTCCTGTGGTGAAGAAAGTCTCAGAATCACTTAGATCCTTCCTTGCTAACAGCATGACTGCTTTTATAGAATACAATATCCATCTGTGACCTAAATTAAAATATGGAAACTTCCATAATCTATCTTCCCTCTGATCTCATCACAGTTTAGCATCATTACCCTAGAAGAGATTAGAAACTTTGATTTTTTTTTTCTCTTTTAAGCATCCTTTGCACGTCTTTCAGGTATCCCCTATGAATTCTGATTCAGGGATCATCCTCCATACAGGTTAAATTAATTAAGTCTGTCCCTAAAGGAGCATTTGGGGAATCAGGACATGCTAGAAAGGATTTTGATTACAGTCACAGCACTACCCTATTGAATATTTATCCTACGATGGTTAAAAAACATTCAGAAACTGTGATATTCCAGCTACCTTTGGAACACCAAGCAGCTTTACCAATAACTAATCCCTTTCCAGACCTTCTTCAGGAAATGCCTTCATCTCCTTACAGATACAATTGAAATACTTAGTGCAGTAATAATTTGTACCAGGGGACTCCAGCCTACAAACATGCATTCCCAGGAACTGGACAGACTTATGGAGCAGACTCAGGGTGGGTGAGAAAAATCTCTGCAGCACTGCAGCTCCAGTGAGGTCATTGGAATGGGCCCAACAAGCAGGGAAATTGGGGCAATTGAGGCTGTTTTCCAAGTGATCACATGAGAGCCAGAGAAAACAGAAATATTGCATTTTCCTTACAAGAAGTAACATTCTTTACACAGCCAGGCTTAGACAGAGTTGGCTCTGTTTCACAGCATTTTATACCTTTCAGTTGCAGTACACATTTTAAGAACTGGATAACAATGGCTTTATAGAAATTAAAGGAAATTTAATAGATGCTACAATTTTAAAAGTTCTGGTAGCTGCTCCAGCTGATGTAATTTCTTTTTGCTCTTGGACCAGACCTCTGGAAACCTTGTCACATATTAAATAAGCCCAGACCATAACCCAGTATACTGAAGAACCACAGGGCAGATAAGTCTATGTGTGTTTGACCACTCATGTTGCAATTACAGGCTGTGTTCAGGTCACACTCCCTTTGCTCATGCTCTCCAAGCCAAAAATGTCAAACAAGTGTTACTGTTGGGGTGGAATCCCAGAAGCTGTGAGAGCAGGGAGTGCCTGGCTGTAAGGTTACAATATGAGCTTAGCAGAGAAGAGAGGCAAGTAAGATCAAAAGGTGTGGGGAATACTAAGAGTTTTCAGGGTTGTGAGGAAATCAAGAAGGATGGGCCTTCTGTTCCTCCAAACAAGTCCTTCTGCAGAAAATATTGAAGGAAAGCAAACTCCTGGTGCTATTGAACAGCCATTTGATTTTCACCAGCCACTAGAGACTGGGCAGAAAAGAATGCAGATGGGTCTGCATTTTGGATGGGATGTAATGCTGCTTTTGAGGTCTGGAATGAACAGCACAAACACACCCCAAAAACATGGAACCTCAGTGGTGCTGATATATCCTTTTCTCACTGATGGGTGAAAAGCATTTTACATTCTTATTTTGTGTCTTTCAACATCTCCTTTTCCAGCCTCCACTGAGGAGTAAACTTATCCTTGCAGCTGCTTCTCTGCTCTCTAAAAGCCACAACCAGAAGAAATCTGCATCTTCACTCCCTGAGTAACCACACAGCAACATGCTGCTCTGTGTGCCCTTTATTAGAATCAGGCAGCCTTTACAGCAAATAAACTACAGCTAGTTGAGATGAGATGTGCTAATAAGGATTGCTTTAGGGTTTCTCCTCAGGGAACAGACAACCCTTATAATGCTCATAAGGCTAGCTTCTGCTTTCCAATGGATTGGGACTTCTCAAAGAAATTTGATGGAAGCAACTGGATGGAGAGCACTGACACTGTTTCTGGTTATCACAGCTGCATGAAGTTGGGGGTTTTTTTTGCTTATTTTTGTTGTCAAAACCCAAATTTGTTCCTTGGTTTCTCCAGCAAAAGCATCTCTCAAGATCTGGAATTCTTATTTGGAGCCTTAAGAAATTAATATGATCTCACCTCTGCCATTGCATAGGGAATAACACTCAGTCAGTTGAGATTTTTCATTACCTTTTCTCCCTAGAAAGGAGATTCACAGAAGCTGAGAGGATGATGCTATACAGCTAAGCCTACGAGGAGCTCAAGCAAACTTGAGATGATGACAAGAAAATTATTTTATCATCACTCAGGATCTTTTCTTTAATATTCTAAACACGCCCATCCTAAAGACCAAGCTTTGCCTGTGACTTCTGGACCAGTGTCCACAGCTCAGTCTAGGCAGGCTGAGGAGTGTGTGTGAGACTTTTAATGTAAAGGGCTGAGGCAGGAAAAAAAAAAAAAAAAAGAAAAGAAAATTATAAAGCACTCTTTTTTCCTGCCAGAAATGCTGGTTGGTCTTTTTTCCCCACTCATTGATGCTTCTGAGTAAAGGGAAAAGGGAGGTGGAAGTCAGGAGTTCCCAGTCACTAGTCAGCACAAGTCTGTTCATCTTTTCTCATGTCTGAACTTCTCTTGAAACAAAGCTTGAATGAATTGCTACAAGGGCTGGGGATCCCAGGCTGCCCCAGTGCTCCCCAGTGCAAAAATGGTAAAAGCCAGACCTTGTCAAATACAATATTGACTGCCCATTTCTATTGCAAACAACAACTCTTGGCAATTAGAGCAAGACCTTTGTCATCCTGTTTTGTAAACAGTCTGGACGACAAGTCAACAGGCAGATGATACACAGATCTGCCTTTCATTTCCATCAGACCACGTGCTGATCTGCCTTTGCTTTTCCATTGCAAAACACAGATCTGGAGTTGGATAAGGCTTAAATGACTCAGGTTTAACCTAAACAAGGCTCAGTTGTCATTTGCAGAGGCAGGGAAGAGCTCTGAGTGTGCAAAAGAATGTGTCATGTCTCAGTACTCAGATTTTATCTCAGGTTTCTAAGCAATTCAAAAATTAGGACAGTGCTTTGACCCTCTCTAGATACTGCAGATTTGGTTGGCCTGACACATAGTTCAGAGGAGTGGAGGTTCGCTGAAGCCATTATTGCTGAAGGAGTCATGCCTCCAAAACATCTTTAGAGCAGAATAGTCCCAGTAGCTGTGGAAAAGAAATCTGGTTTTCTCCTCAGAAAATGTCTGCATACAATATTTGTGACAACTGAACTCCTTATCACAACAGGGAATGAATCTTCTCTTCCCTCTTAAGTCTCCAAAAACAAGCTCTAGATCTTCCAGCTTGAAAAAAAATCTGCTTTCCCAAAAGGCACAATAGAGTTCTGATGTTTCTCTTTAAATATGTATGGTAATTAAAACTGGACTTTAATAGTTGCATGAATTCCTTTTAGGGTTGTCATGTTCTTTAACTAAAATAAGTGTGTTAGCAAAAGTGAAGGACATCCTTAAACTGCATAGTGATTATTCCATGAAAATGTACTCCCTTTATTTTTAAATTTTTCCCCCCTTTTTTAGGTAAGGTGACATCATTCTTCCAAAGGGTGGGGTTGTGGATTCTTTTTTAATATATACAGATCTCGTTCTGATTTCCTCACATTTTTATGTGTCATCCCTGGAATGCCAAACTGTTACCTAGAGAATTAGGGGATCTTATGATGACAACTGGTATTATTTCCTCTGTTATACAGGAAGAGAAAAGTAAGGTATATGCAGCTACAATGACTCGTGCAGTATCACCAAGAGTCTGATGGAAAAGTCATGGAAAGAACCTGTCGTGGTGAGTGCCAGGTCAATGCCCTGCCAGTGAGCTCCCCCTAACCACAAGGAACAATTAAGCATTTGTACAGCCAGGGCAGCATTGTGTATCTCTTCATTAATTCCCTCAACCATTCCCTCTGCTGCAAAATCAAAACCAAGCCCAAACAGTAAACTAGAATGGTACCAGCTATGATGAGGAAGACATGGGAGACTGGAGTAGGGAGGGGGGTATTTGAATGCTCTATTTTCTTAGCAGACTCCAGTTCCTTTAAATACCCGTGAATCTCAGTATCAGAACCAAAGAAATCTTTTGGGAGGTGTTTCCTTCCTCCACTTCCAGCAGCTACCGAACCCATGCCAAATACCAGAGGAGAGAATAAAACCAAAAAAGGGAAAGGACATCATCACTAGCTTTTAAGCAAGCATCTCCTTTGCAATCCAATAGTCCCCCAACATTCCATGTGTTACTGTCACGCACAGGAACACAAATATGTCATGACTGTGTATGGTCACATTGGCACTGAAGCCTGATAACACATCAGGTAGTTTTTCTCTCTTGTCTGTGCTATTCTGTCAGGGTAGGGTAGCAGCATTCCCAGGCACCTACACATTCTTGTCTTTACTGCTACCAGGTATCTTCCTGCTACAGCAGATTATGCCACCTGTGACTGCAAAGACTTTTACTTTAAGGTTTCATAACCTATAATTTTTGCTAGTGCACAAGAAAAATTAGAAGGAAGAGAGAAAGAAAGAAAAGTGCAAGAATGTAATTTTGGTTCTTGGGATATTTTATGTATTTTTTATTATAATAGAATACATATAACATTTTATCTTATTGAACTTATGTGTATTTTTCTATCTATCTATCTATCTATCTATCTATCAACTGACCTGTTTAATGGAGAAAAAAAGAATTCCAGAGTTGGGAGAGACAAATTTTATATATATGTGTATATATATATATATCTGTATATACATATATAATGCAACACAATTTCAGACCAAATCTACAAACTCAAAATTTTTGCTTAAATAATTTTTCAGTTTTAAATCTTACCTCTGCTCCATCTGTGGGTCACAGTGGCATGAGCACTGTAATAGAACAGCAGCAGCAGCAAAGTCTTCCAAAGCATCCTTCTCTTTAAAAATGTATGTGTAGCTGTATAGTAGCTTTTCAATTCCCCAGCTCCTTTCTTTTCAGGAATGAATAATGGCTTTTCCTCTCCCCCTCCCCCTTTGCAGAAGAACCTGTCTGTTCTTCTGAGTAGAGCTGAAGTCAGCGTGCAGCTCCTCTCCCAAACCAAGTCTCCTCGGGATCAGGAAACTTACTTTCACAGACAGACTTTGTTTTTATCCACATCTGGAATGACTCATAGTGCATGTGAGTTTGCTGGCAGCTGGGTGAATAAATATCATTACATTTTTGTAGTTGAGTTTCATTTGTTCTATGGGCCAGTTGGAATTTGGTTTTGTCCAATAAACAGCCACAAGTAACTTCATCAAAAGACACTCTGGTATTGCAGCTACTCCTCTGTAACACAGGGGGCTGTGCACTAACCCCTGTCCAAGGCAAATCCCTCCTCTGGAATGATGGACACCCGCCCTTGGATGCTTAAGTCAGGGAGTGGGGCATGTGCTCTGCAAGAACATTTTGCTACTGTGATTCATATAATCACTCCTTTATTAAGAACATATCATGATGCCTTTAGACTTCAGTTCTGCAAGACAAGCCCTCCCTTTTCCTCTATTTGGCCAGTATGGAGAACAGGAAGGTCCAAATCCTTAGCTGGCTCTCTTCAGTGGAACTTTGAGGAACACTAAACAATCCTAAGGACAACCTACATTAGCCAGGCTGAATGTGGAGGGGTGAAACTGAAAAAAAAAAAGGCTACTGATAGACATCTCCTGGCTGATGCTGTGCCAAGGAAAACAGTACTAGAAGAGTTTATCCCAGACTGACTCAGCATGGAGGAAGTTGCAGGTATGGACTAGCCCTGACACAGCTCCAGCAGCAGCTTCATGGGTGCTTTGTGGGAATACAGAACCAGAATAACAGCAGGCTGCTGTGTGTGGGAACAGACTGATGAAAAATAGGAATACAAGGTATTTACAGAACCAAGGCATAGGGGATTCTCCATTTGGTACCCAGGAGTGATGAGCCTAATTCTCTTCTTTTAGAGGTGAGAGTAAGCCAGTAACAAATTCACAGATATCCATGAATTTATACTGGTGTAAAACTGGCACATGAGAAAGGAGACTCCAGCTCAGAAGGTATAAATAGAAGGATTGAGGGATAGGATCAAGAGCTGGAATGACAGAGGGCACTGTGGCTCAGGATTAATGTGCACTGGCAGGAAAGCATGGAGAAAACCTGTTCAACTTCTGTATGCCTGATGCCAACATCTGGCCTTAGCCTCAGTCCCCTCATTCTTCTCTGTCCCAGCTGAAATACCAGCTGTAGAGGAAGGAGGAGGGTCAAATAAGGTTGTCTTGCTGAAGGCAACTCCACTTCTTTTCCTACATGTACAGATTTTCCTATGCTCAGACCGCCCCGGGTTACTCCCACATGAAGAGCACATGAATGCAAGACAGGATTTTACATGCCAAGGAGACGACAAAAGGTGCAATTCAAGTGGAGAGTGGCTCACCAACTCTCAGTATATACTCCTGTTACCACAACATATTAGGGATGGGTCTGAATGCAGGGTTGAAATTAGGTGTGGGCTCACTCATGTGTCTGCCCAGAAATTATGGAGCTGGAGTAAGCTGAGTTCTATGTTCCCTAGGGAGGGGGAGAGAGAAAGAGAGATGATTATTCCTACTTTTCTCAGTTCACTTAGGACAGGATGAGTTGTTCTTGGAGGAGGTAGATCCAATCACCAGCTTAGCTAATTCTGAGGTGATGGGCAACAAGACGATTTATATCAAGAATGATGATCTTAATGTCAGCGGGGTCTGTGAACTAGTTGTTTCAAAGCCAGGTAAACAAGAGAGAAGCATTAGTTGGGATGCACACTGCAGGCTTGAGAAATGAAATAAAACTATGAGAAAACTTCAAATCCTGTGGGGTGACAAAGGAATGTCTTTAGAGTGTTATTTGGAGAGGGTGGCTGGAAATTTCTGAGGTGCTGTATCATGTCACTGCTTACATTTAAGGAAATAGTTGATAAGAGAGGATTAAGGAGGCCAGACAGCCTCCACTCCCCTCTAAGCCTCAATTGGAACCATCTTCTAGAGCCCTGCAGAATGGCTCTGTCTTCTGGCTGGCAACAATGGGACACTTCTGCTTGTTGATTGGCACTGCTTTATATATCCAGCCTAGACAGGTTGAGGAGCAGAATCCTAGGAATCTCCTTGCCTAATCTCCCCTCTACCTCCGGCCTCTGGAGCAAGGTAGGAGTTGCAGCTGAGACAGAAGAGATGTGTGGTAAGACAGGCATACAGATCAAAGGGATGTGAGAGTATGAAATGATTACTATGCTCTCTTTTTTCAGACCCTGGAGATGTTGCTCTGAAGTTACATAATAAATGGTATTTTAAAATTATTATTTATTTCTCCTTAATCTGAGTCTGGCTATAGAACCCTCTCTAGCAGCCTTTTCCTCATCTGAGCTCAAATACAAATTCTACCCATCTGTGGTTCAATGTCCCACTCCACAGCCTTCAGGCATTACAGTTTTGACTGTCTCTCTGCATGCACCACAGCTGTATGGCAAATTTGCCTATAAGACTGTGAATGATGCACTCACATCTGTTTTCTTGCAGGAAATGCAGCTGTAAATACAACAGTTCCATATAAAATAAAGAATGCTTTCTCTGTAGCCTCTCCTGAAGAAGTGTAAATGTCCCTTTCCCTCCTTAAAACTGTAAAATCGTTTTCTCTCTTATATGGATATATATATATATATATATACACATAGAGCCAAATCCTCCCTATTAAAAAGTCCTCCAGAGGAAGCCAGGAAATAAATCTTTCAAGCATGCTCAAGGCACTTCCACTGTATAACTCGTATTCATCTCATGACTATATTTTATTAGATAGTTGCTCAGTTTCAGCTCAGGGCAGTTTCTGTCTGTGCTGGAGGTTTGAATCACTGTAACTATAATGAGTGCTGAAGCAAGGTAAAAACCCTCCTTATTTATAAATATTAACCATTTCTACATTGCCTTGGAAGCATATAGCAGAGGAGCTTTACAGTGAAGGATATATCCTGAAGATGCATCCAGAGGGAGAGGGTACCATGCTGCTGAAGCCAGGAGGCTGAGGGTTGCTGGCTGATTGATATTCAGGTCTTAAATCAGTGTAGTGCTAGACTTCACTGTCACAGGTATGTTAAAGTGAATATTTATGTTTTACCAAGTCTCACAAATTTAAGTGTTGGAGCTGCAAGTCCTCCACTGCTCCCAGTACCTGTGAGACCTTTCAGGCACAGAAAAGGTGTGACCGCTGTACCTGGTAGGCAGTTTGAGGTGAAAATGGATGTTTATGCAACTCCAATGACTAAATACCAACAGAGCAGCTTTTCCATTTGATTTATCCATCCTGAAGCTGTCAGTGGCTGGCTGTGTACTGCTATTCCCACACAGTCCTTTGGAGGAACCTGGAAATAGAAGAGGGTGGAAAAAAGACTCAACAGGGAAGCTGCCAGCTGTCTTTTTGCAGCCCAGGCAGTGTGAGAGCAGGGCTTGTAGTGGTACTCCAAAGCTGTCTTCCTTCCCATCACAGATCCTGTCAAGGTGAAAGGACAACTTCAGCCAGCTGAATAGGTAGAAATCTTGAATTTTCCAGGAGATGCACTGGACCAGTGCATCAGTGTATAAAGCCAGGTGTCCCTTGTGTTGTTTTCAGTAGTTCATTGTGTGAAATAACATAATCTAAAAAGAGAAAGGAAGGGGAAACAAGGCAATGGGTGTCCAGAAGCCTGTGGGACTTTCAAGAAAAATGATCTGTGTTTCACTGGAGAATAGAAGCTTACAATGTCAGTTCAGCTCTAGCTCTGATGAGCTCCTGCCAAACCCCCGTCAGGGTTACAGTCTGACCTGACACCTCAGCCACTGTGAGTGTCCCTTGCAAATCCCCTATCAAACAGGCAGATATTTTTTTTAATGGTTTTTTTTTATATTTACCCTGTTTCAGTTGGAAAACAGAGTGTGTATGGAAAGTTCCTCTGAGCAAGAAACTCAGCTCTGCGGCCAGAGCCCTGCCCTGTGCCATAGGCATTGCAGGATCTGCCTGCCAGCATGCCAGCACAGTGGAATGGTGTGCATGACACAGACATTGATGCCTTCCCACCACAGAGATGGAGAAATGGACACATACACACAAAGTGACTCACTCACTGAATGAACTGATGGCAGAGCTGAGGACAGACACCAAGAGCTGATCCACTCCTCTGCCCAAAATATAAGGGACTGACCTGATGCTGCAGGAGCTCACACAGCACCAGTGCCATCTACCAAAACGAGACAGTAGCTTCTGCAAGAGGCCAAGAAATACCCTAATAACAAAGACCACAAAGAGAGGCAAAAAAAAGAGAGTTGTCCACAAGCTGCTAGGAGAAGCAAAGTTCTTTTGAAGTGAGACTACTGCCATTTGAACCCCATAGCCCATAATGACTGTTGCTGGCCCTCAGCTGAGCTTGCAGCTTCCTGCAGCAACAATTTGGATGTCAGATCTCACCAAGCCTCAGAGCAGCCACAGCCAGGATAAACCTTACTCAGCCGTACAGTGCAATGGAGTTGGAAGTTGGAAGGGACTTTGAGTAATCTTTTAATTGTCCTTGTGCCCCAGAGCTCCCTTGCTGCCTTCATCTAGCTGCCTGAGCTCACATTCACAGGAGAGCTTAGATGCTGAGCTGATACTTTATAGATTTACATTTAAATAACTCAAATTTAAATTCTGCACATGCAGCTTTGCAGATATCTGAATTACTTGTGCCCCTAAGCTTCCCCTGTGAGGCTTCTTAAATGCTTGTATCACTGTATCTACCTTAAAAAACACTGAGCTTCTCACATCCTAGTTCCTATTTCAAACGAAATATTGAGATTTGTTTTAATGCTTACAAAAACATATGACTGCAAAGGCCCCTTCTCAAGTCCCATGTTGCACACTTCAGTTTTTTCCACATAGCCAGGAAGCAGACGGAGAAGATATTTTACTCCGTGACTTGTGTGTTTGAGAATTTGTCTGCTTTATAAAGTGTCCTGGCTCAGACCATTCTCTGCCCAAGGATATGTGAATATACATCGTAAGAGATACTCTAAGACCTGAATTACAGGATCTTCTGGGATGGAGCTTTCCAACTTTGTTGCTGAATCTCTTACTGTCTTTGGGAGGTAACTAAATAATTGTGGCAGAGAGAAGGAGGAGGAGGATGGTGCTTTTGCCATGTTCACAGCACTCACACATAAGATGCAGGTCTTAACTACCTACCCATTTTTTCTATTTGGAAGCAGGATACATTCCATTGATATTGCATTATTCACCAAGATCATATAAAAGATGAAAGTTCAAGTTGCCTCAAGTAGAAGAGATATTTGAATCCAGGTTCTTGGTCCCTAGTGGGGTATGCTAACTATCTAAGAGATCCCCCTCCTGCTTTAGATATAAAAAATAAGGAGAGGACTCATGTTTACAATGAAAACCTGAGCAGAGACAAATAACTCCCACTAGCTTTAAGCTCCAAAGAACCACAAAATTTAATATGGCCCTTTCTCCTTGGTATTTCCTCTTGACTATCTTAGACAGTGTCTGTGTTTCAGCCCAGATTATGTGAAACATGCTCAGAAATCAGGCTTTCTCCCCAGGCACTGCACAGATAGCCCAGACACTGAAACTGGAGCTGTGAATACAGCTCAGAGCAAGGTTCAGCCCAGCAACAGTGAGCCAGGGTCTCTCCTAAACCAAGACTTCATAAAAATGATGTGTTACTAAGGCAGCTTTGATCAATTGTGTGTTAGACAACACAGAAATTAATGATGCCACCTAATGATGCAAATGCAAGGGCTTTTTTTTTTTTTTCAGTCTCTCAAGCATCAGTCAAGGTGCTGCTGCTCACAAAAATCCACAGTGGAAGGAGCATGGAGACACAGCCAGCAGTCAGCACAGAGTCACTGATGGGAGGCTGGTTTCTTTCTCTTGCTGCACCCTATAAAATACAGACTGTTAATGTTCCTTGTGGCTGCTTGGGTAGTTGCTGATTTAAATCACTACAGCTACACCTCCCTGAGAGAATCTCTGGTGAATTATACCACCTTATAAGCATGTAAACCTTGCTGGGTAATACAGCATAACCCTTTTGGATAATTTAACTTTCCAAAGATCCCATCAGTTCTGCTTTGCTGCAACCTGTTGGCCGCCAGTGTAAGCCCCAGTGGCACAGAGCCAATGTAAACACCAGGGCCATGACTTACAGTTAAGCAACAGAAAATGCTGTTAGCACTGCTACTGTAAAATGGGGTCTGAAATGCAGCAGACAAGAAATATCTGTCACAAATCACTGCTAATATCATAAAGGAAGGTCAGCTATGCAGAGCATTTCCTGCTTTTCAGTCTGCAAAGCCAGCAATGACAGCAGTGAACATTCACGGGGGAGTTTTATGATTAAATCCTCAGTATTGCAGGAAAAAAGAAGTTGCCTCAGTAAATGTTATGAAATGTTAAATCCAAAACAAAAACAGAGCTTTACAATACAAACCCAGGAATAACTGGTGCCATCTCAGGAGCAGAGTGAAACACCAAATGCTAAATACGAACTCATTTCTGCTCATTATCAAAAACAGCCAGACCAGAGCTTTCTCTAGATTTTACATTTTAGGTTAGAGTATAAGATTCATCAGCTTGTTGAAATTATGGATTAAATTGTTCTGGGGTAAAGAGAGAAGCAAAGACTCTGGCCTTCTAAGAGATGAGAGAAACAGAAAAGATGGATTATGCGCTGATAGTATTAGAGGTGGGGTGTAATGCAGTGTAAGGCATTGCATGAAGGCTCAGACTGGAGTGGGATGAGATTGGATCATGCAAAGAGGATGACAGAAGAGGGAGGGGGTTAGAATGGGTGCCAGATGCAGGTGAGGTTATGACGTCAGCAGACAGACACAGGGAGCTGAACAGAGTTTGGCTCTTGTGCAAAAGACCTGAGATAAAATCAGAATCAGTGGGGAGCACAATGTGAAAGTTTGATTCCTGCTGTGAAAACTTCCATCTCCTGGTGCTGCCATGTAACACACTGACAGTCCCACCTGTTTACTCCACTGTGGCACTGGTGGGGCTCTTCAGGGGAGGGTGGGTGACTTATTACAGGAGTGAGATGAGAGGACAACTCAACCTATTCCCTTCAGGCAGAAGCAGAAGGGCGGTCCAGCTCCTCTCTTCTTCTTGGGCAGCCATGTGAACAAAGCAAGGAGAGATGCAACATGTGACCTTGCAAAGCAAAATCTGAACCTTCAGGTACTGAATACTGCCCTCTGGAAAAACGAGCATTTCCTGACCCACCAAGCTTTTTTACACTGAGGAATCACAAACCAACAGCATTTTTCCTGCAAAAGAAGAACTTGATAGTTCCTGGTTGCCCAAATAAGCCCTTAAAACCAGTTTGCAGGTAGGTAGGATGCAGGAAGTCAAAACACCCTCAAAAAAATGGGAGGTCTGATGTGTGTCTGACATTTCATACCCACTAAGAATGTGCGGATCTTTGGAGATGCAAGTTACTTTTCCATATTACCAGTGCACTTGGCTGTCAAACCTCCAGGGAAGCAATTAATCATTTCCTGAAGCAGCAAAGTTTTCAAATATGAGAACAACTTTGTGGCAAAGGTCTTCAAGAATAATTCAGGGACGCTTCCATTTCTTTCTTTGTGTGATGCAGGCAAACATTTGCTTCAGGTAAAAGGAAAACTTCGAGTAAAACATTGACTTTTTTTCTGTGTGCAGAAAAGGAAGGACAATGCTGACCTTGTTCCTCATCTGTTTATCTTTTTAGATTCTAAAATCCTTTAGTCTGTGCCATACTAAGCACACACAGCCTTCACCTCTGCTGAGGCCCCAGGGTGCTGCAGGGGTCTGATCAATCCCCCATACTGTGCCTATGATTGTAATGAGCCAAAAAGATGATGGAAGACAGAAGGAATTTTCACTTCATTTTATTCAAACAGGTCACATCCTGAATGATTCCCAGCTGACAAAACCAACAGTGATATTTAGCACTGATATCTTTGGAAGCCTTAGGAAATGAAAAAAGTGACTGGATTCTTCAAATTAAACATCAAGACACCTGTTCCAGTTGAAAGGACATGTGAGGACACACAAGAATGATAGCAGATATTAGCTACTCACTTCTCCAGGACTTTCTTTGGCTCCCTTTAGTGAAACAGCAACTTTATCATAATGATAAGAGCTGATACACAGTTTTACTGACAGCACAGAAAATAACACACAGGTTGGAGAGGAAAAGGAGGTCAGAACCAATTAAATCTCCTAGGCTGCACAGAGTAAAGTAACAATCAATAACCTGAACACATTAAGCATTGGATTTTTGTTCAAAACACATTTTTCAGACTTGTGAACCAGGATTTATTTTGATAAACAGCTGTAAAGTGAATAGCATCTTAAAGCTCTACACTGTTCAAAGGCTTCAGGAGGGGAGAGAGCTCATTGATTTAGCAACTCAGGCTTATAGTTAAAATCTGTCCAGGACGGGCGATTTGATAAGGATAAAGCAGCAAAGGCGAGTGTAAAGCACAGGTAATGCCCTGGGTTTAAAAGAGCTCTCACAACTGCTTTAAATCACTGCAGTTTTCAAGAGTCTCTTCCCAGCTGTGATCCTTGTCTACCTGCTCAGGCTCATGGGGCATCCTCTTGCCTCATCTACACAGAGGTGGTGGGGCAGAGGCAGATGCAAACCTCCAGCCACCCTGCCAGGCTCCCAGAGCTGTTTCTGGGCATTTCCTCATCCCCAGCAGGCTGCAGCCGCCCAGTGCCACGTTGCCTGACAGCATAAAATGCTACACTGTGGTGACAAAGCTGCCTCAGGGCCTTTATAAAAGTGTTTTCAACAGTGCCAGCTTCCTAAAAAACCCCAAAATAAACCAAAATAAACAGATTGTGTGAGTGAATAACAGGCACAAAACAGAGTTCCTTCTCTTCCAGAAAAATAATGGATGCATAGAGCAGGCAATTCCCTTGCTGGAGAGGTTTGAAACCTCTGAAGTTAATGTATATTCCAGCTAATGGGAATTGTAATCATTGGCACCAGGCCCACATTTAGCTCAGTACCAGCCCTAGCACAAGGGAGGCATTCAGAGGCAGCTCACATCCAAGGGCAGGAGAAATGAGCTGCCAATTGTGTCAGACATGCTGCCTCGGGAGGGGGGAAAATCCAGCTTTTGCTGCTGCTGCCTGCTCTGTTTCTCTGATCCCTTCCAGAACAAGCTGCCTCTGTTGGGCAAGCACCCCCAAACCACCCAAATTTATAGCATAGTTCTTATTATCTGCCAAGATTTCTTGATTGTATAGGGCACAGTGCAGGGATGACAACACGACCAAGCACCTTTTGTGCTGCTGAGAAGAGGGTGGGCTGGTTCCTCTCTGAAGTGCTCTCACTTTCTTCTTCAGCTTGGCACAAAAGCTTGAAAGCAAGTGTAATGGAAAAACCAGGAAATTCGCAGCTCCTTTTCTTTTTTCCTTGAAGAACTATACATCCAGGCATGCATGCATGTCCTGTGTGTAATCATACAGAGGGAGGGAGCACACTGCTGACAGCAGCTCCCTTGGCGAGGGGAGAAGTTGTCTTTCATGCCTGTGAAGCCCAGCAGGACAGAATCCATTGCACCACAGCAACTTCCCCTCTCTGATGGCTGCACTTGTGACTCATCAGAGGTTGTATCATCTGCTCCTTCCACCCTGGCCTGTATAAGTGCCAAGAGACCCGGAGAACACTCTAATTAGCTGACTTGCACCAAACCTCCAGTGAACTGATGGTACTTGCCTGCACTGAGCCCTCCATCCTATCTGTGAGCGGAGCAACTCCCTATTGCTAAGTTGCTTTAGTTCAGATGGATTTGAACCATTACTTTTGTTCCCAACTCGTTCTGTCATACACAATAGCAAAAACTGTCATGGAGGCTAAACTGATCCTGTTTCTTATATTTTTTGTTTTCCTTTTCTTTCTTGAAGTGGCTGAAACAAGAGAGCTGTTTACAGAACACCGTAGCCATGCTGTAGAAGGGAGAGAGAAAGTACATCTCCCTTTTCTAAACAGTAAAATCAATGAGATTCAGCTAAACGTAGAGGTGGCAGGGAACTGTATGGTTAACATGTTTCTTCTTGGAAAATATCAATTAAATGAAACCAAAATTTCCTAAGGTAGGGGAAAATGTGTGTACCACTTCTGGCAGGAAAAAATTCTAAACTCCACAAGAAACGGTTGGTCCAACTTAAGAGAGCATTCAGTCCTCACTGAAGGAATGAAATCTTACAGTGCATTGCTACAAGGCATGGAAAACTTAGATTCAGGTCCTTGGATTCAGGATTGAATCCAAGGATTCAGGATTCAGGTCCCACGTAAGACAGGAACCTTACCTCTCAATTACCTACATGTGGACAGAGTCCATCAAGCTCCTCCATTGTAAGAACTGCACTTCCTTCAAGGAAATCATTATTAATGGAGATAAGGATCACAACTTGTCTTCTCTACATCCCACAAGCATTTTGTAAGCTTAGTGAACACCTTCCTCACTCTTCTTAATGAGTATTTACTTACACAAAGTGAAAGCACTTTAACAAAAGGAGTAAAGTCAAATTTCTCTTTCTCTGAAAAGTGTTGAATAGGTCTTAACATTTTTGACAATAGAAAATCTTTTGCAGGGCAGAAACCTGGTTTCCACTCAGCATTAATTATGGCTGTAACAGGAGGTATGATAAGCAGAACTAGGGTTAATATACCTCATTAAGTGAGGTTTGGGCACTAAAATCCAAGTCAGTAATGGTGTGGATTTAGTACTTTTAGTTGAGTTTATCAAGCTCAAAAGGATTATGCAAACAGTTGAAGAAATGTTTCCAGTTTGTCTTCCCTTGGAGCCAAATTATGTCCAGGCTCCACAGAAAACAGGCATAGGTTTTTAATCTACAGGTACAGGTTTTATGACTATCCTCTTTGGAGAAACATGAAAATGCCTAGTGAAAAACAAGCTGCCTATCTGTCTGTCTCCCTTTCATACATCTGTGTTCACGTGACTATGACATCTTATCTTTTAACCAAGCTTCAGATATTAGGTGTCCTCAAGCAGAATTTATATCTCTAATAACATGGATCTGAAAGAGCTCAGCATCGAGGGGGGTGCATCAGTATCACTGTTAAGAGTGTAGGAAAGACAAAAACATCAACAGCTGGAGGAAGGTGTGATGGGAGCTGCGCAGAACCACACCAGACACATCCCACTCTTTGTAGGCTCCCACTCCATGGCAAGACAGCTGTGCAGCACCACTGGCATGGTGGGATTGTCTGATGCAGCTGACAGTGAAAAGCTCTCATGGTGCTCTCATGCAGAAAGAAGGTGGTCAGGAGAGCAGAGGAGTGCAGAGTGTAATGGGAGATCAGGAATAACCCCACGGGGGCAATGCTGAAAGGCAGACAGCATAAGGAGGAAAACAGCACAGGAGAAGAAACATGGAAGAGGTAACATCCTGTCAAATGTATGTGCAATTGTAGCACGGAAGTAAAGGTTTGAGTCAAACTGCAGAGCATGGCTGGAGATGGGATAAAAGTGCAGAAAATCCATTTTAGCAGAATGTTCCGAGGATTTAGTCACGACATGACCCTCGAGCTTTATAACCTCAGGATACTGGGCATTTCCCACAAGAGTTCATTCACCAAGGCACTTATCGCACCAGAATATCCTTATCCCTCCTGGATACCAGGAGAGGCCTGTGTTTCAAGTTGGGGGATCAGAACAGGCTTCCTGGCCAGCAGACTTCATTCACTCCTGTAGCCCCATTACAGCTCTGTGGCCCTAAGCTGATCTCTCCTGCTGCCCATTTTGCTGGTCAGGCTGGTGCAAGGGGGAACTGCTTAGCCTCACTGGCCTGGAGCTGCCCCTCCAGGACAGATCTCATGACTTGTGCTAACAAAGGGATGCTGGGCTGGTTGGCTGCAGAAAACATGTGTGGCAGATTTTATCTGAAAACAGGTAGGCACAAGTACAGTGACACAACAATGTTGTGCACAGTGTGTGCTAGCAGGTTGTTAAGGAACCAAAGATGACTTGAAAAAAGAGTAGAACAAAATGCCAGATGCATTGTGACAACTTCTATGTCCCTGTCATCTCTAAATGTAGATCTATGTCACTATTAAGGCCAGTATCAGATAACCTCCTTCTGTGACCTGTATAATATTCTTGATCATTAAACTAAAACAATGGGTCCAAATGAATGGAGTGTTTCAAAATGATGTACGTACATGTCGCTTCAAAAATGTCCCTCTGTCTCCTCACTTAATGCTGACTGTTGACAGCAAAAATGAGGGAAAGCAAAATTGATCCTGTACTTTTAAGAGCTGGATCTAATGGTTATGCCGCATTTTAGTCAAATTGGAAGAATAAGGGAAGGCAACAGATTAAGCAGAAACAGATTCTGGTAAGTATCAGAGACTAAATGTAAATGTTAACAAACTTGGGTAGCAAGGAAAAAAAAATTAACATAATCCTTTGTGAAATGATAAAAGGAAGATAGTTGATCCCTTCTCTTTTCCCTCTCTCTTTCAGCCACTTTCTTTTTTATTTTTATTTTGACAGTAAGCCTAATGAAAAACCAACAGCTGAGCGAAGTTGTTGAAACATTGGACAGCAAAGGGAAGAGATGAAGGCAGCTTTGCAGATTTTGCAGGTTACTGCCTCTGTGACAATAACCTCTCTTATTCCCTCCACCCCCTCCCTCTGGGGATGTGCGTGTCCTGCTGCCTTTAGTTGGAAAGCAGAAAGAAACTGAGCAGATAACTGGGTTCAAGCATGTGTCCCTGGGAGATAATAGCTCTGACGTTATTCTAATTTTTCCCTAATAAACTAGGGCTTGGTCCTGAAACATTCTCTCAGGCAAGGGGCCCAAACATATTTCAGGAGCCCCATTTTAAGCACAGAATAATATTTGCAACAGAGTTTTGCCCTGACTTTTGCAGTTCTGGATGTTATCATTCTTTTGTAACTAGTTTCTCAGACATTCTCTGTAAATATAGTCATGTTATTGTAATGGTATCTTTTCATTTACATTCCTTTCTCCTGGGCACAGAAGTTTGATGGACATTTCCTTTGACCAGTGTGATTGAGGGGAGGCCCTTTGTCTCCTCCAATACACAGTGAATTATAAGGCACAGATATAATAAAGATGGGCGGGGAAGCCCAGAACTTGTTCCTTCACTCTCCAGAGGTTTCTGTCTCCTTCTTTCATGTCGTTTCTGCGACAGCAGAGCTGTTTGGTCTTTATGGACAGCTGAATGGGGAAGAACTTTATGTTTGGTGTTTGACAGGCAGAAAGGGGATAGGACATTCAGATATGGAAGCAGAGACTGCTTCTCCCAGTGCAACCCAGTGGCCTACAAGCAGCCACAAATTAGACAGGATTTACACTCTCTCCAGTAGCTGCCTGTTGCTCTTACCGCTCTCTGCCTCCATGTCTCCCAGTCTCCTCTTGTAGTGACCCAGTGTCTTGCTTCCTCCTGGTATCCCGCTCTGGAGCTGGGGGAATGGCAGCAGCAGAGGTGGGCTGGGAGCCAGGCACTGCATGCCAAGTTTGTGGCTTTGCATTTTACCTGTGGTGGTTTACTCTGCCTCTCTCTTTGCCCAAAAGCCCTTCTTAGTTTACTTCTAAGTATAATATGTGGCATCTCTCTGTGGTTCCCTGTGGCTTGCTAATTAGTCTGCTGAGCCATAATTAGTGAATTCCAGGAGAGCAGAGAAGTCATGTGTGCCAAACCTTTCGCAATGTTGTCTCTCTCTCCCATGTGGACACACACCACCAGAGGAGAAGCAGCTGACCCCATTGGCACAAAAGGTAACCAAAATGTCCAAGACCTCACCCAAGGCTACTGAAGTAATTAGGAAAACGCCCAAAGGGCTGTTAGTCAGGCTCATAACGAGCACATACTTTTAGAATAAGTTTTCACCTCTGTGTCAGGGAAAGAAAAAATGCGTTTTATATAGCTGGTGGCTGTGTCTTAGCCTGAATCATCTCTGCACAGTTAAAGCAAGATCCTATGTGGAGCAGCCTCTGACCTGGATTAGCAGATTTCCATGCCTGGATGTCATTTCCTCGGATCTGCTTTGGATTGGACTGGCATCCCCTCCCTTTGAGGGGACAAACCAATCTATATGAGTTTAAAGGACATCTCCAGGCCCTCAGACCCTTTCTCAGCAGTTCCCATTCCACTCCCATCCCCACAAAGGGCAAAATAATTTTGCTGAATTCAGGTAGGAAAGCTCTCCAGACCACACCCTGTAAGAACCATGGAGCTGGGACCACAGGCAGTGGTGGGGTGTGCTCACTCCTGTAGCAGACTAACATGGAACTGCACACCCTGGAGTCAAACCAAACTGATCAGTGTCTGCTCTGTCCTGGTACTCCATGGCCCATCCCAGCTGCTGCCACTGTGGCATACAACGGTGGAAGGAGGGGTGGAACCCTGCAGCAGCAGAACTTCAGTCTGTACTGGAGAAACAGAAGCTCTCTGTGGACAGGTTCTCTGCAGCCTCAGTGACACCTGCAAAGGGGACAAATGGCTTGTGCTCCCACTGTCACCTGTCAGACCAAAGGAAAAAGTTCCACTGTGGCTTGGAGGGCCCTTTTTTAAAATGGGGAAAGTTGTGTTTATTCAGGGAAGAAAGCACACTTCTTCCACCCACACAGAAATTAATTTTCCAGGTTCTCAAACTTGGCACGAAAGCTGTAAATCCTATTTAAATGAACTGTTTGTTCTTTACAAGGAAGCATTACATAGATTTATTTTTTTTCCTAAGCTGTTTCTGGTGAGAAAATGACACCATTAATATTTGGTGCCTGTGCTGGCTAGGAAGGTATGTTGTTGTTTGTTGCATGCTTGTTGCATTTGGTTTAGATTGTCTTGAGAAAATTAATGTCATATTCTTTATAGCTTTATGACCACTAGCTTGGGCCCGGAGCTATTTTAGTATTTAAGATGCCTTGTCCCACAATTGCACAGAACTGTATTTTTCTGAAAGGGAAATGTCAATGTATGACTGATTGCAAGACTGAAATTCTGCCTACAGGGTAAAAGCCCTTCTAGCAGTACCTGTAACTATGTGAGGGCGACATATAATTAAAAGAAAGAAAACATTTGCTGAGTACAGATCAGCATTTTCAGAAGCACTTGAAAAGGTTAAGAAATAAGAAATTAATGTACTCTGCAAAAAATTTGTGAAAACAAATCTCAAATTGTGTGGTGGAAAGAAAATAGTGTAACTCAAGAGAGCAGGCATTGTGCTGGGATTAGATTTGTTGTGTGCCTCACTACGCTGAGTGGCTGCTGCCAAAAGAGGGTGAGGGAGTGATCTGGGGCCTGGGACTGGACCTTGCTGGCCCTGGGGGTTGCTCAGTGGCCGTGGGGCTGTGGCCTCTCCTGTCCCCAGCACAGCATAGCTGAGTCTGGGCAGCCAAGTCTCTGCTCTGACTGAACCAGATCTACTTTCCAATCACCCAAAAATGGAGGAAAAAAGTAATGAACATTTCATCCTTTTTTTTTTTTTTTTAACAGTCCTGATGAAATTGAAGAAATAAGTTGGATTTCAGATTTAGACCACAGATAGAGCTGAGGTTCCCATTTAATTTGAAAGCTGTATTTCCCACTTTCTGATAGTGCCAGACTTTAAGACTTCCTTAAAGTTTGTTTCAGTTTTTCTACCAAGATTTTTTTTAACTTCTTCTTGAAATAGGAGGAGCAAATTTTGTTTCTCCTGTTTCAAAATTTAATCAAGCTTAAAGGCATCAGTTTGAATCCATGAGGAAAAGAAAGAAAATTAGAAAACCTATCTGAATTATTATTTTGAACACCACCGTAAACATACTTTCTCAAAACATGAAAAAACTTTTTAAAAAGTATTTCTAAAAAATACTGTAATTAAAATGTGAAAAATTTCTTAGGGTTAAATACTTTCTCTACCATGAAACATGATCTATATGCTGGACACTCAAAGCAAAAAGAATCTGTTCTGCTAAATTTGCAGACTCATATGATTTATTTCATAAATATTTAAAGGAAACAAGAAATTACTTTACATTCCTTGTGGCTGAATGAGAACAGGAAAAAAAAGTGTAGATTTGGTTACAGGTGAGATTTGTTAAGGCTTTTGAAGTTTAAATCTGTTCTGAAATAAAAGAGAATAATAAACATAATCTAAAAAATAGCTAAAAAGGAAGTAGTTACAGTTAAATTTAAATAATACTAAAGTGCTTCCATTCTTAATTGGCTAGTGTTGTGTTTCCAGCTGGCTCATGGTGCATTGCATGGTGCATGGATCAAATATACTGATTGCTGCAACACTCCATATTTTAGGATGCCCTGTACACTGCAGTGCACCCAGGTATTAGGTGTACAAAATATCAGTGTTTGAACACTGCTGAGGCAGCCACACATCCCTGCTGTGTTCCCCACTGCTCCCTGGACCTCTCCACAGATGCTGACAACCTACTCAATGGCAGGAGAAGGCATTTTTGGGTGGGGCCATCTTTGTGCTTGGAATTTAATCATCCTATCAAACATCAACAGGAACTGTGGAAGTTGTACAAGCTGATCTATAGCAAAGCACCAGTCAGAAATTGGGATCCAATAATTTCCATGTTTGCTCTAACGAGCACCTAATGGTGTGGTTGACATATGTTTTTGGGAAGCTGTCCTGTCTTGGTAAATTACACAAATTTGTAGTGAATTTGACAAGTCTTTTCTAAATTTGTTCCAAAATTAACTGTCCTCATTGTTACAGCTGCCCTATACATCCTCCAGGTAACCAGAAGCTCCTGACAACATGAAACAGAATTAAAGCATTTCTTCACTTTGAGAGTGGTGAGGAACAGGTTGCTCAGAGAAGTTGTGGATGCCCCATCCCTAGAAGTGTTCAAGGCCAGGTTGGATGGGGCTCTGAGATACCTGGAAGGTGTCCTTGTCCAAGGCAGGAACTACACGATATTTAAGATCCCTTCCAAATCAAACCATTCTATGAATCTGCACATAACAGGGACATATCATCTACCACAGTATCTCTGGTCTTGTCTAAACTCTTATATGCCAAACACATGTAATCATGAAAAGAGGAAAATCATTGCTTAAATGGAACCTTTGGGTGTTAATTTGAAATGAGAGGGTAAAGAGATCACCAAGACACGGAGCACAGTTATATGAGAAAATGGGCACAGGTCCTTCACACTAGTACAGTAAAGAATGTACTCAGAACCACAAAACCTGCTGAGTTCACAGGAATTCATACTGTGAGCCTCTGGCTCTGCCACTGCATTGGAATAATACCTTACACTAGCTTTCTTTTTATGTCTGTGCAAAGCAAACCAGGATCTAACCACAGTGACTCTACTTTCAGACAGTGCAGCTGAGATTAATGTATCTCATAAAAGTGTCTCATTATCAAGATGTCAGTGTTTTAATCTGAAGCCACACAGGAAAAAATAAAATGATAAAAAATTGCACCCTTTTTGCCCATTATCTTTAATCCAAGATTGTGAAGGGCTTCTAGAAAACAGGGGTCTAAAGGAAGGCTCCTAGGGCTGTTCCAGGAAGAAACTGTTATGGGGTTTGTCTTAAAGACAAGCTCCTGTAGGCAAGCAAAAGGCTGCATTTGTGTGGGTTTATTAGATAATTTGACTGCCAGGTGTTTTAATATTTGCTTTGATTGCTGACTCAAATACAGGGAAGTCAAGCTTAGAAATGGCTCAGTAGAGAAATAACAGCAAGCATTGCCCTTGGTGATTTTCAGCTTTCTATGTTCACTGTTGTAATTTTTAAATGTCTTATGTTTCATCTCAGGTTCATTAACTTGTTTTATAATTGGGCAGTGTACACACAAAAAGCCTGCATTTTCTTCTTTTCTTACTGCATTGAAGTTACTAACACCATTGAAGCAGGCAGATAATTGATCATGTATTTCTGGCAAACTAAGATTTCTGTGGTAATTTAGTTTTTTATGCCTCAAAATGCTTCAGTATTGATCTATATAAGAGTCGTAGTGAAGCTATGTTGCTACTGCCTTCAAGGGTCCAAAAAACCTTTGTAAGAAGCAGTAAGGCTACATGTGTATGGTTCATTTCTGAGCTAGGAAAAAGGGACATTATATTGATGAGAAGAGCCTTTGTTATGCTGGTGGGAAATGAGGGGGGAAAGGGTTTCACCCCAAGGATTGTGCAGTACTGGAAGAGCTGCTCAGAAGATTTGGGGAGTCTCCATCTGTGGCAATATTTAAAATTTAACTAGACAAGACTTCAAATCTTGGATGTAACTTTGAAAGTATCCCTGTTTTGAGGAAGAGCATAGATCAGATGATCTCCCAAAGTCCCTTCTGGACTGAATTTTTCTATGATTCTATGACCTCATAGAATGGTGTGAAGAGACCCAGCATCGAGTGTCTAAACTGTTAGGTTACACACCTTTTTCTTTTTACTTTTATTAGTTGAAGTAGTTGCTAAGGCTTTTGATTGTACACACTGTTGTTATTATAGAGGAATTGCACGGGCACAAAGAAGAACAAATACATTTTCTGGATAAATACTTCCTGTGTGGGAAATGCCCTTTTTATGATTATACACCTTGGATAGCTAAATGATTCACATTTATGTTTCTGAGAAGGAGCCTTCTGAAATATGGGAAGCATGGATTCTGGGAATAGCCCAAGCACAAGAAATCACGAGCTATTTAAAGGCATACTTTAAAGGCATGCTATTTAAAGTGCATTACAGCATTCCTAAAACCAATAGCAAGCATGGAAGTTTTCAATAATTTTCAACAGGTTGAATCAGTTGCTTTTAATTACACTAATTCCTAGGCTAACTGCACTGTGTGGAACTATTCCATGACAGCTAGTCTTCACTATCCTTTCCAACCACTCAACAGATGTGCTGTTTCACAGCACAAAATGGCCTTGGTGTTTCATGTCAGGGATGGCTGCTTTTCAGCCATATCAGTAATTGCTGAACACAGGGATGAAGAGCATTTTCAGAGCTCTCAGACTGTAATAGAACTAGGTTATGATAACACATTAAGTGTGGACCCTCTTAAGGGGTGCCTCAGATGCTGAAGAATTGGATGGAAATCTGGAATATAATAGTTTTATGTGAGGCCATTTTTTCCATATAATCCTTCTGTGTTCCAAGATTATTTTCCTTGCCTGCCATAGACTCTCATGTTGACAGTCAAGCATCTCTTTTATAGCAATGTAAAAGAAACATCATAAATGCAGAAACAGAGAGAGCATTCCCATCCCTGCCACAGTTGATAACCTGAGACTGAAGTGATTTATTTCTTTTTAAATCAGAGGACTTGCTTCTTTTCATGTGAACCTTGAATCACAGCAGGCTTAAGTATTTTCTGCATTGTAACCCCAAGCAAGAATTACACAGTATGAGAAGCTGTTTCAGTCCAAGAGTTCACTCCAGGATGAAATGAGGGGATGAATGACTCCCACTTCCACTGCTTCAGAGTGACTGACTTTGCTCCCTTTTTGCCCCTTCTGATGCTTACTGGACCCTTTGCTGAGTCAGATGAGGTCTCTGGTCCTCTGTGCCACGAGCGACTCTGCAGCTGTCACTGGGAGCGTGGTTTAGGAGGCAGGGGGAGGAAAAGGACAGCTTTCCACCTCAGTGTAGGATCATCTTAAACGTAATTTTATCCCCAGAACCACTCTTATTTTAGCCTGTGAGCCATTTGCTGAAAAACACATTTTTGCTTTTTGAAGTGATTCAAGTCTCTAGGCAATGCTGTCTTAAAGAAATACCTTAGTGGGCAAATTTTGCTGGCACAAACTCCACAACAAATTTAGAACCAAACACAGGTGCAGTGTGGTGAATAGTCTGAAAATTCCTTTCCTATCACAGGGAGGTGGCTATTTGTCTTTCACTTGTGTAGTGTCCTCTCTAGTTCTCCCTTCTCTCTGTCATTTAATGGAAACCATATTTGATGTGGTAGAACAAAAAAAAAAATTTAAAAACCTCCTTTTACTTTTTTCCTTTCTTTCTTTTTTTTTTTTTTTTTGGCTGCTTTGTTCTGTAAAATACTTCCTTTTTTTCTCCCCCTCTTTTAAGACTCATCTGCATTCTGGGTCTGTTTCTGCTTCCAGATGGTGCATTTCACAGGCATGGTTTACTAATCATTTTAAAAAGCCTTTTATTAAGTCAAAATATAACAGGGAAAAAAACCCGATTAGTCTATAAAGAGAATAAATAAGATTTATTTTTTCCTTAAACATAGATGTCATTGAAAGAAATAGTCATGGTGAATATGGTAGTATATATTTTCAGGAGGAAAGGTCAGTGACAACAGTATTAAATTCTCATAAAACTCTTGCTTCAATAAATGAAACAATGAAATGAAAGAAGATATTAATATCTGCTATATGCTGTTAAGCATCTGTAAGATGCATTACAATAATAATAGTGGGCACCTCTTTTTGTGATCTTGAAGTGGTTATTGAATGTTTACTTCTTTTACTGGTCCTCTTCAAATAAACATGGTATAAAGCTGAAAATAAACGTGTGTCACAGTAATGACACGAAAGAAGGAGACAGACACCTGTTAAGATCAAGGAACAAGTGCCTCGGGCCTTGCCAGTCTTTATTATATATGTGTCTTACAAACCACTGTGGATTGGAGGAGACAAAGAGGCTCCCCTCAATCACACTGGTCAAAGGAAATGTCCATCAAACTTCTGTGCCCAGGAGAAAGGAATGCAAATAAAAAGATACCATTACAATAACATGGCTATGTTTACAGACAATGTCTGAGAAACTAGTTACAAAAGAATGATAACATCCAGAACTGCAAAAGTCAGGGCAACAAATGTGTTCTTTACAGGTCCTTGATTTCAAGTGATTATCTAAACATACACACGGTGCTACTCTCCAATTACCTTTTGAGCTTTATATGGGGAAGTCCAACGTGAACCTTTTACATGAAACTAAATATAATCTCTCTGTTCTGTGAATGGAAGAAATTAAGTACTAAGTAATTTATACAAATAAAAGTAATTCACTGAATTAATTGTTACATAAATTGTTATATTGCTGTATCACAGAGCCATTAATGGTTGGAGTTGAAGAGACCTTTGGAGATCATCTAGTCCAACCCTCCTTTTAAAGCACGTTCACCTGGAACATTCAAGCATTGCTGATATACAGGCTGGTAATTAAATCACAAAACCTCATAAAGCAGTGAACCTTGTCACTCTTTTAATTGAAGCATTGTTATTTTGCTTGCTGCATTTCCCTGGGTGATCACTCCAACTCAAACTAGGTAATTTCATGGGAAGCTAAGTACAGAGCATGGGCTGCACCTGTTACACAGCAAACAAAGCCTGAAAGCCCAGTGTCTGGTCACAAAATGCTGGAGCAGAAAAATACTCTTCTTTTCACATCCTGAAAAGAATACTTCTAAGCTTCACATAGAAATGGTACTTTATGTTTTGTATAAGAATAGTTTCTGGGATAGCATAAGTGACAGAAAATCTTACTTAAACACAGCCACGCTCTAAACCAGAAAATAGTTGTAGTCAACAGAATGATGTTTTTATGTATAAAGGGAATGTATCTACTTTTACCATAGTAAATATGGAATAACCTGAGTGTGATAATTTTTAGTACTGTGCATCAGTTTTGGTTGATAAAGTCATAAAAGACTGAAATACTTTTGTGAGTATATGCTGTTCTGCCTTAATGGAGGATGAGAAAGGAATAAGCTGGAAATCTGTGGTGCTATGGAAAAGTTCCCTCTAGGCAACTTGACTGCAGCAGTATGTGTGGGTAATTGCAGGCTGATAGTCTATTTTCAGGTACCAAACTACAGCTAGACAACTGCTCTGCCAGTACTGAGATCAGTCATCAAAAAAGCCATGAAGCTGGAGAATCTTGTTGAGAGGCGGGCACTGTACATACACTGATTTGTTGTGACCCAAAGGCAGCCTGGAGGAGCAGTGCTCGCCAAAAAGCACAAAATTGCAAGGCCTGGAGCACCAGCTAAGCATATAGTCTGGGGAACCATTTGCCTGCTGAAAATCTCCATGCTATTGGAGGGAAGGGAAATGCACTGTTCAGCCTGTGCTGGACCTGCTGGCATGACTGTACCCCATAGCACAAGGACTGCAATGCACAGACCTGTCAAAGAGCAAAGGACAATTGTGGTGCCTCCCCTCTACAAGGTCATTTAAATGAGGTGATGGCAGAGTTAGCCTGCCCAGCGTCCAGGTTACATGGCACAAATCTCTTTAAATCCTGGAACAATGGGCTTGTATTTAAATTGCAAGCTCCTTAGCAGAGGATTATTCTTTGTCACATTTTCCCTTCCTACTCTTGGGACTTCACATGATCACAAAATCATCCCTCCCACTTGCGGCATGAAATTACTGGTCTAAACTGCAGCAGGAGAAGATGTCTTAGCTCACTCTTCTCCTCAAGAAGCAACATTAACAGGATTTAGTGTGCCACCTTCAAGGATTCCTGTCCCAAGAGCTCCTCATTCCGAAGGTGTCACACTTGGTGCCAGGTGTGCTCTTGCAGGACAGCAGCTCCACCCTGCCAGGGAAGCACGTAGGGTGACTCCCCCCTTCTCCCAGAAACAGCAGCAACAGCAATGTTTCACAGAGCAGGGCAACAAACCAGCCCAGGAGCCTCAAACCTGCCTCTCTGCCAGGCATGGATTAGGCTGGAAATTAATATTTGAACTTTACATCTGCTTCCTCTTAAAAACAAAGAACCAAAAAATCCCCAACCCACACACATTTCTCAGCAGCTTGCCTTGTGAATGCTCACTGATAACAAGTCCTTGCTCCTTTCTTTATAATACCTCACCAACAATTACCCAAAACCAACCCAGCTTCCCCTTACTGCTGCAACTGCTCATTGTCACATCTGTATTAGTCTGCAAATAATGTGAAAGGCTTGAGTTCTCTGAGGCAGTTGTCTCTCATTCTCCCTAACTGCTGAGATCAGGACACTAGAGACTGGGGATTAAATGTGAATTACTAACCTGGCTGCAGTTCAAAGGGCAACAATAAAAAGCAGCCCTTAGCATTAAGTAGGTATTGGTTTATTAACTGGTCCAGTTAGTATTGTTATAAGTAAAGGAAGAAAGATATGAAAAAAACTTTTAATAAGGTTTTCAACAATAGCAGTTGCTCAGTGACACTAAGCCATGATAAAATAAAAAAGTTCACCCCCTCAGGAACTAAATAGAAAACCAATAAATAATTAATTGCAAACCTAATAAAAATATGCTTGCCAGTGTGTCATAAATAAACCCTCAAAGCGAGGACTGATGATTTATTGAATGGATGTCAAAGAGCAACACTTCAGGGAAGACTCAGGTTCATTTCATATGAGCTGGGCACTTCTTGTGGGACAGGGTGCAAAGCCCCATCATGTCCCAGGCAAAACAGCAGTGCAGTGACACAGACAGATTGATGGCTTATGCCCTTCCTCTCAGACAGGCAGGAGAGCCTTCTTCTGGCTCACCCAGCCATATCCCAAAGGATGGAAATCATTATTTTAATCTGTTGAAAAGAAACAGTCCTGGGGTTAGGAACTTGACACCTGTCTCATCTAACCTAAGGCTTATATTTTCACACTGGTCCTAAGGCAAGTTTGATGAGATAGTTATTCCTTTATAAAGTAACCAAAGGGATTCAGCATTCCCTCCTTTAGGCAGGAAATCAGTTTTATTCCTCAGCTGATTCACTTTGCTCCCTTTAACTCCATGGGGGAATAATGTTTGCTGCCTTTCCCTAGTCCTGGGATAGTTCAGTGAAATAAAGCAAAAGCACACCTCCATCAGAAAGAACTGGCTAGACCTACTGTGCAGGATGTACCTTAAGAACTACATGTTAGGAAGCTCTGTTGGAGTTTCTTCAATCAGGCAGCAGATTATCAGGCCATAAGTATTATCCTTACCTAAATTTCACTTTACACATCTACATCCCATCGCGGACTTGGACATTTATAGTCTTGTGTTCTTGTTCCCAACCAAGAGAAGGCCTTTCAAAACTTTTTTTTGGCCTTCCCTGCATGTTTACATATCTAAATAACTGAAGAAGCTCAGCCTGAAGTAATGTAAACAGTTTTGTCACTCTTTCTCATTTGTCACACAACTCATGATTGTCTCAGTCTTTGATCTGGCGGACTGAAAACACAGTGCATTGGCATTGCAACTGAAACTGGGGGATCACACATGTGAAAATGTTAAGGAACACTCATAAGATCAGGACACTTGCTTTAGGGTGAGAAGATAAAATGTCATCTCTGTATAAACAAAATAAATTTTGTCCTTGCTTATGATGGGAACAAAGGCAATGGAAACGGAAAAGTGAAACTTGAGAGTGTCTACTTTCACTGAGTAGTGAGACAAAGAGTGAGAGTGCTCTACCATCAGCTTTAATCATCTTAGGGCCTTGTAGGGGAACAATTGCAGAACTGCTGTGCAGCCTTTTTTCTTTCCTCTACTCATCTATAGATGACTCAAAGAACCAGCATGTGGAAGAAATGTATCCAGATTAACAAAAGTCTAATTGTCAAACAAGAAAATTGTTATGGAGTATATCTCTTCATAGGAGAACAAAAAGGAAATACTATAATCTATGGAGTCTGCAGATCTGGGGAACAGAACAGCACTCAAGAGAGCAAAAAGTTTTAAATGTGAATATGTGGAGTCATACAAGTGTCCATATGACACATAAATCCAGAATAGATTTTTCAGCACAAATCCTGTATAACATTCAGTCTTTGAAAATACAAAGACTCTGAGCTTGCTTGCTTTGCAGAGGGAAATAAGTACAGTGAAAAGTTTCACCAATCATGATAACAATATCTGGCAAGACTAAATTCTCAAGACAGTCTGGGAAACTCCAGCCAAAAATAATACTGTGGTCTACTTCTAAAAACAACGTGGTTTAAAGGACAGAGACAGAAAACTGCCTGTGCAATTCATCCATAACACACCCTAGCACCAACTACATCCAGGTTCAGAAAACAGATGCCGTCACCAGTGCAGAACAGGGAGAAGCTTTCTTACACAATGAAAACCTCTAGGAGCTGAAATAAGGTCACCTACTTTTTCTTTTTGGGGAGATAGTAAAAATTATGAAAAATTGCCCGCCCAGGTTTTGGAGTTTGGATTTGAAACCTCAAGGAACAGGTTTTAAACCGTATGATAGCTTCTTTCCTTCTTCTGCTGGTGGTTCCTTTAGGCTCATAGTGGCCTAAGGGGAATAGCAACACTTCCACTTTCTGGGACCTACATTGGGTTCCCTGCACTGTGAGCATGGGCTGTGAGGCTATATCCTCCCTCCTCCACCTCACTGCATGGCTGTGCTAGGAGGAAAACACAGTCTGTCCCACATGAAATAGCTGAGCTGGGTTTTTGTTTTGTTGGATTTTTAATTTTTTTTTTGTTGTTTTTCTTTTAAACAACCTTGTATAGAAGCAAAACTTGTCACTAGGAAGAGTAGAGGGTCATTTTCCTAGAGAGATGGGGCAGGGAGAAGACATGGTCTGCCTTAGAAGTGAGCCTGTTAAAAATCATATGTCTGGAAGTTTCCAAGACTCTGAAGGAAATGAAGCAATAAATCCTGCTGAAAGTCAGAAAAGGCAAGTATCAGTGGAGTTCTATGTCAAGTCTTCATGGGCTAGACTGAAAAACTAAAGGAAAATCATTGAAATAATGTAACATGGATTTGTCAGCAACATTTTGTATATTCTGTATATTTAAAATAAGTGATTTTGTTATGAGAAGCAACCTTATTACAAGATATGAGAGTAAAACCCTATCCCAAGGTTTGGGAGATTAAAATTGGATCAAATTTGGTGGTTTGGCACCGTCTCAAGTTGAATAGCTTGGACTGGGAAAGGGGCCAGTAAAATGTCTATTGCCAGGAGAAACAGAGAACAAGAGGTATATGATGTAGCCAGTGAACATCAACAAGTGGCCCATGACAGCTTATACTCAGGGACAAACTGAGGTTTCTCAACCTGTAAATATCCTTTTTCCTCCAAAGACCTTTCTGTCTGCTCCTCAGCACTTGTCATGGGCTCCCAAATTTCAGTGAATTACTGTTTTAGTCAGAGACTATAGGAATTAAAAATGTTCCTTAGTCAAAACTCAAGTGTAGTTATATTTTTAGGAAAGTCAAAATCAACAGGGAGAAATTTAATGCAAATATGGAAGAATGTTACTGCAATTTTTTTTATCATACTGGTTAGGCTGTGCATAAAAAGGAAGCCAAGAAACCAGGATACAATCAAACATCTGTGCTGAATTGACAAAGAGACCATTCAGCAGTGAGAATATGTAGTTGCTACTGGCCTGATTAGGTCTTTATTCAAATACATTCCTACTTCCTTCACTAGAGTTGATGCTGTCATCAGAGGAAGCCCCAATTAATAAAGCTAAAAGCCTGAGCCTTCCTAAGTGGAGCTCACCAATGCATGATGTGATCAGGATAGGTTTACATAATCTTTACATGCAAAAAAGCTTACTGCAGCATGGTGCTGAAGCTGACTCCTTGCTAATTCTCTCTGCTCTCAGTGTCAGGGCCAGACCCCAACTTCGTGGCTCATTTTCCCTTCTGCCTGCTTTAACAGATCCCTGCTGTGCTTCGCTGCGAAGGACTTTATGCTGCTGGAGTATGACATTTTCCTGCACCAGCAAAACCAAGAACCTCCATGGCTGCCCTGAGTAGTAAGGCTACAGGTGTCAAGAGCCTTGTTGCCAACACTGGCCCTGCTTTTTCTGCATGCCAGTGGGTAAGGCTGCATGCCACAAGGCAGTGTGTTGGACAACAGCTTTGGTTAAATGGAGAGGACAGTGTCGATGTTTGTCATTCTCTGCCCTTCCTAGCAACCCCAGGCAAAAGAGATGCTCTGCCAAAAAAAAAAAAAAAAATCTTCAGAGCTACCTTCACCTGAGTCAGGCTGGGGACAGCATTGCTGTGGCTACTCAGCACTCTGGCCAGGCTCACCTCATGGAGTGCTGCATCAGCAAACACACACTAATGTTTAGTGTTTACGTGAGCAACAGGTCTGGCACAATCAGAACAGGTCAATAGGCTGAAGAATACCTTGCTGAGGGCATAACCATACTATGTGCAGTTTTACTCTGGACTAGATGTAATGCCATGGTTTAACCCCAGCCAGCAACTAAGCACCACACCAACAATTGCCCATTCTCCACTGGTGGGCTGGCGGTGAGAAGTGGAAGAGTAAAAGTGAATGTCCCTCCCCTTCCTTCTGCTTCCCCCTAGTTTATAATCTGGGCATGACCCTATATAGCCTGGAATATCCCTTGGGTTGGTTGGGATCAGCTGTCCCCCTCCCAACTCCTTGTGCAGCCCCAGCCCCCTCGCTGGTGGCGTGGGGTGAGAGGTAGAAAGATCTTGACTCTCTGTAAACTCTGCTCAGCCATAACCAAAACATCCCTGTGTTATCAACACTGTTTTCAGCACAAATTCAAAACACAGCCCCATACCAGCTACTGTGGAGAATATTAACTCTATCCTAGCCAAAACCATCACATAAAAGTCTGATACCCTGAACCAAACACCCCCAATGTGAATATGCCCACAGCAAAGTCCTGATTCAATCTTCCAAACTTCAAACATGAACAGAAATCCTTAACTTCTCTCTCTGGAGCCCCTCTCTCTTTGTTGACTTCCAGGGGACAGAATGCACTGAATCTGCATCTTAGCTTTAAGCTTAAAGTTCATCACCTTAAAGTTCAGTCGCTTGCTTGCCCTACTCCATGGATGTACTCTTAACTTAAAATAGGTTTTGTCAACATTCTGGACCTATCACATGAACTTTCTGTTTGTTTTGATGCTTGACCTTCTCTTTATTTTGTATTATCCTTATTCTTAATGTAAAAATAACATACCAGACTAAAAATTATCTCCCTGCTATTGAACACTTCTATCTCAAGGGACTGTTAATAAAAAAGGAAGCTTTCAGACTTCCTTTTTTATTGCTTATTAAGACTTCTGACAGCCTTTTATTTTTATTTTTTTAATATCCTTTTTCCTTCCACTGTCTAGCATCTCTCAGTTGATTTTAAATTTGAAGCATGTGTGTCCCAAATATGATTTTATGGCAATGAATCTTGTCATGACCTGTGTTCTTGTTTGTTTTTTTCTTTTGTATTAAAGTCACTGGAATTTTCTTCCATATTTTGCCTTATTTAAATGGCTATGGAAAGCAGTGCTGTTAATAAGATACATCTGACACTTTTTCCTGTCAAAGACTAAGTCCAGCTGTGAGGCTTGAGCAGCTTGAGCAGCTTGGGCTGTACAGAGCTCATTAACCTCATCCTTTAGAAGCAGTATGCTACAATTATTGAAGCAGCTGTGGGTAGAGGGGCTAAGAGGTGGCTTTGAGCTCCCTCCACAACACCAGGCTTGGGGCAGGAGTGGAGAAAGCACTTGTTCCAGGCACTGGGGAGGGAAAGGATACAGCCCAGCCCTCTCTCCCACAGATTTGTAGTACCTGTTCTTTTCTAAGGGGGCAGCTTCTGTCACCTTTTTCTCTGCCTCTATGCCCTGACCCCACAAATCCATGTTGCTTTTGTCTCATCTTTTCTGCCTCATGATACCTCTCACAGCAGGATTCTTGAGCAACAGCAGCCCAATAATATTCGTGTCCAAATGTCTATTTCAAAAGCATCATGCTTCCAAACTATATAAATAATCCAAGGATTTGCTGTAGAGTGTTTGAACTCTGACCAAGACATTTGTTGCTATTATCTAGGTTTCATTTTTTACTCTTAATATAACTGGATTCTCTTGGATATGAAGTCTCATGGGCTTGCTCTTTGCCAAGAAGCATAGAGGCTGACGCCCTGATGGTACAAGTTTTCTTCTTCACTTTCTGGTATTCTTCTTTTCCCTTAATTCTCTTTTATGTCTCTTTCAATCATATTCTTTTGCATATTCTTTTCCTAAAGAGCTTCCACATTAGGATAGTATGGGTTAGCTGGGCTGTGCTGACTTATTTTGGATAAGAGTTAGCCTACTGTGGAAGCTCACAGCTGGATGGCAGAAATCTGTCGGATTGGCATTTCTCAGTAATAAATCTGGTTGAATTTATCTTCTCAGTCTTAGAACTACAAAGCCCACATAAGTCTTTAGATCAGGAATTTGCACTTGTCTATTGAAGGTTTTGATCCATCAGTGTTCAGGCTGGGGACTTCCCTTCCGATGGTGACCTCCTAAATATTCCCTCAAATATCTGATCCTGGAGGCACCTGCCCTTCATTTTGCATAACGTATGTGAAGGTATGGTCTGATATTTTCCACATTTTCCCACAAGATGGCACAATTTTCTTATGAACAGTGCATGCTAAAACACGGAATGCTTTTTGCTCTGTCATTGAAACAAGAAATTAAGATACTCCGTAGAAGTCTGGTGGTTTATTTTGCTCATAATTAGTTGATTTACCCTGACTAGTTGTCTTGGAGAATTTTGCCTTCTCTCTTAACTTCTTCTTCTCCCCTCATTGCTTCTCCAAGTCCTCAGAGGACCTGTGTCCATGCCATCACAAGGTAGGCTTCCCACAGGCTTGAACTTCATTGTGTGATTCTTGATTTTTGGAACTGTGCTCTCTTTTAGCTTAATGTCCACTTCTTGTAGGTAAAGGACAGACCATTTCTGGTATTCAATGAGGTGAATACTTCAAGCTCCATGCTGAGGATATGTACAGGAACAGAGACAAATGTGTTTCTCATCAAGAGATGCTTGAAAGTTTGGAGTTATTTTCTACTCTGGTTTGGGGTTTTTTTGTTTTTGTTTTTGTTTTTGTTTCGTTGTTGTTGTGGTGGTTTTTTTTTCTTGGGGGGCTGGGGTGAGTTTGGGCTTTTTTTTTTTGCAAAATGTGCCATCAGTTATCCCTTATTTCCCATCTGTGGTGATGCACTTGACATACTTCATACTTACTGACAAAGTAGTTACAATCTGCACAGAAAGGCACTGAAATCCAGTATTTTTAACAATCATCCATGCACAGTTTGGTGATGGAATTGGAAATGTTTTTTTGAGGTATGTCCTACTTTAAACAAAAATAGATTTGAAATTACTTTTGGTTTCTGTTATGAAGCATCCAGAGGAGTTGTTTCTTTCTGGGTTAATACTCTGGACCACCCCATGAGCAAAACCTGTGATGTATCATCATAGGTAAACTTTTGGACTGGGTGCTAGATACCTTAGATGTCCTAGGGTTTATGGTCAAAAGAGAAACTTCACAGTGTGAAATCCCTGATTACCTGGTTTTCAAAATTTCAAAAATCAGCATTGTGTTAGAGATATGAAAATATCTACAAGAAATCTCAGACACTGTGTTTCCATTTGGAATGGGAGAAAAATAGAATGTTTCATGGGAGAGTGAGTGTTTGACACTGTTTTGGACAAGTCATTAACCAAAGTCATGCACATTGAGTAGTCCTGTCAGAGAAACTACAGAGCCCTGCAACAGCATCAGTATTCAAGAGAGTGAGCTGTTACATCCCAAATCCCTCTACTCACACGAACAGTTTATTTCATTTTTCCCCTCCTTTAGTCTCAATAAAGACCTAATTTTCCCTAGAAAAAGAGTCAATTACATCAAGTGAAAAGGAATTATCTTAGACTTTAAAGTCTATCTTAAGATAGAAAAAGGATTCTTAAGATATTTAGGTGGAGAGTTGGTTTTTGTCACTTTCTTTAGGTTTTTTTCTGTAAGGGAGTTGGCCAACCATCATGCCTCAACCTTTATTTTCCTGGTAGGCTCTGTCTGTATATTGTGTAATTAAACATAATGCAAGGTATGCTTCTACTGTACACACTCCTCATGTGCTGATCATGTGTCTCTGCTTTCAGTATGTGGCAAATGGCACCACAATTTCATTCTACTGTTCAGAGAAAATAAAGACAGACCTCAATTTCAATAGAATAAACTGCTAGCCTACCTTATTAACTTAGGTGAGATATTTTTCATCACATGCTTGCAGCATCATAAACACAGCAATAAACCTACAGGATTGTGATATAGGATTATAGTAACCAAATCAGGGGGAAGGAGAAAGAGAAAGAGGAATTTAGTGTTTCAGCACCCACTCAGTGCCTAAATCAATATGTTCAGTAGCTGCAGGAGAAGGACATGGGAGAAGCTAATCAGCTACTCTCCTTTTGTCTGCAACTCCTTTTTTCCCCTCAGACTTAATTACAGACACTGAAAATCAGGCTCACTATTGGTGCTTTTCTTTTTTTCTTGCACACCATTAACTTGTCTTCCCTTCCTTAAAGTTTGTTATGGATTGTTTTTGGAACAAAACACATGCTGACCTGCTGAACTGTTAGAGACTCAGCACTGCTCCTTTTTGGGTAGGAATGTCCCATTCCTGTGCCTCTGTCATGCCAGTACTTCCCTTCTCTCAGACAGAACGACTGTAGGATATAATCATCTATTCAGAACTATGTTCTATTTGAACCCTTCAAATCCTATTATGTCAGAATTCACATGACTCATTTCTCATGCTCCACTACAGGCCAGGCTCCTTTATCCCACCCTGCACTTGCCCAAGGTCACTGAAAAATCATCTCAAAGCAAGTGTCAAGCCAGGGATCTGCAGCACCACTGGCAGAGGAATGTTCATTTTGAATTGACTTCAAATAAAATTTCAACTGAGTTCAGCAAGGAAAACATTCTAATTTGGGAACAGTAATATTGTTCATTTCAGTCAAAAACGTTAAAACAAAATATATCAGCTTTCCAAGACATTATTTTAAGAAATGATAAAATACCAGCAGTTCCTCTGGAATGGAAATTGTGATTCACAGTCTAGCCTGTCCATAGGCACAGGGAACCAGTGTGTGAATGAGATAGAAAAAGACCTCCTGAGCCAAGCCAAGGGAAGAAATGTTAGAGAGCTTTGCTGTTCAAGCCCTTCACTACTGAAGGACAAACATGGAATTCACCACCCAAGGCACAAACTGTGCACAACGCCCCATGATACGATGATGGTGGCAGTTCAGGTTTTCATAGTGTCTGGCACTTATAAGGCATCACCATACAACCCCCTGAATATTTCTTTGAGGTGAATGATAATCATTGAGCAGCCTCAGAGTGAAGCAACATCCCTTGCTCACCCTCACAAGTCTGCCAGTCAGGCAGGAGCCAATGGAACAGGGAAGTTCTGGCCTTCATTGATCGCTCCACAGAACACTCCTTGGTCTTGCTAGATTGTCTTCTTCTATCTACTGCTTGTATTTTCCTGGGAGTTTATAGGTTTTTCTTGTTGGTATTTTAGTCTTAAGTCTTTGAATGACTAAAACTGGCTGAGTAATTCCATATCTCTTTTTGTTCCAGTCTTCTCTTGCAAGGTTTTAGTTACCTTTTTGCTACTACATAATTTTCCCCAACAAGTTCCGCAGAAGAACAGTGGCTGTGGAGAGGATAAGATGCCATTTCTAAGACAGAATTCAAGAGGTGTTGTTGGGATTTGGGTTTTTTCTGTCACCTTAAACAACCTTTCCTTCCTGCTCTTCATTCTAATCACTTGGGATTTAAATGTATTCAAGTCATGGAGAGAGGAAAGAATAAATGGTATTGTAAGATCTTGTCTCCTGTGTCTCAAACACAAGCAGCAAGCTTCCTTCTGAGCAAGGTTATTATTTTCAGGGTGGGGAAGGATAAGGAAATATTTTTCTTGTTTGTTTTACTCAGCATCCACATGTCAAATAATAAACTTCATATGATATCAACTCAGGGATGCCAAACAGAGTTTTAGGATTTCGTTCAACACTATGGAGTTGGATGCAGGGGCTTCAATTCTTGCAGCCATCAGTTATATCTGACATTGGACCTAGTAATTTTCCTGCAGGTGGTGGGAGCTAACCTCCAGATCACCTTGCTGCTTTTAATAACACAAGAAGGGAATCTCTTTGTGATAGAATTTTAGAGAAAAAAATGCTTAAGCACAAAGAAGAGCGATCAGCTTCTTGACCTCAGGCCAGTTTGCAGGGTGGAGAATTAGGTCCATGCTGAGATCTGAAAGTCACTTAATGAAGCAACTAGAAAGGCACTTAATGAAACAACTAGGCTTTGCCAAGCTGGGGAAATAAAGCAGTCCCAAGTGAAGCTCATGGAGCATGAATGATGCATTGGCATTGTCAGCTTGGTAGAGCATCCAGAGTACTAAATTAAATACATTTGAGTCAGAAAATAGTATGAAACTCAGTTTCAGAGAGTGCAAAACATCATCTAATGTGGTGACTAAATTAATGACTTCATTTTACCACTGGGAAGACCTCACTGGATAACCTCATTTTATCTGAATTTTCAAGAGCAGACACCATTCATTCAGACAAATTATTTGTAGGCACACTTGGGCAATGCTGTAGCAAAAGATGAATGGATGTAGTGGATGGGTGGCCACTTGACAGCTGAGGAACTCTGGGAAGAGCTCTGGTTCCACATCACCACGCTATCACCTCAGAGGCAAATCCAAAGTCGTTGCAGCGCTGAAATGTTGATCCACATTTAGAGCGCTATGTTATATCACTCAGAGTTGCTAGTTACCATTAATGCTGTGCCTATCTGGAAGGAAAATGTATTGGTATGTGGCTTCAATAACCTTTAGCAAAAGCCAGTTGTGCTGAATTGAGTTGCCTAACTTGATATCATATGAAGTTTATAATTTGGCATTTGGATACTGAGTAAAACAAAGCACACTCAAGTGCCATCTCAATTTTCCCACTGTGACTCCAGCTTTGACAGGAAGAAGACTAAAATTGTGCCAAATAGTAACTGTGCCATCCCTTTTTGACACGGTTGTGAATACTAATAACTAAATGACATTGCATTGGGCATACAAAACAGCCCTTTCAGACCTGCAGAGAGAATAGATTGCCTAAAGATGATAATTTAGTGAGATAAATTTGGATCTCAACTAAAGGGCACCTCAGTAACGTAAATGGTAATGCTCCTCTCTGTGGATTTTACCTTTAAAGAGTACACATTCTGACTTCTCTGTCCCTCTATAGAGTGAGGAATGGGCATTACCATATACCTTCTTATTGTTCCCCTCAGATGCTCTCTCTGAGACCTGCTCTAACTAAGATTGTAGTGAAACTAAACTAAATTTACATTTGAGAATATATTTCAGCTGTTATTCACTGTTTGGTTGGGTTTTTTTTTTCAAGTTAACTTTCTAGAACTAAGCCCCGCAAAAAGAAAGAAAAAAAAAAAAGAGGCAGGTTGGTGTAGCAGCAAATACTTTGCATGAAACATCCCTAATATAGTAATCTAGACCTCAGCCCAAATGTTAATCCAGTCTTGTACTGTCCCAGTGAGGAAACTTTAGCAATATTACAGAAACCATGGTGAAAATCTTATGAAAGGGAGAACATCTCACCTGCTGAAAAAGGTAAAGTTGCTCCAGGCTTTGAAATTATTGCTCTTTATGTTTTTTTTTTAATATTAGGAATATCCAGGATAATGCAGCAACTTATCTCTCTCTGCTGCTGTAAGGTGGGATATGAAAATATATCAATGTTCTGCCTGAAAAATTCTCATTTGTGAAACTCTTCTCAGTTCTGTGTCTGTCAATGAACACCATTAAATTTCATGACTAACAATGGTAAAAAAACATGCATTTCTCCTTCATAATAATTTTGAAATTTTAAACATACAAAATTGCATATAAAAAGAAATACACTATGATATTTCCTATGGTAAAGGAAATGTATTTTAAATTCAAGAGAAATAACACTGGTTTTCCTTTGTTTTGAAATTGGATTGAACTCGGGCATTGTGCTGTCTTGCAGAGCACACACTAGAGCAAAGAGACCAGCTACTGCAGTTTGCCTTTGACATCCTTCTTGAAAAGTCAAGATTTGACCTCCAGGACTGTACTTTCCCTCTTCTGTTTCCTTGATGAGAGTTTTTACCACTTACTATCTTCTGCCAATATGGTCAAAGATTAATAATGGTGATGTTAGCAAGAGGTAACTAGCAATGTCTGAGTTTGGGTGGGGTTTTTTTGTCTTCATAAGGATTTTTGCTTCTGATAATTGTTTTAAATTTGATAATTGTGCATTTCCTGATTCACTTAAAAAAGTTAGAGAAGAGCCTGAAATTTTGGGGGGGGGGGGGGGGGGTTTGGGGGGTTTTTTTTTTTTTTTTTTTTTTTTTTTTTTTTATTTTTTTTTACGCCTTNTTTTTTTTAATTTACATGAATGTATAGCCCTAGACACTCCCTTAAAATCAGTAAACTGGAAGAAGGACAAGTAAGGTAGAAAAAGAAATAAATAATCTAAAGAGATGGATAGCAAGGCATAGTGAAGACCTTATGTTATAAAGTTACATTTATTTTGGGCAGTTATGACTAACCCTGTGCTGAGTAATAGGATAGGCAGGAAAACAGGATTTCTCCTGGCTCTGTGGTGTTGACAGGCAGCAATTACACTTCTTGGAGATGTATAATCTGGAACTGAAAGTCAGAATTTTCAAGGATATTCTTAGAACTGAGCACTTACTCCCAAGGGAAATTCCTGACTCCTCATTGCTTATTATATACTTGTTCAGCTCCCACTTTTCTTTGTGCAAAATCAGTGATTTTATTCTCTATTATAATTGCAATTTATCCTTGATTTAATCAACAATCATATGAATTACACTAGGACAATTCCAGTCTCGAAGGTGTTCAGTATTTTGGTCTCGATCTGGCAAAATCATTAAGTGGAGTCTTATCTTCAGCATGGACACAGTTTCCATGAAATAAGCATGTTGTTTGTGCACACAAGACATTTGCTCTCTTGGAGTCAGCAGCAGCCTTCAGGAAAGAGTACCAGGGAAGCAAACACAAGGGGAAGAGAGTGGGAAGAAAGCACAGTGCCTGGGAGCACCACATAACACAGCAGTCACTGTGCTTTCAGGAATTTGGGAGGCCATCTACCAATTGGTGACTTGATTACTTTCTAGCATATACAGCTTGCTCTATGATTTTAGAAAGCACGGATTATTTTGGTAGTTTCTGATCTGCTTCCCAGGAAGCTTATTGCAGATTTGGACATTGAGAACAGACAGATGCTCTCAATGCTCTTGGGTACTGGAGAAATCCTCTGTTGAGACTAGAAATACTCCTAGAGGAAAATTTGCTAGGTAGACTACTTGCCCAAAACTAAAAATGTCTGGCATGATTTGAAATTATTTTTCATCATTCCACAAGATTTGAAATTACTTAAGAGTGCTGTGAAATGATTACTCAAAACTGTCCAGCTTGGCCTGACTGTAAAGAACAGGTCTGTGCTAATGGAGACAAACTCGTGAAGTGCCAAGGAAGTCCAAGCATAGGAGGAAGCTGGGCTCAGGGCCTGCAGCAAAGTAACAGTGGGAAAATCAAATGTGACTGACCTGACATGTTGTTGTTCACAAAGGTAAGGATTTCTGACTCTGAGAGTGATGTCTTTCTACAAAGACCCAAGTGAGAATGAATAGCTTCAGTGAGGTCTCTGTTGGTGTAGATGAAGAGCTTCCCATGTCATGGTGCTGAGATTTTGCAGGTGTCTACTTAGGCTATTAATCTTCTGGAAAGAGAGAAGAAATCACACAAAAGGACTACAAAAGCAAAGGAAGACTTTTTCTATACATATCTGGAGTATTTAATTGTATAACCTTTATGCTTCCACTTCCAAAAGGAGAGGGGATCCAACCTGGGTCTGTCAGTGAGCTTTAAAAATAATTTGATTTTAATCTCTGCTACTGTCCTACCTAAAAAATGAGTGATTGACTGACAGAAGAGAAAAAGTGCACAGGACTTTGAACTGCAGCAATCATTACTGTAGCAATCTAACAAAACATGAAACTAGCAGCACTGAGAAACACAGGGAGAATTGTGAATAGTCTGATGTAGGTATGAATTGTGCCACACATCCAGCAAGATTCCTAACAAAGGTACACACAGGTAAGCCACAGACCAATGCACAGGGTGCAACAAAATACGTGTCAGACTAGTGGGACAACAGAAAAGAGGGGAAAACCTGTCCTATGGACATTGATGGAGGGAAATCTGGAGGGAGAGTCAGACTCCTGTTTACCTGTAAAGAGGTTGGAAATCTTTGATCAGGGGAATGGATGACTGGATCAATATGGTAAAGTCAGCAAGGAGGCACATGATGTAAAGGAAGAGCAGCTCAAGATTCACCCTGGGCATTGGAGAGCAGGAAGGTGAGAAGCTCCAGGAGACTTCCAACTTGCCTTTACCTTTACTCACTCTTTTCTCCACCCTGAAAGCTCCCAGCCTTTCAGAAGAAAATGCTTTCGTGGGGTCAACAGGAAGAGGGAACAGGTGGAAAGAGCCAGATTCAATGTTGCTGGACCTTCAGGGAGAGAAACCTGGGGACAGAAAGCAGATGAGATGAACATTTGACCTCATGGAGGTGTAGGTTGCTGGGGCTAGGAATGCAGGAGTTTAGAGGAAGTGCTGAGAAAGCAGTAGTATGGTGGTCCAGTGTTATACAAAAGGAGATGGGAGAGAGACTCAGACAACCACAGCCCTCTTGTTAAGACACAGTGGTTCCAGTCATTGTCCTGAGCCAACTTCAAGGCAGCACCATGAGACCCAGGGCTGCTGGTCAGTCACCAATTGCCACTGTACCTTTGGCACAGCTAGGATTATTGTTTGTCTCACTCTCAGGAGGCTGCTTGTACCTGTCCCTCTTGTTTTTGTCTGTTGAAGGGCCAGAAAGACAAAGAAAACATATTTCCCAACTATTTTCTTCAGTCCATAGCTGGGTATATATAAGCTCTGCTTTGCAGCAGTGTTACAGTAACACTCGAGGATGATAAGTCTAAACAATCTGACCTATGGAAAGCAATATTTTTTATTGTGGTTACTGGTGTGTCTCAGTCTTCACTGCAAGAGCACAGCAGTGTTTTTGACCAAAGTTAAGTATTGTTGCTAGAGACTGAGAAATTAGATTTTAAAAAAAGATTAGATCTTGGGAGTAACTTGGAAACTTTCATTCAAAGTCTGTAGAATTAAACAGAAAAATTTCCAGGTGACAGACAACCACCCCAGGTGTTAGATATACTGATAACTTATCATCTCCAGATGCATCTTGTCCTGTTCTCAGCTCTTGCAGAGGCTGAAGGCAATACTACATCAATTTAGTAGTGAATCAGTTGTTGATATGTTGACATTTCTCCATAACAAAACTTCATCATCCCTCTACATCACTCTGCTCTTGGTGACCTTTCAGATGATGTCTCCCCCCCGTCTTCTATGTGGAAAAAAAATCAGGGAGGCTCTAAGAAAGAAGGAGCATTAACTTCTTTCATACATTTTTCTCCTAGACCAGGGCAGAGTGAACTCATAAGCACTTTAAAATTGCTCCAAGATGGGCACAGTGGCGGCTTGTTCTTTCCAAAGTTAGCTGTGCTGAGTTGCTCTTTTTTCTCCAACAGAAAAAAAAGTGTTGCTCATTGTCAGTGTTGTTCATTGTTACTGGTACAAAAGCTCATCTCAGAGCTCTGGCAGCTTTTGCAATGTTATCACAATTTTTCATGTAACTGGTATGTGGTTGCATAAGGTAGAACTGTCAGAGCTACAGTAGGAACAGTGAAGTTTTTAAAGTGCAGAGTTCTCTGGCATATGGGCTCTTTTGACCTCCTTCACATACTGTAGTCTTACCTAAGGGAGTTTTTCTGGGAGCTCAAATATGAACATTTTATATCTAAAAAAAATCTATTTTATATCTAAAAAATAAAGGAAGAACCTTTCCTTTAGAACTGACTGTGTGGACTGGTACCCAAGAGCTGAGAAATAAATCATTGTGTTATTTTTGTCATTCTCCTTAGCCCCAGGAATTTCAGCATGTATTTTAAAAGTCAACAGATTTTCATATAGAAATATAAGGTAAGACTTTTAAACAACTTTAACACAAAGGACTGTATAGAAATATTATTCAAAGCATTATTGATGGAAAATTTATCATTGGCCCAGATATAGCTTCTTGAAAAATATTTCTACCTCCTCTGGAAGTACAAATATTGAATATCTTTTATCATAATCAGTGGTGTTTTTCACCATTTTAGTAATGAACAATCACCTTAAATTCTGAATGATCCAATTCTTGTGCCTGTTTATCATATCAGTCTGACATAATTGCACTTGCAGAGTGATGAAAACACAGCTTTGTGTATTTATTGTCTCTGAAGTACTCCCTATTTACCCTGGGATATAAAATTTAAATCACATCCTTTCTGACATACACAACCTCACCCATAATAAGAGACTCTGCAATCACAAGAGAGTAAACAAATCTGGTCATAATGATTAGGCAGAGGAACCAAGCCTCCAGCTTCAGCTTTGTGGCTCATCTTCATTTCCCAAAATCGTTCTAAATACAGAAAAAGGTGCCAATTTGCCAACGTGCTGAAAATAGAAGCCTTCAAACCTCCCAGTCAAAAGAAGCTACAAACTAATTCAAGTGGCCTTGTGACTTCAGCTAGACTTCCAGCCTAGTTTAACTTAGCCTAGCCTATCCCAAGACAGTAAGAGATGTGTTTCCTAATACTGCAGCTTTTATGAGTACACTGGGACAGTAGCATAAGTCATAAAAACAAAGCTGTGTGCAGTAAAGGGAGACAACTTACTGTTTTTTTAATAAAGTACTTAATAGGGTCAGTGGAGTGATGCAATTATATCCAGCACAATTTCTTGCAAGTGTTTACTTTTACAAGGCAAGTGTTTTTGTTAAGACAAATTGTGTCAAGCAGCATGTTCAGCCCACATACTTGTCTATTCCCTGAGGATACAAGGACTGGCCTTGATATCCAAATGAGGTCAGAAGAAAATTTCCACCTCTTTACACTATCTTGCTGCTTTTAAGAAGTGAAGAAGAGAAAAAGAGACACCACAGAGCTCCCAACAAGTGGGGCTTGTATGGCTTTCACTTGGGCCATCCAAGGTCTGATGTGCAGACCTGAAGAACCCTCTGTGTGCAGCCTGGGGTTTCTGGCTGCTGCTGGAGCTGGTTTGCCAGCAACCTCCCTGGAAGCTGAGGAACACACAGAGCGAAATCAAAGACGGCCAGAAGGGACTCAGAGCTTTCAACAGTAACATGAGATTGCCAAGGACATAGCTCTGGATGACACACCTAGGGTTATTTTAGCAAATGAGTGTTCCCACTGCAATGTGGATGCACACAAAGATGCAGCAGCAGCCTAAAGAAAAACAGTGTGCCTTGAGTATAGCATTATGGACAAGACAAGTGCTGCTATTCCATTGTGTAGCTGCATGAGACACAATGCAAACTATCCTATATTGTTTATAAAAGAGATTGAACTTCATAATCAATCAGAAACACTTTTCCCATTTCCTATTTTCATTCTAACATAATTTGCATGGTAATAGAGCACAGAGGCCTCAATCAGGAAAGTGACCACACTGTACCGAGTGCTGAACAACGCAGGGATGGTTACAATCCAATGTTTCTGATAGCTCTTCCTTGAGTGCAGTTTTATGTGCAGTGAAATGTTATAATTAGGACATAGAATCTATCAAATAAAACCCGTGTTTGAAGAAAGCAGCCTAAATATATTTTCATCAAAAGTCCAGGAAGCAGTAGACGTCTCTTAAAACTTGCCTCACAAAAAGTAGGCATCAGCTAAATGAATCTGTTGTCTGTGTGATGAAGCTGTCCAACACATTCTTTGGGATAATAAACTAGCACTCCCCAGTACAAATCATAATACAGGGATGTGCGATAACACAGGGACAGCTGAACTAAAGAATGGCTCAGACACTGAGGTATTGGCCCTTCCAGCCTCTTCTCTTGTTTTGGAAATCAGTTTAGAGACTGATTGATTTTACTGGACTACAAGCAGGTTGCAGGTAGAGAGATTCTCCAACTGTTGTTTGTTTGGATATTTTTTCATTACATCTTTTTGCTTTTCCTTCTTCATTCTTCAGAACTGCTTGGGCAGAGGGAGGGAAGCAGCATCCTGAGACATTTCTTAGCAAGGAAGGCCTATGTGCTGGAATTTGGTTTGGATGGTTATGTGCAGAAGTTGCTCCTCTATGTGTGGGTCGCTATTTTTTTTTTCTTTATGGTAGCCAGACTCTTTTAATCTTTTCAATAGTAGAGATGTGTGCAAGAAATGGTTTTGTTGCTTATTGAAGCAGTTAGATCATAGCTACAATGAGAGGGTAAAGGAAATTGCTTTTTTTAGATATCTCTTGATATAATTTCTATGGTAATAATACTCAGATTTCTATGTTTGACAAAGGATATATATATATATGGCATGGAGAGGGGGAAGTACAAGCAGGACAGGAAAGGTGGCTAAGGAGAGTGATGAAATAAAAATGCCTGGCTTAGTCTGAGAGGATGGGAATAGGTAAGACAGAAATTGCAGGCCTGACTGATTTCTTCCCTGGATACCTGACATGAGAAGCAGTGTTGGCTACAGCCCAGTTTATGGGACCATTTCATAGTTTGACTGCAAGCCAAAAAGGCCTGTTGGGTTTCTGAGCTCCATTTGGTTTGTTGCCACAAACAAAGAATACAGCAGCCAGCAACATCCAGCAATGTTGACCTTCCCTCTGCAGCAGCAGCAAGCTGTTTTATGGCTGATCAGCAGATGGGGGCTTTTTGGAATAAATGTAGAGAACTACTGGACCTATGGAATAACATTTTCACTGTTTAGTCACACAAGCATATTTGCAGACATGTGGGGGACATGGTCTGGTTATTCCTCTGTCTGTATTCTATTAATTTATGCAACACATGCTGAAGTGAGGGTGAGATTAACTTTGCTCAGGTTTAAATGCCTGCCAGGTATCCTCCCTGGACTCTTTTTATGCTTGCTGGACAGAATTTGACATTTTTAGTGAGCAGATAGTCTTGATCTCCTTAAATGTCCCCTTGAGTTTAAGTGAATTAGTCAGTGTCTTTTTCTCTCTCTTGACCTCACAGGGTGGTTAGATAAAGAGCCCAGACATAAGTGTCTATGCTGTAAACAACTTAAATGAGATCCCACAGAAGATGTCTGGACCTGACAGAAACATGATGCATCCATAAGAATTACTCCTGCAGTTAGTGGTAGCTTTGTCTCCCTTGCTTCTAGTCAGAATAGTAAAAAGTAGTACTTTTCAGGAACACTTTTCCTGGATCATGCCAACAATACCTACCCAAAAAAGTCGTATTTTAACGGGCAATGACTTCTAAGCTAGAATAATAATAATAATAATAATAATAATAATAATAATAGTAATAATAAAAAATAAAAGTGTATTGGCATGCTAAGCTTCTCAAATATTTTTTTTTACCTGCAATAAGTCTTTATTTCGATCTGCTGTCAATATGAAGTCAGAATGTCAACGTTTTGTTAACAAAGCTGAAGACACATTTAAAGGAGAAAAACAAACTGACTAATGTTCAATATATAGCTAAATCTCCTGTTTCAGCTTGGTTTTGTATCTTTTGTGGAGGGGGAATATGGGGAGAGAAGCTGTGCTGGACTCATATACAACCTCAAGCAAAAATACTATTTCTCCAGGTAACCACCTTAAAGAGACACTGTTCCCTTTGGATTGCAAATGTATTTCAAAGGTGTTTCAGCTCTCTTTCTCCCCTTGTTACTTCCCTAATCACAAGGTCTTGTGGTCTTTCAGGTAGCTGCAAGGCATCCAAGGCAAGAGTAATGAGATACCTCCATGTTAATTTGAGAGTGAATCTGTTATGAATAAAGGAGGATGTCAGAATGTCATCTAAATAATTTTTTCAGAAAGGAATTATGGTTATAAGTTTACCTTATAGCATCTTTAAAATGTGCATCACAAGTGTTTTATTCCATCACCAGCAGTTCCTGGCTGCAGATCAGAAGGGCCTTATGGGGCCAACATGTGACATGTTAGGGTACACTGCTCTTCTGGGTTCATCACATCACACATGACAGAGTCAAATTCTGTATTAGTTAATTTGCAAAGAAACACACATTCCATTTAAGCTTGAAAAAGTGCCTGATAAAGTGAAGTCCCATAATGTCCAGAATGTAATTTCGTTCTGTGTCCATCTGCCAAGTTTTTTCTCCTTTCTCTGAGGTACAGGGAAAGATCTGCATAAGTGTAACAATAACTTTATTTCTACTCCAGCATTTTGATTGCTGGGTTTTGTCCACCTCACAAATAGTGTCAGTGGGGTCACCTGTGTTTGATCATTAGAGGGAATGCATGTCCTTATCTGCATCCTACACTTGACTAGAAGAGTAGGCTTCCTCACCAGGCTGGAAGTGATTAATTCAGCAGGAGCATCCTTTTCTTGATGTCAAGGAAAGAAAGGTCAGTGACAGCAATTGCTGATTAAGTTTAGCAAAGTAAGGAAAGAAGATTAGCAGGACTGAGCTTTGTCACCTCTTGCTTTTTGGTTCAAGTGTTCAGTGAATGAAAAATCATCTGTGCCTGATTAGAATTCATGTCTGTCAGAACATATTTCAAAGAGACAGTAACTTCTACATGGCTCAGGCTGAGGTAAGTCTGGAAAATTCACCTCTCTTTACAGACAGTTCAGCAAAGACAAATGAACATTGAAGAGACAGGAAGATTATTGGTCCAGAGAAAGTCAACAAGAAACTTTTCCCAAAGTTTAACGACAGCCAAGGATTCTTAAGGATGCTGTGGCTTTTGACTGCCACTTCTCTACTACCTTCCATGAATAGCACATGAAAATGGTACAGAAAAAGCCTTCATTGAGGATGGCTAGAAGTCCAGGCTTTGTTTAGTTTAATTTGATTTTGCCATTACTAGGGATATAAGCCCTGGTGATTTCATTCAGAAAATAGGCATACATTCTTTGAGGAGTGTGAAAAGTCAAGTAGATCCCTTAACGAAAAAATAAAGTTTAAAAAGGAGTAGGTGGTGGTGGTGGTGGTGGTGAAATATCAGCAACATTAAGTCTGCAAAAGTCAACCTCATTTCTCATGATCAGTGGTATAACCATAAATCTCAGAACAATATTTCTAGGGAAAATATGATATCTGGGAAGAGTGGGAATGGAAGGCAGCCTATCTAAGATGTTCTGCATGGTACTCAAGGGACTTAATAGTCAATTGCATAGCACAAGAGACTGTTGCTGTTATGTTACTGTACCTTGTTTTTGTTAGGTATTGACTGATTGCAGAGTCAGTTCATTGCCCCTGAAGAACAGAGGAACTGGAAAAAAAGAGGCAGCATTCTGCTTTTCTTGAAAGAGATGTCATTTTCTGTCTGTAGGTTCTAGAAATGTGAACAATCAAAGAAAAAGAGAAAAGAGCAAAGCAACATCTTAATTCAAGTTCCATGTGTAATTTGTTAGTTATTTGTACAGTTTTACTTAGAACAATTGCAAAGTACAGAGAATGAACCCCAGAGATAAACTCCAAAGTATTCCTTATGGACTTTTTAACCTATGTGTAAAAAGTTAAGAGGGAAATAGAGATTTCAGTGACTTGAACTAGACACTTTCCAAGCAAGTCCATAGCTCTGCTGACACGATGGTAGCTACTTCAATTCTCATCGTAGAAGAGCTGCTGGTGTGATTCCTTTTCATTAGACACGAAAAAGCAGTCATGTCCTAAGGCAGGAGAGGCAGTGATGAAGGAAGGAAAGATATTGAGTGCTCCTCACATTCATGAATTACTGGTTCCCATAAAATCATCTGGAAGGTATGTGCTGGGACTGTTGTTATTGTTGTCATGCTTCTGATTTCAGCTTGGAGCTTTTCCCCGTGCTCCTTGTAACCTGCAAAGAGAGCAGAGGTGGGAGCATCTGGCTACTTCTGCTGACAGTCAAAGGCTGTTTGACCAGCTCTAGTGAGAAGTGATGTGACCCAAGAAGAAATAACAGAACAACATCTGAGAAGTTTTGAAATCAAACTCTGACAAAAGAATCTGGGAGCTAAAACTCTGGAGAAATAACTCCTTTTTTTTAGCAATTTCTTTATTTTTTTTGCTTGCCTGGGACTGTACTGTTGCACTTCACATCCGTTTCTCTTCTCTGTGTGTATTATATTTCAATTGTTCACAGACAGATAACTCAGGTAGCCAGCAAAATGAGTCACTATTCATCATTTGCCACGTCCAAATGGCTGAATCCATCCCTCATTAAACAACAGCTATGTAACAGGAGAGCTGCATGAATATTACCGTAAGTGAACGCATGTCCACAGGCCTTAAAGGAATTTCTTTCTCTTGGCAACACAAAAAAGAAACAACCTCATACTGCACTATAGTGATCTCTGCCTTTGGAAGCTCACAAGGTCAAAGGTATATGCAGATTACAGAAACAATGAGACAAATTCACAGAAGAATATTCCATCAATCTTTCCCTGTTCCTTCTCTGTGCTTTCTACCTTGGCAGGAACATTAAGCTTCACTATGAGAAGTCAAAAAGACTTCCTTTCAGAGAATGACAGAAAAAGAGCAAGCATTTCTTGTCCTGAATACTCTCTACACTCAGCTGTCTGTGAAAGGATGAGCAAGATTGAAATTACTTTACCTTAGAATTTCTACTTTGAAGACACAGCGTATTTAAAGCTAAACCCAAACTTTTGAATAGTATCTTTGAAAGCAATCAGAAAATTAAGTTTTCTTTACTGAGGTTGTGTGATTCTTCAGAGTCCATTTTTTCCAAATGACCTATTTACCTGCTCTGAGCTAAGAATGAGTACAAGATGTAGCAGGGTGGTGGCCTGATGGGAATGCTGATCTCTCAGAGAGCTAAGGAGAGTATTTGTACCTGCCTGTCTCTGTGACTCATGCAGTGATCGTAAGGCCTCTGAGTGACTGTAAGCCTCTGAGGCCAGAAGCTACCAGCTCCTGTGTTTTGCTGCATGAGGTATCTCACTTCCTCTCTCTGGACAGCTTTCTTACATAGCTCTGTTGACAAAGGTCCATTTTGGGATCCTACACTGGTTTCGAGGAGATATTTCATATTTAAAGTTCAGTATTTGCTAGAACACCTAGTAAAATCAGATTTAAAGACAGAAGGCCTGTCCTCTCCATCATGATTTTCTTGTTGATTTCACTCCTCCACTGGTCCTCATGCCCCTAGAGATGCTATCAAGATATTTCTCCGCTTTCTTTGGTGGGTGCATGGACTGCCCAACATGTGCAGTTACCAGAATGGCAAAGTGAAAGGGAAGCAGAGCAAACAGAGACTTCAAAGTTCAACCATTTCCTTGTTTTTCTACTCTAGAAATGACTGGTTTCAGAGACTGTGTCTGTAAGGCAGAAAAGAAGCCAGCATAGAAGGTTGTGGTTGTGCTTGTTTTACCCACAAAGTAGGAAATACACATCAGCCAACATACCTTACTATCCTTTCTCTGACAGTCTGATAGCAGTAAAATCAAGACAAGTTCTGGGAAAGTTTTGTCTCTAAAATATCCCTGTTCTTGAAAATAGGACCATTGGGACAGGAAGCTGTACCTGAAGTTTTAGTAAACTGTTGGTGCTCTCTCCTGGAATTTGCTTCTAGGAGATACTTTCACAAACTCCTCACACTCTGATTTACCCCACTTTGATAAAGCCAATCCTGTTGTAAGAGTGTGGTTATAGACAAGTCTTATTGACCTGTGACCCAGTTAGGACAGAGGTAATTTTGAGTAACTTTTAGCTCTCTAAAATCTAGGTGGTCTGGTCTCAGTTAGTCCTAAGTGACATGTGTGGGGAGGATGCCTCATGCTGTGACAGCAGCCCAAAGAGCTGAGGTGCATCACTTTCCAAATACCTGCCTGGTCCTCTCTGCACTGTGGAGAATCCCAGACTGACTGGGTTAGCTGTCCAACAGTTAAACAGTGAGTGTAAAGGGAGAGTAACCTTTCTTCAAGCAGTGGACACAACAAGAACCCCAAATGATTTATATACCTATAGTTATTTTCCTGGTAGTTGTTTACCTTTCTAATCCTTTTCTGCACTGGTAAAATGCATTTGATCTGCTACTTTTATTAGGAGTTTGGTACATATGCAAAAAGAATGGGATGTAAATCAGCACAAGATGCAGTTTTCCTATGTGAATGTAAGGAATTAATATAATATTTGCTAATCCAGTTTATTTATGTGATAAATCATCTGGGACCCTACAATGTACATTAAAGACTAAAGAAAGCCACCACTTTAAGGATGAATTTTCATTTGAGTCCCCTTCTTTCAGTAATAAGTTCCTTTTAAAAGAATCTCATGAAGAAGTTTCTAGTTTGAGCCCATCCAGCTGTAGATTCCTTGTCATGCAAAGTTTTATGTAACAGTAAAACATAATTTTCCATTACTGCTACACTTATACTTAGTTTGACTTCCAGTCCAAGCTTTAAAGCAAATGCCAAGCAATTTATTGGGATGACACAAACAATACAAATGAACCTTAAGTGAGATGTTCCTTATCAGCTGCTAACAGCATCTATCCATTCTTCATCTCAGAAACTGTGTAGGTAAACCATTTCACATGCTTGAGAAGCTTTTAGTACATCTATCCAACATAAAAGGGGAATAAAAGATCAGTAAATTTAAAACAGAAGAAAAAAGAACATCCTATGAAAACCTAACTTGCTTAATATTTTAGCTGTTCAAAGGATTTGCTTTTTCTTTCCAGTAGTTTTACATTCCACAGACTACGGAGTTTTTTAAACAGGAAAGGAACAGATTTTCTTGGACTTTCTGGCAACTCCCTCAAAGTGAATTCAAAACATAACTTAAATCTCTCACCACTTCTGTGTTGCCAGCCAGATAAGTAAGTAGTGCAGCAGGATGCAACACCTGCAGATGTATTCTCCCAAGTCTGTGGCTTTCTTCCACAAAACAAACATTGTGAAATTGCTTCTACAGGTGTCCCACAAAATGCCTGCCTTCCAAAGCTCCCTTTCCTGCTGAGGAGTTGTTAAGGGTTTCCACTCCACACCACAGCCCAGGCTCAGGCTGCTGCCGTGGCAGGATTGCCCTGGCTTTGTCCTGTAAAAGTAGTGTCAGCCACTACAACCAGCAAGACAGAAAGAATATTCACCTCCCCACTGTCCCACTCATTATGTGGGCACATAACAAGGCTTCAGACATCTAGGACAGCACCAAGTACCTTGATCATTCATAGCCTGGGTGACAAGCAACCTTTTTCCTTGGGATGGTGAGCAATGACAGAAAATTAAGGCTGTGAGGGACCTCAGACTAAATAACCAGTTTATTCATCTGCCCCAAGGCAAGATCTATTGGACTACCCCAAAAATGACAGATGTTTATCAAACTCTAATGTATTATTAAAAACAATTGGTAACAAGCACGCCACAACAACTAGGCAATTTATTCCTGTGTTTTGCTGTACTTTTAGCAACATTTATTAGCAATGCATTTTGCCAGAAGCTTTACCACCATCGTCCTCAGTGCAATCAAAGTTAAATTTAAACAATCTTGTTGAGAAATCCCACTCACTGTCAGGATACATAATTTCATTTCTGTTTTATCACTTCATTAAATATTAACTGTAAAAATTTTAACTGTATTTCAGCAGGGCATGGAGATACCACAAGGCTCTGATGGATTCCTCAGTGGTCCTTTTTTCCCCTGTTTGGAAAGAAATTTGCCTTACCATGTACCAGAAGAAGTTGGCTGCCACTCTGAGTTATGAGTCTCAGTTATTTACTGATAAATGTAGGGAATTTGTAGGGACAATATTGGTGAATTAAGTCCTTGTTGTTTACTAGGTGGTTTCTGGATACTTTCCACCTGGAGTCCAAAGGGTAGCCACCCCCTGCCCCACTGCCTTACTGGGGAGGATGTATTTGTTCATTGGTACAGGATTTTTTTACCTAAATGTAGAACTGGAGAGAAAATTAAGGTGGTGTTCAGGTTAACTACACAATGGAGCTGTGTTTAGTGCAATCTCTGTCATTACTGTAATTTATGAGAACCATTCAAATGAATGAATGCTTTAAAGTAATACCCTTGCTTTATATCTGCTTTTATATCATATGTCTTCTATAACTCATTAACTTCTCCCTATAATAAGCCCATAATATTTGACTTTATAACTGAATAATCCTATAAAATTTGGCTTTTTAAAAGGCGATGGAAGACAATAATCAACACAAAACAGACAATTTCAGGGGACAGCATGATCCCACCCTCTGACTATGGTGCTTTGTGCAAGCAATAGATGAAGCAAGGCTTTCCTGCAGGCTGTAATTCAAAAAGAAGTACCAAAGCATGTCTGAGAACAGTGCACTTTGTTTCCCTTCAAACATTCCTTTGCAATTAAATACATTATTATTTTAAGCATCCACCTCTTGCATTGGGAAAGTTGTTGATTCCCACTGCAGGGCTAAGGAGGAACATAGAGAAGAGATGGCAAATCAAGCAAAAATGTTACCTGCTGGGATCTTCAATGGCCAACGAAGTAATTAACAGCGCAGCAGTTTGCAACTAGCTGGAACTGGTTTGCAGTGACCCCTGCAATCAGAAATATAGACAAGGAAAGCAGGAAAGGGAGAGAAACTGGAGGGTTTCAGCTGTCAAAGGAAAATAAATTGGCTGGCTCTACCCCTTTCCACCAAGCTGTCGAGTAGGCACATCTTATGCTTCCCAGCCAGCCACGCAGGCTGCAGGGAAAAAATGGTTTAGAGACTTTGCATTTTCCCTCATTAAAATCTTAATCTTCCAAAGAACATGTTTGCTGCAAAAGCCACGAGAAGGGAACAGAGAAAACAGCTGGTGAGAGACAGAGGTTGTTGGAAAATGTGCATACACACACACACATACACACTTCCTCATTTTTCATTCAGTATGTGAAAAACCATTCATTACCACTGGAACTTTAGGCTGACACATGATTAGTCTCCTGGGCTAAAAAGGTAAGGGAAGCAACACGTTCTTTAACACTGAACATGTTGATTGAATCTTGCATTCTGAGCAGGAAAACTTGGTTGAAACAAAAAGTTTTAAGGATATAATCTGAATTAGAGCAAGCAAGTGATAGTAACCAGTGTAAACCACAATTCTTTGCAGAATCCTGGTAGGAACTTTGCTTGAGCTTGGATCAAGCTAATACAACAAGGTGGTATTTGACACACTGTGTGCTGCCTTCCAGGAGCTGCCTTACTCTGGGAGGCAAAGAGCTGATCACTGTAAACATAGAATTAGTGGAAAAGGACTTATTTAATGGTATGAGAAACACAGAACAAGTACAAAAGCAGCATCTTGTTCATTGAAGTAAACCCTCATAAAGATCGCTTTTCAGTATGGAAGCAAAGCTTTCCATGGAACAGCAAGAATTGAGTGGGTTGGGAGAGATCAGAAGTAAGGCTGACAACCAGTTGTGACAGCTGGCAGTGTGAGGGGTGTATGTGCTTTTTACTAGGAATTGAACTGGCACTACCATTTCCTTCAGTCCATCATGGAATGAGCCATAGATTCAAAGTGATGACATTTTGTGTCACCGTTTGTAAAATTGCCTGAGCACAGGAGAGGTCCTAGAGCTGTTTCTTGAATTTGAGCATCTCTGCACTCAATTGAAGCAGACTTGAAGAGGAAGGAAACTCTAAGAGCAAAGATGTTCAGTCTGCTGGATGACTTATTTCTACCTTGAGGTTCGTACTAATTTTGTTTTCTTTGCTACCCTTTCTACCAATCCTGCCAGACATTAAAAATACCCAGTACGGTAAAAATCCAGTCCTTTCCACTGTGGACTTTGTCATATGACAATTCTCTCTAGACACAGCTATGAAATGTGGAATTTCTGAGCTCAGCATGTGCCTAGAGAGAGGCAGAAGAATATATCTGTTTTCAGTGGTGACCAAAAGGAAGTGAAATAAACGGGGATGCTGACTGTGACTTGAAGTGTGGATTTTTTCTGCTCTCCAGAAATAAAAGCCCAAAACTTTTGTTCACTTATTCTATTACTATTCCAGTGAAGATGTGAAGAAAGATGATAAAAACATAAACTGGTAAATAATTCAGAAAGAAAATAATTCTAGTCTAAGAGATAGAATTGATATAGTTTTAAGAGGAAAAAAAAGAGAAAACTGTCATAATATAATCTGATCCCTACTATCACTCTCTCCTGTAACAGTCTTAGTTGAGGGTGAAGCAAATACATCCTTACAAAAATCTCTGCAACCTTGATTTTAGTATTTCTTATTTACAGGGTATCCACTCCAATCCACAGATAAATTATTCCAATGACCAATCATTTCCACTGCTAAAATCAGTATGTTATCACTATCCTGAACTTGCTTAGATTTAACTCCCAGATACTGGTTCTTATTACATCTCAACCCATAAAACTGAAGAGTGCTATTTTCATCAAATTCTGGTTTCCACAATGAAATCTTAATATATGGTGTGGCAGTTTGGCAATATTTGGATGTATCTTCAATACTGTTACTTTGCTGGCTGATATTCATTATGTTCCTGACTGAAAGAAAGCTAAGAGATAAATGAGTGAGTAAGCAGTTTTTGTAAGTCAGTAGGAACCAAAGCTCAAAAATGTTCCAAGAGAAAAAAAAGTGAAATGCTGATGACTAACTAACAAATCAAAGTGACAATCCAGTTTAGCTTTATCAGAACAAAGTAACTGATGCTGAGAGGCTGCCTGTGATTCTGGGTACCCACCATCAATCTAAGAAAGGTGCCTACCAGCCTCAGGAACAGCAGCTCAAAGCCAAGAGCTACAAGACTCCTTGCCTTGAAGTTGGCTGTCCAGGGAATGTCCTACCTGCATTGGCATGCTGAATATCTGGGTAGCTGACCAGCCACCACTGACCTGGGTTAGAGGTAGTAATGAAATAGTTCCTGTTCTCTCTTCAGAAATGGGTAAACCAGAAGTCTGTCTGCCTGTTAAATTACAAGAAAAGGGCTTTGTGTTACAGCAAAAAGGCTAAAAGGCAACAGAAGTTGGTATATGTTCATCACTCTCCATGTCATGCAGCCTTGTCATATATCTAAAGAAGCATTTTGGGTCCAAATTTCAGAGGAATTTAAAGATTATTAAGTAGCTAATCTAATGGGCATATAATGAAATAGCTCATAATCATTGCATGGGCTGAAATCATAATAAAAAACCAGGTCATTACATTAAACTTCTGTCTATATTGTGTTAGATGTTGCAGTTTAGGAAAAAAAAAACAAACCATGGTGAGGGACTGGAACTAGATGGTCTTTAAGGTCCCTTCCAGCTTACACTATTCTGTGATGCTATGATTCTGTGAAAAGCAACAATTGAAAACATGATCAAAGTGTATGTCAAGACTCAGAACATTACAAAACAAAACGGAGCCTCAACTTCTTGTTATAGAATAAATGAAAAAAAAAAAGAGAAAAATGCAGTGACCTGACTCATGCCTCTCAGTCGTGAGACAGAGAAAACAACACCCCAGATTGAGTCTGGATAGTGGCTTCTATTTAAGAACCAACTTATTATTCATGTGCTTGTACTGTCCCACCAGCACTATCTCCCCTAGGTCCTGACTCCCCTCCCCAGACAGGAGATCCCTCCTGGCTTGGGAAGGCCAGGCTGCAGGTCAGGCTGGTTCCTGCTGCTCAGCTCCTGGCAGATGTCAGTCTGCAGTTTTACCAGCCCAGGTTCCTGGGCATCCCTAGCACATGCCTCCAGTGATCTCCACTATTTCCAGGTTCTGCCTTCAGCCAGGCTGCCTGCACACACACACACACACACACACACACAATTATCTGCTGCCAATAAAAACCCCCTTGAATTCACAGGGATTTTTTTTTTTTTGCTTAGCACAATGACTATGTATTTCATGTTTGTGACTGGACATATTGCTAAGCTACAGAAGAACCTCAGAATTTTTCAGAAGCATCTAATGGCCCTAAAAATGTCCATGAATTTCCTACAGTGGAGACATTCTTCACCAGGAAGAACTACTTCAGCTTAATAAATCAATACTGGATGACTCAGAACAAATTGAGAAACTGAACTAGTGAAAAACTACCCAGATCAGAGGATATTTATTCAAGAGTTTAAAGCACTTCAGCTATGGAACTGCCATGACATGTGATCTATTGCTTAGCACCAACAAAGAGCTAGTGGAATGAAAGGTGGCAGTATGGCACCAACCTGAAACAAGGGCTCCCTGCCACTGGTGGAAAGCACAGAAAAAATTCCTAACCAAAGAAGAAAATTAATAGTAAATATGATATATGTAGTCCCATTCATTTTGTCCAGGGAAGATATCCATGTCATCCATCATATGGACACAATCAATGCTCAAGTGATAAATTTGCCATCTTCCAAAAAAGGTGGCAACTGTGCTCCTTATTGAAAGCCCTTCAGCTCTCCCGGTTTGGGAGGAAAGGTTCTGTCACAGTAACGACATGAAGGAAAAAAGAGACAAGAGACACCTGTAAGCAGCAAGGAGGAAAGAGAAGGAAGGGGCGAGCAAGACCCGCCTTGTTTATTATTTATACATTTAGAAATCACTGTTCATTGGAGGAATGAGTCCATTGTCCCTCAATCACAGTGGTCAAAGGAAATGTCCATCAAACTTCTGTGCCCAGGAGAAAGGAATGTAAGCGATAAGATACCGTTACAATAACATGGCTATGTTTACATAGAAGAATGTGAGAAACTAGCTACAAAAGAATGATAACATCCAGAACTGCAAAAGTCAGGGCAACAAGGTTCCCTCAAGGACTGATAATGGCTTAAAAAGTAGGAAAGAGAACACTGATCTAAACGCAGTCAGTTTTCTTAGTGGAAAGGGACTCATCATGATCCTCCCAGTGTTGCCCTGAGTTTTGCAGTTCTGGATGTTATCATTCTTTTGTAACTGGTTCTCAGACATTCTTTGTAAACATAGCCATGTTATTGTAACAGTATCTTTTTATTTACATTCTTTTCTCCTGGGCACAGAAGTTTGATGGACATTTCCCTTGACCAGTGTGATTGAGGGGAGGCTCATTGTGTCCTCCAATCCACAGTGGTTTATAAGACACATATAAAATAAAGTGGCACAGAGGTCTGCCTGCAGTCTTGTTCCTTTGCTCTCAACAGGTGTCTGTCTCCTTCTTTTGTGTTGTTATTGCAACACTCCCAGTGATCATGATCCTCCCTCCTCAGTGCTGGGATCTGTGTTCTTTAACATATCAATAAATAACACAAAAAAGGCTAAGAAGTGACATGGCAAAGTCTTCAGGTGATACAACAACTTCTGGATACTGAGAAACTGTGTGATCTAGTGTGGCCTGCAGCTCTGGCTACTGTGACCTGCTGGAGAAGGATTGCATGATGTTGATTGACTGAGCACTAAAATGGACAAAAAAACTCAAGAACAAGGACTGCAAAGTAATGCACATGTGGAAAAACTGTAACAACCCCCCACAAACTTTTTCATAAATTGTAAATGAGATATCTTCATTCAGGAAAGAGCTCTTCCACCCACTGTACATGCTGCTCTGGGAGGACCAGCTGGGTTTTCCAGTAGGTGTCAAACAGGCAAAAATAGATGGTTTAGCCAAATAAATGTCTTGATGCTGACACAACTTGGAAGCCTTACTCCCCCCTACTCCCCCCTTCTTCGTTCTTTCCTTCATTCCTATCCAGCCTTCCCTGCTCTCTCTTCCCACATCCACTGATCCCAAGTGCATGACCCTTCTGTCTGGCTCTGCGACCTGACGGATCATGAGGCAAGCCAGCTCAACTCACCAAAGACAAAAGCACTTCTTTTTGTTATTATTTCAGTGACCTTTCTGCTGTTTCAGTAAATTGGCTTACTGTGTGTCTGGAGGAGCACCAGCAATGCACAGGCAGTCTGGGGTTTGTGAAGGAGCTGGGGGTGCAGGAGCTGAAAAGAATGGCAGGACCTTTCCCTCTTGGCAGCAGCGAGCTTTTATCTTGGCTTAAACTGTATTATGAAATCATAAGCTGGTGCTCATTTCTAAGCACCTGCTACTGCCTCTGGACAAAAAATTACCTATATTAATCTTTATTCTAATCCTACACTGAAATAATTACATTCAATGAATCAGTCTTGGAAAGCAATGTGGATAGTTACCTTCAAACAGTGTAGATAATTCTGTGAACAATGTTCCAGAACTTTGCTAGCCTTTTCCCATTAAGCCACCATTAAGTTCTCCCAGATCTTTTCCCTGTTTAACAAATCATGAGGAAATTTAGCTACAGAAGTCTATTATACATTTTGTGTATATGCACAGGTATTTTTGAATCTCACAATTTGTTCCTTCTTTAAGGTAGAATACATCCATCTTTATAGAATTTTTCTTTTTCTGTGCACAGAAATAAACACGTTACTATATCCCCAGCAGAAATGTTATAGCTGAACTCATACAGACATTTTGGAAATTATTTCACCATTATTGTGAAGTCCCATGTGTTGCAAAACTTGTCAAAAAATGAAATGCTTTAGGGATTAATTACAGGCTCTGAGTCATACTTTTATAAAGCTACCACAAAATGGCATCCAAGGAGTACTCAGAGATGAAGCCATTTCAACTTTTGAAATCTTACAGCCTGAAAACAGATGACTCTACCTGGAGACAGTCTTCATGTGGGCCATGTCTCTGCCTTAAGCTGAGGTATCAAATCTAAATGTGGAAATACGGGGGCCAATCAGTCAAAAAGATCTTCAACTTGGGAGGAAGACAAGGTCAGGAAAAGAATGTGTCATTCACAGGTGCTACCTTCTTTTTCTCCAGGACATACAAATGCAGCAAAAGAATGCCCAAATTTTAATGTTTAAACTGAAGAAAGCCCAAGAAATAATGAGTATCTGTTCATTTTTTCTAAGAATAAGGCATCTTGCACTACTGCGACTGGGGTAGACAGCAAAACTACTAGGAAGCTAACAAAGCACAAGTAATGTGAACATATCCAACACTGAGACTTTTGATTGCTTTCTCTTTAAATAAAGACAAAACATTAAGCAGATGTGCTAGCTTGTCTGTTGTTAATCAACACATTTTAAAGACAATAACATTTGGCCCACAATACAAAACACCAAGAAGCTTTATGAATGTGCTTGCTGGTATAGCCTAGCATAGAACTGGTCAAAACCATTCTAAGTTGAGTCACACTTCTCTTCCAGGAGCATGTCTGTAACCAGGTTAAGTGCAAATACAGCAATGCCTATGGACACTTCATGATTTTTGTGTGAACAGGAGGCCAGTGAAGTCAGGATGCCAGCCTGTCTTAGATGGGAAGATGCTGGTATTCAAATGAGCATTACAATCTGCTGTGGTAATCCTTAGGGAAAATAACCATAGGCAGCTAACAGACTGGTTAAACATTCCTCACCCTCAAGGTATAAGTGGAACTATGAAAGTGCATTAGTATAAACATTTGCATTTAACATATTACATCATCCTGGAAAAATGGTCATGAATAAATAGAAATCCAAGCACAGATTTTATTCTTCTAGTTTATAGTGAGAAAAGCATATGATCCTGTATTCTGCTTTTCAAATATCCTCAGCCCGCAGGAGCCCAGGCAGCCAGCTTGTGCAGCCACGACAAATTGCTGCTAGAAAATATGAGGGAGGAAGGGAGAGAGCTCAGGAACAGCACCTGGTGCACATCCTGGAGCAGAGATGGTTCAGCTCTGCCCTGGCTCCCACCTTCCCTTTGACCTTGGCCAAACTTCTGCCTTTCTCCAGCCTGTGTTTTCTCTCCTGTTTTCTGTTTCCCTTCAGTATGTCAGGCATATGATCCAAGGCAGGAGTTAAGCAGAAAGATGCCTCTGAAAGTGCATTTGGGAATTTACTTAAAAAATCAGTTTTAGGTCAAAGACTCAGGACCAGGCATTATCCAGGGTAAACTTGGCTTTAAAATGACTTGTCAAAGAAAACAGTTTTCATAGCTCTGTAGCACTGCTTAAGGGAGGCAACTATTTTAAATCTCAGTTTGCAGTTAATTCTCAATTTAATGAGACTTCACAAATTAGAACTTTAAAAAAGGGCATCTTTGTAATCTGGTAGTTCAGCATATGGATGCTGAGGGAAGGAAAGCTATTTTGCATGTCTATAAAAGCTGCTAGCAGAAGCTGACAGTTATGAAATATGTTTCTAAACAGAGTAGAAGCTGTTGGTCTGGTGGTGGGTTGTGTGGGGAGCAGGGGGAATATCCAGAAGTGAGTAGGAGGATTCAGCCTTGCTTCCACACTGAGATAATCACAACTGATGTGAAGCAGGAGTAATCAAAGGCCAACAGCAGACAAGAGCTGGAGAGAAAGTGTTGCCTATTGATATAGAAAGCATTTCTTCTTCACTCCCAACATCTTAAGGGACGTACAACAATCATTTTTTAATGGCCTATGGAAGACTGGGGTGAAAGAATGATCCTTTGTGTGTTTTTTGGTAGCAGCTTTGTTGTAGCTGTGGTGGCCAGAAAAAGTGAAGCTTAGAGCAGAGCTAACAGCATTCATCAAAGCAGATATAAAACATTTTCAAAGCACAGAGTCACTTGCAGAGTCTCAGAACCTGACAGCATATCTGATTTTTCCAAATATATCAGCAAGGCTAGTAAAAGATGTTGTCTCTCCCTACTGATTTTACTTTTCTGAAAAAGCTGTTCTAGAGTTTTCTACTATAACAAGTTACAACACAATAAAACTGTAGAAAGAGTGAGACCTGGGGAAGTTCTTGTGCCACTACTAAATAGAACAAGAGAAAGAGAATAACTGCCAATGGACATGATAACTTTTAGTTTCTTAGCAGTGTTTAAGGAACACATCTTTTAGAGTTTTGGTCCCTCATCTGTCCTTGGGTTCAGTGGATGTGACTCAAGTTTGACAGTAAGAATAGTTTTGTTTAGCATAAAGCAGACATGAATGTCAGAAGGAAATGTATTTTTAAATGAAATAAGAAATTAAATAAGTCAGTGTTAAGCCAAGTATCTGTGCTTTTTGACTGTCAGTAGAGTTATGGCAATTTGTCATGTAAATATGATTCTTCTCATTTCTCCAGACATTACCTTACAAAACTAATTCAGGAATGCAGTCATTAATACTAACAGCAGTCATTATAATTCTTCTATGAAAGCAGCCACACAACACTTGCCATACTGGCTGAATGAAGTGATTTCCCACTGGGATAGGGAGCCTAATGACTCAGATCACAAAGTAAACCCAGGGCACTTAAAAAGTCAACAAGGGTAACAAAAATTAGAAGGGAAAAAAAAAGTCAAAAAGGAAATAATTAATAAAAACACAATCCAAAACTATTTGCCTGTTTTATTGCCTGCTGACCCCACTTCTTTCTAACTGATGCAAGAGGCCACATGCCAACTCAGTGTAGATATGTTGTACTCAGGAATATGTTTATTCCCTTGATCACAGCTCTTTCTCACTATTGGAATGCATGCTATGAAGTTGGGTCTGACAACCTCTGAAAAAAACTTCCCTAGACAAGCACAATGTGACAGGAACCAAAATTCTGTTCTCCTTTATGACTGATTTTCCTTTAACCTCTGTCATCATTGAAGGAGATACCAGAGTAGCAAAAGTCACCTGCTAATCTCAAGCAACTTCTGACTGCAGACTCTAAAACTTGTCTCTCCAAAATAGCCCTAATCTCTGAAGACTGCTTTCCAAAACTGCAGTGAAACAGCCATCCATCCATTCTCAGCTCGTCGCAGTCACTCACAAAGATACACAGCCATGCTGAGGTGTTGAAAGCCACTCAGATTCCAGAGAAGGCCATCTGCATGCAAAACTTGCTCTGTTTTTCGCTGGCTGATGTAAAACCTACTTCTATTTTCTTAACTGCTTTGTGTGTGTGCCCATGTGTGCCTTGTAATAGCACTGGCTTGAAACAGACATGGAAAAAAAGAGGTCTCAAGCATAAAGCTGGAATAATGCTCCTGAGCGTACCCACCCTTTTTGTTCCAAACGGCAAACTTCTTAACAGACTGGTCATTGCCAGGAAAAGATCATATTTTAGGACTTGCTATTTTTTTGTACCTTAAAATAAAGAGATTTATAAACTTTTATATCCTGATTTCATCCAGTTTCTGTTCCCTCTCTCCTGCTTCTATCTCAGCTTCTGCTCTTATGCCCACACCTCCTCCTCCTCTTCATTCCATTTCCTGACTATTTTTTCTGGATCTCTTGAACTTCTTCTAAAATATTCTGAAAATAATTTATTCGGAGAATAATTTATCTAAAATTTTGTGTTCTACTCTTTAAATTAGTTATTCACCCTGGCACAGATCTCCAAATCTCTGCTTTAAAGACTTAGGGTTAGGTGGAAGAGTTATCAAAAATAATGGCAAAACAATGCTGGTGTTCTGTCAGGAAGGGGGCTGCTGCAGAGAAGCAGGAATTGCCATCATTTTAAGGGGCAACTCACACTGTATTTTTGGTAAGAAAAGAAACTGCAACTGTCACAGCACGACTGCACTGATTTCAAAGCAAGCCAAAAGTAGAATAATTTTAATTTAGTCCCACAAAAAATGCATTTCAGAATCACCCTCACTGTGCACAACCCACATGTACTATGTTCCTTCCCTGAAAAAAATACAAGTGAACTATTATTAGTAAAGGGCAGCAGCAGCCACTACCAGAGCTGGGAGAGGAGCACTGGCAGGACTAGAGGCAGTGTCTGTGGCTAAACACATTTGCTTGCTCTCCAGCAAGACTGGCCAGGACTTGCACAGCTTTTGGGACCAGCAGCCTGAAGGGACATGCTCCATAAAGTTGCAACAACAAAGTGGTTCTGTGCTTATTTAAGCAAAACTCTTCCTCTGAGGCCGAGTCTGAGAGCTCCCCACGGAAAACCTATTTACATATTTGAGTGATACATCACTCAGTTATGTGAACATTTCTCAGGACTGTAAATCCTGTAGCTAGTCTAAATCTGTGATCTTGCCATGGTTCCTTAGCTTCTACCCAGTTACAGGCAGAAAAAAATTCCAATTAAGAAACCCTTTTAAAAGTGACTTTTTCTTACTGCTGAAGAAGAAACAGGAGCAAGATGAGCTGCAAGTTTTCATCCATCTGGTAGTGAAGTTTGTGACTGTTTTTAGCTCTTGGACCACAGACCATAGGCTTTGAAGGCTTGCAGGCCCACAAAACTCCCTCTTTGAAAACTGAAGAAAAAAAAAGCATTCTTTCTTCTAGCTAACCAGACCATTTTGGGTCACTGAAGGGGTGCAAGAAGTCTATGAGACAGCACAAATCTAGTTGAGTTGAGATTTAGGGAATCAACTGAGATACTTTTAATATCAAGTTGTATGGAATGGAAAGCCAATGTATCTGTTAAATCATAGGACTCAGATGTCATAGGAAAGGTCAGTGGATATCTGTGCCATACATACCTTATGCTGCATTGGACTGGGGGACTGACATATAGGCATGGGATTTATAGGAGAGAAATGGCATGGGGTAAGAGAACAGTTGTGGGAGTTTATCAACAGCAGTATCCTGCACTTCTAGAAAAAAGGGCAGAACCAAGCTCTTCCTCCCACACCCTTTGCAGAAGCAAAGTTTTTACAAAATGCTCTTTTTATTGTGTGCCTGAAATGGAAACCTGGATAGCTGTGATTCAGACGCTGGCTCAGAGATGAGGTTCCCAAACATGAGTGCTGTGGTCCCCAGTGCTGCAGCAGCACAGAGCCTCTGGCCACAGCAAGAGCAGGCCATGACACTGCACAGCACAACGGGACTGCACCCGCTGCTGCCCCGTGCACACAAAAGCTTTTAGGTTGGAGTCCTTCTGGTGGAAACCTTCAGGATCTCCAGAATGCTGAAGGAGTTACACAGGCACTTTGTGGGGCTGTACAAACACCCCTATGGACCTTGCTGGAAGTGTTTTCCCATGGAAGCAGATTTCTCCTTGTACTTGGAGCACGCGCAGAGGACAAGGAGCCCTACACGAAGCCATTAGCATTCAGAGCTGAGCCCTACTGCTGCTCTGGAGTTCAGAGGGGAAGATCACACACCTTTCATATTGCTGATGACTTGTTTTCCACAGGGATGCTGCTGTTGATAAATTACTCAATAGCACTGTCCAAACCCCTACACTGTATCTCTCTGGTCTAGGGCTCTTTCTCTCTCCATAAGTGTGCAGCCCCTGGGACACAGGGATGGAAAGCTGAGGGAATGAACAAATTCCTGTGAGGCAGGGGAGAGCAGGTGGAATTGTAAACAGGCACAGAGAGCAGGCAGAAAGACGTGAGCAAGTAGCTGCTGGTTCCATCTACTAGCATGGCCAAGTTATTATCTCCAAGACCAAAAGTATAGCTAAGGCAGAGTGTGTCACAGGAAATCCATTATTACTGGAGAAAAGAGGAATTGGCACCAGTTGCTTGCAAGCACCTCTGTGAGGGAACAAAGGGCTGGCTGATGAGACATTTCACCTGGCAACCTGACTGGAGAGAGGGACAGAGAATCCCAGGGACAAGTGTGGAGCAGGCCTGAAAAAAATAGAGAAAAGAACGAAGGAGGTGAAGATGACCAAAAGGGAGGGGTGGGGAAAGGAATAAAACCACTTCAAAGTCCAAAGTATCTGTTCATCCACAAGGAGGGTACATTGCCTTCTGTCTGTACATACCCAGCTCTCACCCCAGAGGTGCAGCGAGATAAATCCCAGCCCTGTCCTTGGCAAATCACTTTATTTCACTGTGTGTCATCTGCTAGATGTAGATGACTGCTGTTCTTTCATCATGTGCTTTGTTTGCCTGGTTAGGCTATAAACTTTGAGGTGCAGGGACACCCAGGCTATCATTCTGCTCCTGCACCATGTCTGGCAAGAGTCATGGTCCCTCTGCCTCCAGGAGAGCCCCCAGGAGCTGCTGGAACATGTCAGAACACGGGTTGCATTGCATGTTCTGGTTCCCCTTCGCTGAAGCAGCAGCAAGTTCAGCAGCTTCCAGTAGGATGTTGCTGAGTGTGAGGATCCTCTGAAGCTGCTAATTCCAAAGCAGAGGAGAAAACATAGGGATAAGAGAACTTTCATGTTCACAAGTTCTTTAGGAGGGGAAGGAAGGAAGGGAGGGAGGGAGGGAGGGAGG